>VUYV01000110.1:2610776-2648002 GCA_008711295.1 Anarhynchus alexandrinus | reverse complement strand
AGCACTGAGGAGAAGGACCTGGGTGTGCTGATCGACAAGAAGCTCAACATGAGCCAGCAATGTGCGATCGCAGCCCAGAAGGCCAACCGCATCCTGGGCTGCATCAGAAGAAGTGTGGCCAGCAGGGCGAGGGAGGTGATTCTGCCCCTCTACTCCACGCTTGTGAGACCCCACCTGCATCCAGCTCTGGAGCCCTCAACAGAAGAAGGACATGGACCACTTTGGGCGCATCCAGAGGAGTGCCACGAGGATGATCCGAGGGCTGGAGCACCTCTCCTATGAGGAGAGGCTGAAGGAGTTGGGACTGTTCAGCCTGGAGAAGAGAAGGCTCCGGGGAGATCTTATTGCGGCCTTCCAGTACCTAAAGGGGGCCTACAGGAGAGCTGGGGAAGGACTTTTTACTAGGGCATGTAGTGACAGGACAAGGGGGAATGGCTTCAAACTGGAAGAGGGCAGGTTTAGATTGAACATTAGGAAGAAGTTTTTCACTTTAAGGGTGGTAAGGCACTGGCACAGGTTGCCCCGAAAGGTTGTTGAGGCCCCATCCCTGGAGGTGTTCAAGGCCAGGCTGGACGTGGCCTTGGGCAACCTGGTCTAGTGGGAGGTGTCCCTGCCTATGGCACGGGGGTTGGAACTCGATGATCTTCAAGGTCCTTTCCAACCTAAACCATTCTATGTTTCTATGATTACTTAATAATTATGTCTTTGTCAATGAGTTCTGAAATGTATTGTCTCTGTGAAAGAGTGACTAATGACACAAAAAAACCTGCAAAGTTACAGAAAAGTGGTTATCTCTGCTCCCTCTTTTCTTGGTCATAGATGTTTTAGCCTTCAAAGTCTGGGACAAGCCAGGAGCTGAGCATGGTAGCTCTGGCTGCATAAGCTTGGTTTCAGGCACCCCTGAAGGCCGTCCATGGCCAAGTGCCCACAAATGTAAAGTCATGCCACGCCTCATTGGAATGGTGGAAGATAGATAAACTTTACGAGGTGGGGAGCATCTTGTAAACTGCTTGATCTTTGCTCATTGGTAGACTGCTTCAAGATGTTGCTTGTTGATGTGTGTAGAGAATCAATGTGCAAATATTCTTGTGTAAATTTATTTCTGCTGTTTCTACCATTTACATGTGGGTGGTTTTGGTTTTTTGCTGGTTTTTTTTTTTCATAACACCTTCCTAATTGTTTTTTATCTTACATAAGCTGTGTCCCTAACAACTACTTCACAACATACCACAGGCCTCCAATATCAGCCTGATCACTCAAATGGTGTCAACTCAGTAAGCCAAGACAGGGAGAAAGTCAGATGAGATGAATCCCATCCTGGAATTCTTGTTCTGTTTTCCTTAGAGGCACTAAGTTTTATGTCATCCTGTACAGAGTCACTTTGAAAAATGGTTTCCTTGAGAGAACATTTTGTATCCTCTTGCAGGCTTTAAGCCAGTGAGATCATCACTTTGCAGAGTTTGTCACACTGAGTGCAGATCCCTGTAAAAGGTCATTGCCTCCAAGTCCAGAGTAAATGGGATATTTCTTCTCCTTGTTCTATTACTTCCTATTCTTTTTATAACACTGCAGCTGTAAGACTGCTGTCATTGGTACTGAAGTTTTGAAAGTCAGGGTTTCAGACCACAGCTGCTGTTTCCTTTATAATCTGCAAGATCCTTTTGAGCTTTTGTACTCTTGTCCCACTTTTCAAGTTCTAGTCAGAAACTTCCATTTTTTTCGTGCTCCTAGAAACAAACTTTGGGGGACCATTAACTTTCACCAGCAGGGATCACCATATCCTTTTTCTGGGAGAAAAAGAAAAGTGTCTGTCTAACCAGACAATATATAGGATTTTAGTAAAGTTAATTACTTAACATTGTATTCAGCTCTTCAAACGCACATCTGGCTTTGAATAGATGACTGTACCAAAGATGGAAATAACAAATCATAGAATCATAGCATATCCTGAGTTGAAAGAGACCCATGAATATCATTGAGTCCAACTCCTGAATCCACACAGGTCAAACAAAAAGTTACACCAAATATCAGAGTTTTGTCTAAACACTACATGGAAACCGACAGGCTTGGGGCCATGACCACTTCCCTGGAGATCTTGTTCCAGTGCTTGACTACCTTCTCAATAATAATGCAAACACCGTAAATTCCTCAAAGTGACTAGCTGACTATATGTCCTCTGAAACTATCCACAGACATTTATATAGTGATTGCATAAGTGCTGTGATATGTCACATCAGCGTTGCATTTCAGACTTGATAAAAATCAGTCCACAATAATTCCTGTTTCATCATTTTAATGCTTTCTTAATATGACTTTGTTTCTTTAATAAATCTTCCTTTTATGATGTCTTTAGATAATATTACAGGACGTAGGTAAGCATTTTGGAATTTCAATCCATGTTATGAATACTGTTTAGTTTGCCTACTCTTCTGTTGATAATATTATGTATAAAGTATATTTTTCTAAAAACATTCTTCTTATACATCACTTGTTTAGTTATTATAGTTTGAACTAAACTAAATCACTTAGCTTTTCTCAGTTTACACTTATATGAAATGATTCCACTTATTGTTGAAAAAATCATATATTTTCTTACCTGAAAATTCTTAGAATACCTTCTAGAATCCACAGACAAGTCAATGGTAATTGCAACTTTCAAAATTAACATATCAATTTGTCAGCAGTGCAGAGAGTAATCTGGAATTTTGTTATGGTAAGTGTCTAGCAAAATGAGACTAGTTATCAAAACTCAAAGAATTTGTATATGTTTATTTTTCTGATTTTGTATTAAAAGCACATTGACTGGACAATTCTATTTATGCTACTTGAAGGAAGTACAAATATCTTAGGGTATTCAAAGATATGCTAGAATTAAATTGAGGAGTACCGCATTATTATAAATGTAATTGAGAACAGGTGAACTGTTTGGTTTGTGTTTTGTTTTATTTTAAAATAAACGAGGTGACTCACTAAATCTTCTTTTAATACTCTTCCATTTCTTACATAAAAATAATCAGCATTACATTATGTGTGTTACAGCTTCAAAAAAACAAATTGTATATCAACTTTTTGGGAAACTACTTAGTCCCTAAAAGCTAGTTCTATACTCTGCAGTAAACACAAAAAATAGTTAAAAAAAAAAAAGGTGAACCAAAAGGTGAGCCAATTATCACACACGTGTAGATTAATGACTCACTAAATGTAATAGCCATTTCTATCAGCTTTCAACTAACATGTGCACAGGTATCTTCTGATGAAAAAAACAGCAATTTTTATGCATGCAGCAGAAATTATTTTTGCCCTTCTTTCAGAACAATTTTCTCATATTTATAGACAAAATATTTCTTCCTCTCAATAAAGAAGACATATTGTGAAGGGCACTTGGTCTTGTTCATCAACTTGTGACTACCTATATGATTTATATTTCATAAACAAATAACAGATGAGTCTGATCCTTGTTGACTAAAATTACTCCAGTTGTCCTCTGAAAAAGCAGTAAATATATGAGAAGTAAAGAATTGTATCAGCATTAATCAAGTCTGTAACAAACCCTTTCCTTAAAAATTTGAATTACGCCATTAGAATGGAAGCCTGGTTGATTTTTTGGCTCTTCTTAATGATTGAAAAAAAAAAAAAGCCTCGAGTTATGGATTATTAGGAACTTATTTTCTATTACATGGTGTATACCAAATTAGGGATCCTTGCACAGTAACCCTTTATTTAATATCAGTGTTATATGTTGATATTATTGTTCTTTTTTTTTTCTTTGCAACAGGAAACTGACAACTTGAAAAGGAAGAAGAATCTTGACATTGACCTTTAAAATAAATTGCAGTATTAAGAGGAAATATCTGTCTTGTGATAGTATTGTTAAAACGGAGTAATATTAAAAATATTGTCTGCTAGAATATAATGCTATCCCCTAAAAATTTAAAGTATTATGCTATTTAGCATGCAGTAAATCAACACTGGGTCTGTCTGTATTCACAAAACAAGAGAAAAGCTGTCTGAAGAGGACTTCTGGAGGGCATCCACCTCAAATTCCACCTGGTGACATGACAGACATGGTTTGTCTAATCTGGTCTTGAAAACAGGGTAATCAGAGAAGATAAAACATTGAAAACATGGTCATTAATGATCTGGAAAGGGAGTGAACAAACAGATCTCCAGCTCTGCAGATGATGCTAAACCCTGCTGGATAGTCAAATGCCATGGTGATAAGGAGCTTCAGAAGGACATCACAACACTGAGTGAACTAAAAGAGGAGCTTCAATTTGGATAAATGAAAATACATGTATGGGTAAAGAAGATTATACCATGCCTACATGATGCTGAACACAGAATTAACACACACAGCTCTGAAATCATAGGTTCATGAAGAACCCCTGCATTTTTAGGCTTTCCTTGTAAAAGCAATGTAGTACTCAAGGTGTGGGCACATCAAAGTTTTATAGAAGTAAAATCATTACACTGTCTTTTGTGGTTCTGGTCTCCACATTCTAAGGAGGACACAGTATAGTTAGGGAAAGGACAAAGAATAGCAGCAAAGAAGTGAAGAAGTCTTGTAAGCAAGTGCTATAAAAGCTGGTACTCTTCAATTCAGAGAGGAAAAAATTGAAGAGAATTGTGGTGGAGGTTTACCAAGTCATTAAGAGTCTTGATTAGCCATTCACAAACAGAATTCGAAGCATTCTGTTAAAGTACCAAGAAATTGATTTGAACAAATACAACAGAGTACTTGACACAGTGGGAAATTAACTTCTGTAGCTTGCTGCCACAGGACACTATAGAAGCAAGCAGTATCAGAAATTTCAAAAAAGGGTCAGACAAATTCATGTATAACAAGTCCATAAAGAGATCATAAAAAGGTTAGTCAGAGTCCTAATAGAGAAGTTGCAGTGGGAGCATGAGGAAAATCTGCTGCAGAAAGTGGTCAAGCTAAACAGCATATTCTTACTACCACTGCCAGACACTTGAGTCTGGACTAAAGGGAGCATGGGTTTGACCCAGTATTTAAAGGGGGCCTACAGGAAAGATGGGGACAAATTTTTCAGCAGGGCCTGTTGCAATAGGACAAGGGATAATGGCTTTGAACTAAAAGAGGGGAGATTTAGACTAGATAGAAGGAGGAAATTTTTTACAATGAGGGTGGTGAAACACTGGAACAGGTTGCCCAGAGAAGTAGTAGGTGCCCCATCCCTGGAAACATTCAAGGTCAGGTTGGATGGGGCTCTGAGCAACCTGATCTCATTGAAGACGTCCATGTTCATTGCTGGGAGGTTGACCAGATGACCTTTAAAGGCCCCTTCCAATTCAAACTGTTCTATGATTCTATGATTTCTTGTGTTCTTCCATACTCTCCAATTCTTGAGTTTCCAATTCTTGATAGAAAATACCTACATTTTTTTTTTTAACAGTTTAAAAAATACCGCACTAGAGAAAATTGGCAAAGTTACAGACAATCCTAAATGTATCTGCTACCTTTTATTTATATTCCAGACCAATTTAATTAGTATTTAAAGCAGTTTGTAGGTTTGCTTCTTTTTTTTTTATAAATATGCTACCTCTTCTCAATATGGGTCATGACATCACCGCAGGCAGCAAAATTATCCGAATATCAATGTCTTCCTGCTGTTAAGCAAACGATGAGAGAATCTAAAATGGAATTTATACAGAAATCTCTGAGAGCTCCTTATCATGTGGCAACTAGTCCCAAATACCTACTCTTGGAAAACAGTATGAGAACATGTCTTAAAGAAGTCTAGAATATAGTTCAAAGGTGATCAGAGAAGCCTTCCTTGAAAAAAAGAAAATAGTATTTGCCTTTTTTTTTTTTTCTATTTGGAAAATAAAGATAAGGAAGTATATTCAAATTTACAAAACACAAATTTAAATTACATTAATCTTAAGTCAAAATTCTAAAAAAATTACTTCAGTCCAGAAGAGTCATGAGTTTTAATATCTCTAGATTATAACATGTAGCTATCTGAGTCTGTACTTAATTTAAATCTTATTTTTATTTTTTTCAGTAGTGACATATTCAAAATAGAGGTCCACTTGACTGCACATAACAGATACATAAAATTAAGCAATAAGTCCTTATTAAGAAATCTCTCTTTTGGTAAATTAAATTAAATTAATTGTGATCATCAGTTGCCTTTAATCCTAATCATTTGATCTAGTGTGTATTTTCTTATCATAACTATTTTCCAAGCAGACTTTTATGAACATTTAAGACATCTGATCTAAAAACACATCAAAACATGATTTTTTTTAGAGGAAATACATTTGTGCAAACTTTATAGGTGCTAGGATTCAAATTAAAAAAAAAAAGATAATTCAGAAAACAAATATAAATATATGCAATATAGAGGCAGGTACTCAGGTGGTAGGTGTGTAATAAACAAATCTTTTAGATATAACACACTTTTATTTTTTAGGCAGAAAGGGCACTGAGATGCAAATACACATCTTTGGACATTTCCAGAGTTTCCAAAATTTTTGAAGGAAATTTCATTGTGTCATATTTTTTATCTTGCATTCTTTTGAACATTATCTTTCATTTTAAAGACATTAGCACACTTGAGCACCATGTTGAAAATTCTCCTTGTTTTAACTTCAGAAGAAAGCATAGTAACATGATGTAACTAAAGCAGAGGCTTTTAACACCTATGCCTAAATGCACTAATCAGGTTTTAATTACTATTAGCTACAACCTAAGAAGGTTGGCAGGCAAGACAAAACAAAACAAGAAAAGCAGTAACAGGAGCAGGGGAGAACTCCCTTTTTTGAGAGGGACAATATCATAAATATCAGGGAAAGAACACAAGACCATTTTGGTTCTAGCTTCTTTCCTCAAAGCTTTCAAGCCTGAGCAATTCCGTGTGGGACAACCAAGGACCATAGTCAACTGTGTACTCACAGTGTAGAATACGTGTTAAAGACTAATGGTTTTGTATATGTCATGGTGATCATGAATATTGTGTGTGAATAGAGAATTAGCAAGAACTATCACGTTAATGAATGTAGCAAAGTGTGGTTTTGAGGTTTGAAACTAGCCCAATTTGTCAGTCTTTTAAATGCTCCCATCAGAGTAATTCCCTGATCTATATGTCTATCTCTAGCTATCTCTACTATCTCTATCACCTCTATCATCTCTCTGTCTCTCTATTTCTATATTTAGTTGCAATAAGGAGTAAGTAAAAAGGTATGATAATGATGTATCCATATGTGTATATGTGAATCACTTATTAATGGCTGTGTCTAGCATCTTTTTACAGAGTGTGATCTTTTAATTGAATTCCTATATCAACTCCATTTACTTAATTTTCCTTTGGTTTTTGGAAGGTTTTTGGAAGGTTTTTGGAATGTTTTCATCTCCGCAGACTAGATTTTTTGAGAGCAAACTAAAGTACAAGCTATTACTAAGGTGGGTACTATATGTCCAAACACCTAGTGGGTCCATAAAGGTGCTTATGGACAGCTTTGAACCACAATTGTGCTGAGACATTTAGTCCTGGGAATGAGATGATACTGATTGGAAGCGCAAACCTGAACCACGAATGTAGGATTTCAGCACCAAACACTTCAATGCACTGACTCTATTCTATTCCAATCTAATTTCTTACTTTAACAATATATAATATCTACTTAAATTGTAAGCTAAGGTTGTGATTTAAGCCCAGCCAGCAGCTAGGACAATGCAGCTGCTCACACAGTTCTCCCCCTTCCCCCCTAGAAGGGGAGGGAGAAGAGGGAGAAAAGGAAGGGAAAGGAAAGGGAAAAAAACCTCTTGGGTTGAGATAAAGACAGTTTAATAGAACAATAACAGAAAAGGGAAAATAACAGTAATAATAATTATAATGGTAAAAAAATACACAAGATAAAGTAATATAACACAAGTAACTCTCACCACCCAGTAAGTTGGTTGTCCAGCTCCTCCCAAGCAGTGATCATGGATTCCACCCCCTGGTCAACCCCCATTTATATACTGAGCATGACATCTATGGTACAAATATTCCATTGGCCATTCCATTGTTCTGTCTGTGCTTCTCTTCAGCTTCTACGAGAAGCTGAAAAAAGTCCTTGATTAGTATAAACATCACTTAGCAACAACTAAAACAATATGCATTGTTGACATTCCTTTCATACCAAATCTGAAAACAAAGCAACCACTAGAAAGAAAATTAACTCTATCCCAGTTGAAACCAGGACAGCTAATAATATGGAAACTTCTATGTTAAAGATAGATAATATACCACTAGTCTTTATCTTCTTCTCCTGAAGTTCATTCATTCATCCTACTTATGTTTTAAAATGTTCAGCAAGCACGTTTTCATTGTGATAGTCAACTGAAAGACAATAATGGAGGTTAACCAGGTTGTATTTTATGGTTTGTGGTGGATAGAAAAAGGCTTGTGAACATTGCATACAGAGAAATAGAAAAATAGTCCTCTGTGTTCATTAAAGCTGCAATATGCAGCTAGGTTCTGCTACCCAGCGCAAACCACAACAGGTGGAGAATATGCAGAGCTCTGGGTTGGAGATGTATATTTTTATGCAGATAATATGAACCACTATATCACCTAGGAAAGGGAGACAGTAGATGGGGTGTATTCATGAGGAAAAAAATCTAGGAGACTTTGATTCTTGCAGCTTGCCTTAGACTGTCCTATCATAGTGGGGCAGAACAAAGACAAGTAAGTGCTGTGCAAATTCTCTACATATGTGTAAGTGAATATGTTTTAAACAGATATTTTTGTTAGAAACCACACACTGGAATTTTCCATTGAATTTTAAGGGTTAAGTATTTACCAGTGCATAAAAGTACTGCTACAGTGATATGAATAAAATTCTAGGCTGCTGTTCCCTGAAACTAAAATGCCATAGGAGGGAATATATAATAAATCCTAGAAACATGTTATTATATAGAATTCAGCACAGAATTTGGTCTTATATCTTTGCATCTGAGGGAGCAGATGTTATGGTCTGATGTACAAACAGCAAAATCAGTTGCTTTGATTTAAAATAATTCATTTTAAATTAACAAGTAAAATAGGACAGAATAAAGACACTAGATATTCAGTGAACATCTGCTATTTTTGTGTCATTCAGGTGAGTCATATACCTGCATTTCCCCTGGGGATGCCAAGTTGTTAAAACCAGCTTCTAGTACAAGACTGGTGCCAGTAGAAGATGTGCATAAATTTGACTTTAGCAAAAAATACCATTTCAGTGTATTTTGCTGAAAGCATTACACAAGGTTACGTTATATCTCCTTTGCGCCTTTTTTTTTAACTAACCCATTAACATTGGTATTCTAGACAAAATTATTTAACTACTGACTATGTTTAGTAATGCCCCATTCTTGGACAGATGAACCTATTGGAAAAAGTACAAATATAATCTGGATTTTTTGAGTTACACTTGAATGTTTCAGCACTATGCAGAGCTACATGTAGTACATTTGAATACATGCCACTTCAGGCATCCACACCGCAACCTGGTACATTCAGCCTTTTCCCAAATTTCCCTTCTGCATGATGTTAAAAGCTAACATAAAATTATTTGCAACAACCCGTGGCTGACTCAGAAATAATAAAGATAATGTCAGTGATTAATTTCTTGCTTTCTTGAATTTGTTGCCTTAGTGTTTTCAAAGCGGCTTCTCTATCAGCAGCCAAACCAGAACTCTTCACATTGTCCTAGTTAAGAGAATAATAGCAATTGCTTTGTATTACAAAGTGTTTGTCCTCTATGCTTTCAATGAACATTTTAGTTTTTCCATTCCCAGAGGGAAAATTTCTCCAGTCTTTATGTTTTCCTCTTTCACGCTTTTCCTGTGGCCAGTTAACTTAGCAATCACTTATATGGGACTGATGACATAATTTCATTGTCTGACTGTTTGATTTCTGAATATCTGAATATCTTCTAAAGCTAACTGAAATTATCATAAACGTTTTCTAAGTAGCCCATTGAAGGAAATAATATACATCCTGAATATACATTTGTATAATTAGAGAACACTGGTGATAAGTCAGCAAACTGGTTTTGTAGAGCCTTGTCCCTGAATTAATCCTTAGTCATTAAAGTTCTCGGAGAAAATAAAGTTTTGTTAATATATTTCAAATAATTTAATCTCTGAATAAAGCAACTAGAATTCCTTAGCTGTAGAAATACATTTTAGTACAAAACTCCTTATTTCAAAATGATAGCTCTTCATCAAGCAAAAGAATCTCCTACTGTTATTTATCAGATCTTCTCTGCCATGACAAAAAGAAACATTACTAGAGAGAGTCAGAAAATAACTTTCCAACTGCAATGCAATCCTGCCTTCACCTAAGTGAATGACAAAGCTCCCATTAACTTCAATAGGTTCAAGAAAAACCTTCACTCAGATTAGTTGGCATTGCACTGTTGTTAATAGCTCAAGTGATACACAACTGAAAATATGCACCCAGGACAGATAATTAATCTTCTCAAAGAAGTCCAAAAAGTAAAAAAAAAAACAAACCGCAAACCAACAAAAAACCCTCCCTGATATTTTGTTGTATCTCATTTATACAAGAGAACGGGGTTCATAGAACAGAAAATCGATAAATAAAAAGTGTTTTATTTGTCATTTCCTGATGTGGAAATACATATCTTGGTGACAGATGAAGTTGTCTCACTAGAATCTTACATACCAATCTGAGTTTCAACAGCTCAATCCTTAAAACATAAGTAGTTGACATTACAAAGGAGCCTCAATTAAGAAATTCAAGGGCTTGAAACACTGTCTGCAAATTATCCATTAAAAATCAGCAACCTGATTTTTGGTTGTAAGCTATTTTCCTGACTATATTGCGTGCATCAGTGCCCATTTGTAAAAATGATTAGGGAACAATTAAATTTCACTGTGCTAGGTGAAATAATTTTAAATCTGAGCATTATTTGGGATGTGAAGATTTTTTNTTGGGGATAGAAAAAAATTTTATAGATAAAAAAAAAAAAAAGAAAAAAAAAAAAAAAAAAAAAAAGAAAAAAAAAGAAAGAGAAATAAAAAAAGAAAGAAACAGAGTAGTAAAAACAGAAGAGAAGCCAAGACACAGCGAGAAATGCATTTCTATCTTGACTTCAAGGAAAAGTGTGAGAAAAAATAATATTCTAAAAACATATCAAAAACAGAAGCTTAGATCTGGAGAAAAGAAGTTGCCTCATCTAGTTAGTTTATCCTGTGCTAAATGAAACAGGATTGTGTGGATATACTTGGTAAATATACCAAAGAAACACTTTATCCTTGTTTTTCCTAATAGTAAAAGCTGTCAACAAGATAACTTTGACTAACAACTTTTGTCCAAAAAAAAGTATCACAGTTCTAAAACCAGACAATATAAATTTGAAAATACAGTGAAGTTTTTCCCATGAAGTTAATTTTCACATGATCTTTTTGTATAAGCAAGTCAAATGAAAGGTCTCAAGACAGTACTGCTGTACAACTTTAATGACGTGCAGAACAAAGTAGCTCTACGTATAGACAGATTTTGCTGAGTAAACGCAGTCTGCAATTGTTTTATTGAAGGTCATCTCTCAGAGAGGAAATTTAAAAAAATTAACATACTACAAAATAGCAAAGATGTTTTTAAAGCTATAAAATTTATGAAAAATAATGGTAAACTATATTCAGTGTTACCATAAAAGCTAGATTATTTTCAAATCTTAAAACATTATTAATAATAAGAAAAGGAAACTTGAATTTATTCTTCTCCTCATAGCTGTATTCAACGGGACAGGAGATTTCTTTCTCTTTTTGCAGGCTACGATCCCATGAAATGGTATAGCTGTGGTTTTTAAGTGGAAAGTTTTGCCTGATATTCCAGTGAAGGAGACTTTCTGGAGAAAGAAAAAGGCCTTGGCAACAGCATGAAGAGAAATAGCTGTAGCCTGCCTCTTATGGATAACTGTAGAAGATCAGGAGAGATCAAAACCTAGCAAAATGGCTAGAGCTATATTTCACATTTGTGATTTTCTTTTTTTTTTCTTAATTAATGTGATATTTTGTGGAGAGGAATATTACAAACTATTAGCCTATGGCAGTAACTGGGGAAATGAGACTTCACTAAGCTATTAAACACTCATTAAATACTCTTTGTATAAAAACTCCCCCACCTACCACCCCTTGGCAGTTGTGTTTTGGAAGACCAGGAGCTTAGGCATTGTGTTTGCTAAATGCTTAAGTAATGCAATTCAATTAATACTTGAATGTACCTGAGAAGAAGAATGAATCAGCTTTTCCACTTCTTTGTTCTTTGTTTATAGCAATAAATGCATATATCTGTCAGGGTTGTAAGATGGCCTTTCTAGTGCACTGAAGTGCTGAACGGTATACAAAAATGGAGTTACTGCTTCATAATAGAAGCAAACCAATTTTTCCCGATGTACTCTCTCTTTCCCTACACATTACAGAACTTTCTGATAAAAAAAAACACCTTGAAAAACACATTTTCTATTTCTTAGTATCTTCCCAATGTCTTTGACTTTTTAAGAATCACTTTATCAAGGCACAAATTATGTATAAAATGGAAGTTCCGGCCCATCTAGACTACAATGCCCAAAAGAACACTTTGAAGTTACAGTGTTTTGGTGCTACTTGCCTCTCCAGAATCCAGTAAGTGTGGAGATCCTCAGAGTAGATTACATTTTTAATTCATTTTTCACTTCCCTCTTGTTCGGTTCTTCTTATAAAGGCGGACACTGAAGGAGAGTTTGACAATAAATATTCTGATCATTATATTCACAGTAAACAGCGCTTTAATATCAAGCAGTAAGTTTGTGACTTGAAGATGTATTCTCACCGTAGAAGTTTCTCTGGTTACCGCTAATGGGCGTGCAATGTCCACTGCCTTTTAAAGAGAATGATTTATCTAGTTTAGTTCTATTTCTTTTGACTATGTTTTTGAGGCCTACAAATATCACATAGTATGAACAGTAATTTAAGTTCTTTTGTCCCTACGCAAATGAAGCTCCAAAAGACACGGAGCCAGTGGGAGTTTTCTGTGTCCTCAACCCACGGATCAAGGTCTGGTTAACTGATCTGCATTTGAACTTAGGTGATTTTTCAAAGACACTTTCTGAATTTTAATGTCAGAAGTATAATATGTAAAATTTTACCCAAGAAATTTATTAATCCTTTTTCTGGCAGGCTGAAATTGACGAAGAACAGCTTGAAATTGCACAGCAGATGTAATTTTGGGCTATGGTTAGCCATAGTTCTTTGGACTAAGTGCTTGAAGCAGTTGGATTTGAAATACTGAATCCCAAAGGAACAGGTGACTATTTAGCTAGAAACTAATCCCAAAGGAACAGGTGAAAATTTATCTAGAAGCTAAAATTAGAAACTAAGAAGAATGGAACCTAAATCATTTGATGGGTCAGATACAGTGCTCTCAACTTTCTTTTCTACAGTTTTTAATATAGACAGCAAGTCAGATGTTTATCTAGTAAGTAGAATACATGAATTCCTCTTTCAGCTGTTAGGAACACATAATCTCAAGGCTATCAGTTGTTCTCAATTAGGACATCTTTCTTAATTACGTGGGTCTGAAAAGCACTTTACAGGAGTTATGAAGTCAGCAGCAGTACAAGAAGGAACTTGGTTATTAGTATACATGTGGAAATGATAGCTCAACTTCCTGTTTTCAAAATTTTTATTTTGTTTTGCTTCATTTTATTTTTATCCAAAGACTATTTGAAACTTAATTTTTAAGAATTCTTGGAGGCAATAAAATAGTTCCATTACTCCATTCCAGCTGAATGTGCTCATCACATTTATATTTCTATCCTCAGAATAATTTTCTCTACTGTAAATACAAGTAATTGAAACAAGCTTTCTTGAAATTCTGACTCAGCTTCATGATCACCAGAAAGGGACAAAAAAATGGTGGTCAGCATTATTTTTTGATCAACTGTATGTAATTCTGAACTCAATAAATTAAATTACTGATCATCCATCTATTGATGGATAATTAGTAATCATTGCTCATAAACTGTCAAAAAAACTAGGCTTCTACTCTAACTTTCAGCAACCTTACATTGCAGACATGCCATTTTTTTAGTGGATTTTGCATTAATGGCTTCAGATAATTTAAATGTATGTAATTAATCTAGCTTTCAGAAATGTGTTTATCATTTTCAAATCTTAACTTATATAACACATTAATCCATTTTCATTAACATTAAAAAGAGAAAATCTTTCTCTTTTTAGATCATGGCATGCACTCATTGTTTGTGGGTGGTTTTTTTTTCCTGTAAAGACTTTGCTTTATCATGAAACAATCACTAGCCAGGTGACTTAGTCCTACCAAAGTAAGCATTTCATGATGACCCCTGTCTTCTCACTTTCCTACATTTTCAGGCTCATCACAGTGAAAGAAAAGGCAGAAAATGATTTCTCCGATTTATTATTGCATTTGTCTGGAGGCAATTTTCTGACTGAAATGACACAAAATCCACTGGGAAACAAGAGCTATGGACCTTATAAATATGCAGCCATCACTTCTCTGATCAAGCTTTTGACTGTGTTGCTATGACTGTCATAATAAGCAGAAATGCTATGGGAGAAAAATAAAAAGGTTTTTGTTTTAAATTCCTTGGTGCATTCCCTAGCACCCACAAAATTGCTGTCTATTGTAGGCACCACAGATTCTGAAAAATTATTACACACACAGTTGGCAGCTGCTGTCAGCTGAGACGGTAGCTTTTATTCACTTCAGAATGTCAGAGTCAATATTTAAAAAATCATTACAGCTGCCTATTCTTCAATGTATTATGTTAATGAGGATGATTTGGGCAATTGTTTTTCTTTTGCTGCCTATTGGAATCTCCTGGTATACTCCGGCTCCCCCCTCTTTCCATTTACTATTTAACAAATAAAACACAGAAGAAATCTAGCAGAGGAATGACATAAAAATTGTTTGCCTGGACAGAATACAGCCAGTATTATCTTCTGCTGCCTGTAGGCTCATCATTACTACATTTTCATGTATCCAATTACAATTTCTGTAAGCCAGGAGCCTCAGATTCTGCCAGCAATGTGCTGCAGCTGGCACATTGCTCCCTCCTCACCGAGTGCAACTGGGTTTTGCAGATAGAGGCTATTACCATTCTGACTCCAGTTAACAGGAGTATGATGTGGTAAAAAATCTGTGAGCCAGTCCAAAATGGTTGAAGAACACTTATTTGGCCTTTTGCACTTCACTTTGCGATCTAGCTGGACGCAACTACAGCTGACTACAGAAATATCTCTTATCTGCTCTGTTAGGTGGTAGTAGATTAAATAATGAACCCCAATCAGTCTGGAAGCACATGTGCACTTAGTATGAAGGGACGGCTGTGTAGAGGTTGGTGACTAGGGCTGTTACCTCCTGCAGGAAGCTCATGAAGAACTACATAGGAATTGGCCCAGTCATAGAGAAGCAGCAATTTATTATTGTTGTTATTGTCTACATGATCTAAGAAGAAGCGAGTATGGATGGAGGCCTGATTCAGAGGGAAGCTTAGGGGAATACTATATATTCAGTTTTCTACAGGCCAGTAAGAGGATAAAGTTCACACAAAGGTCCTGACGTCAACAAGCAATATCACAAGTTCAGCAGAATGTCTGAGTCCATGAGCGAAAAATTCACGTGTAGGTATGACAGCTCCCTAAACCCTCAGAAGCTCACCTATACATAAATAATAATTATGTTTCTAGCTCGTGTAGGTGCTGAACTTCACAGACTTAAAAAGGGTATCTGGGGCCTGATTTGCCAGCTGGAGGAGCAAAGTTCGCTATTTGTTTTCACTTGAACTGTTCTCCACAAAAAACTTGGGTATTTTTTTTCCTCTTTATATGTGTACCTTTTTTTGAAACAGGAATCTACATCTGTTCCCAAAAGTGGAATTCATAATTCTAAAAAGGCCATTATAATTTCAGATTTGAGCAACTCAGTCTGCATATTTGTATATTCAAGAGACCTACCCAAATAAGAAGCATAAATTATTTATTTGGTTTTTACCTGGTACCAAGGGTCAAACACTCATCTTTGATTAGCTGACAGCTTTTTTTTGGCATCTCAAATCAATAGAAAAAAGTGGAAGGTGGGAAAAAAGTATATGATTTTTATTCTTCACAAGCCTCCTCTGTGTGCACTGAGTATCAGTTGAACAAAGACAGAAGCTATACTGAGAATAGTAATATAGCCTGCAAAAGCCACCCACCAAATAAGGAGCTGATAAAACAGAGAAGTGACAAGCCAAAGGGAACAAAGCATTATCTGACTTGCATATTCAAATGTAAATATGCAAATTTAAAAAGTCCAGCTCTATTCTACTATGAACCACCTTTCAAACTCTGATCCTGGAATTATGGTGAACTTTGACAATCGCATTTCTTCTGTTTCTAATTCCATTTTCCTTTCCCTAAATATAAGAGTTGCCCTATTTTTTTTTCCCCTGTATATACTCATATTATATTAAAAGGAATTTTCCCTGTGTGCTTTCCATCCAGCATATTTTTACTACTCTGTCCACTTATTTTACTTGCTTTGCATATATTCCTGAATTCCCCGTTCTGCACCCACAACCATATTTTCTTTAGTAATTTTTTTTTTTTGGTTTAGTGAAAAGGAGCTCAGAACAGTCAGGAAACTGCAGTTCCAGTAGCAATGGCCAACAGAGAGCTGTCAGTGTCTTCACACTTTTTTGAGAGTTTTCCCTACCTTCCATGAACACAGTCTAGCATAAATACTTCAAATACTTCAGGTGGCTGGAGGGCACATTTTCAGTTCATTAGGGGAGTAAAAGTTGAAGGAGAGATAGTTGGAGGAAGTCCAAGTTAGTTCTTTCTTCCTCAGCTTATTTATTAAAGAACAAGAGTCACAAAAAAGAGAGAGAGAAAAAATTTATTCAGAAATGCCCCTGCTGGGATTTGAAGGAGTTATTGGATGCCTGGTTAGTTACCAGAGGCTTTTATTAATTTTTCTGACTCTCCCTGGCTGTATGTTCTGTCCTGTGATACAGCCAGCCTGTTCCAGTTCTACATGGATCTGTTGGATTGGGTCTGTGTCTGCAGCATATCATCAGAGGCGTAACATGAAAGATAGATCAGCTGGGAAACAGCAAAGATAATCACCAGTAGCATGCAAGGCAGCATTTTTCCAGTTTCAAAATATCTTGGCAAAACCTCAAGGTTTCTATTAAATTAATATGATTTTAATAAAAACTTTGAGTTAGTCTTAAAAACAAAATTGTTCTTGACAGGAACTTTCAAAGGAAATCTCAGGGCAAGATTTTTAAATCACTTCTTTAAAACAGACATCACATTATTTCCTATAATTTATGTGACTGATTTTTAACTTTCTTACATTCTTGTTTTCCTTTTTTTAAACTTTCTTACATTCTTGTTTTCCTTTTTTTTATTATTTTTCTTTTTATTTCTTTTTACAGTAGTATTACCTAAACACTAGAGAGAAATAGTAAACATTAGCACTCCTCCAGATGGAGACCCCACATTCTCTATACATTTTCTGTTTTTCTTAGAGCAAACTGTGCTCACTGAGCTGAAATAAATGATGTCATTACAATATAAAAACTATTGCCATGTAAAACTCAAGCTCAGTAATTTTCTTCTATTTATATATTCTGCCCTAACTAGCCATTGTTGGTTCAAAAAGGATTCCTCCAATTCTATTCATCTTTCCCCAGACTACCATTTTGCTCTTCAAAACCCTTAAACATCCTGGCTTGGTCAGCAAGCAAATGCTGTAAAATGACCAAATAGCCTTGGGATTTTTTTTTTTCCTGGCCATTTAGTCAACTTCCTTCTCTTGGCAGGCTCTACTGGTGTTTTTCTTGGTATGTTATCTGTTTTTGTGACTCTTCAGAAGTTTATCTGGCTGAACTGAATTTTCAATATGAAACACAAGTATATTTTCTCTGTAGAGTCTTTGACTCAGGTAATGATAACAGCAACAATATAAAACAAGGGTATTAGTATAATGGGAACATTTTCCAAAAGAACTGTTTATTATTTCATTAACTCTCAGTCTTAATCTAATGAGATATCTACCCTTTTTTACAATTGTTTGATTAAAACAAAAACTTCCATAAAGGTTTAGAATTTAAATTTTGTTCTGTGTTTAAAGACAAAGTACCCAATTTAAACATTTAACCATATTCATTCCACAAAAACATTTTCTTAAGTAATATGATAACAGGTTCCTTATCTTTTATTAATCACGTCTTCCTTATAAACAGGTGGTTTCTTGTCAGTTAATAGACTGCTTCTACTTTTTCTTTATCACTTTAGAAGTCTGCTTTAATAGTCCCTTTCATTTTCAGTCATTAGATTCATGTGACATCCTGAAATTTAAGACTCAGTCCAGTAGATCATCTAGTTCCAACACCCCTGCCATGGCCATGGCCACCTTCCACCAGACCAGGTTACCCAAAGGCCCATCCAGCCTAGCCTTAACACCTCCAGGGATGGAGCATCCACAACTTCTCTGGGCAACCTGTTCCAGTATCTCACCAACCTCACAGTAAAGAATTTCTTCCTAGTATGTAATCTAAATCAACTCTCTTTCAGTTTAAAACTGTTACCCCTCGTCCTATCACTACACTCCCTGATAAAGAGTCCCTCTCCAGCTTTCTTGTACGCCCCCTTCAGATACTGGAAGGCTGCTATAAGGTCTCCCAGAGCCTTTTCTTCTCCATGCTGAACAACCCCAACTCTCTCAGGCTGTCCTCATAGGAGAGATGCTCCAGCCCTCTGATCATCTTCGTGGCCCTCCTATGGACTCTCTCCAACAGGTCCATGTCCTTCTCATGTTGGGGGCTCTAGAGCTGGATGCAGTACTCCACGTGGGGTCTCCCGAGAGTGGAGTAGAGGGGCAAAAGCACCTCCCTCGACCTGCTGGCCACACTTCTTCTGATGCAGCCCAGGATACGGTTGGCCTTCTGGGCTCCGAGTGCACATTGCCAGCTCATACTGAGCTTCTTATGCACCAACACCTCCAAGTCTATCTCTTCAGGGTTGCTCTCAATTCATTCTCTGCCCAGCCTGCATTTGTGCTTGGGATTGCCCCGACCCACGTGCAGGACCTTGCACTTGGCCTTGTTGAACTTCATGAAGTTTGCTTTTTAAGGGTGATAAGGAACAACTTCCCCCTTGCTCCATTCTTGCTCTTCCCAGTCACCTCCCTGTCCTTTATATGTTTTCCAGAATTATCTGTTCTGTCGACTTCCCAAGCATGAGGGTGATGGCGAACAGACTGTAGTTCCTCAGATCCGTCTTCTTGCCCTTCTTGAAGACCAGTGTGACATGTCCTTTGTTCAAGGCTCAGTGACTTCCCCCAAACTCCATGACTTTTCAATGATTTTCATGCACAGTACAAGATAAACAAGACCATACTAGGGTAAAGAAAAGGGGCACTGGACCTAGGAACTTCCCTTTAAACACAGGAGAAAACATTTTATATGTTGAGGTGCTTAAACACTGTGACAGATTGCCCAGAGAGGTTGTGGGGTTGTTACCCTTGGAAATATTTAAAACCTGACTGGACAGAGTCCTGATTAATCTGCTGTAGCAGACCCTGCTTTAAGCAGGAGAATTGAAACAGCTGGTCACAACAGATTCCTTCTCAACCACTCTTTGATTCTGTAATTTAAAATAAAACAATGGTGTCCACTGACTTTTTTTCTACAGTGTAGCACATGTTATTGAAGAGGTTTCAGCATGCTTGGAGGATGAGTCCTTCTAAGAACTGAACTGGAAAATTATCTGGTTTCTCAATACAATTGAATTAGGGTGAGTTAACCCTGGCCAGCTACCACGTGCACACAAAGCTGCTCTCTCACTCCCCATCGGCAGAACAGAGGGAGAAAATAAGATAAAAAGCTCATGGATTGAGATAAGGAGAGGGAGATCACTCACCAATTATGGTCATAGGCAAAATAGATGCAACTTGGAGGAGGTTAATTTAATTATTTGCCAATTAATAACAGAGTAGGATAGTGACAAATAAAAACAAAGCTGAAAACACCTTCCCCCCACCCTCCTCCTTCCCAAGCTCACTTCTCTCCTAACTCTTTTACTTCCTCCCTGTGAGCAGTGCAGGAGGGATGAGGAATGGGGGCTACGGTCAGTCCATAACAAAGTCTCTGCCACTCCTTGCTGTTCTCCTGCTCCAGTGAGGGCTCCTTTCTACAGGATACAGTCCTTCAGAAACAGCTCCAGTGTGGGTCCTCCCCACATGTTGCAGTTCTTCAAGAACTGCTGCAGCATGGGTCTTTTCCACAGGGTGCAGTCCTTCAGGAACAGCACTGCTCCATCTCCCACAGGACACAGTTCTTGACAGAAAACCTACTCCAGCATGGGCTCCTCTCCACAGGCCACAATTCTGACTAGGAGCCTGTACCAGCATGGGCTTTCCACAGGCTGCAGCTTCCTTCAAGGCACATCCACATGCTGCAGCATGGTGTCCTCCATGGCTGCAGGCTGGATACCTGTTTCAACATTGTCCTCTATGGCCTTCACCTGCACCCAATATGCAAATGTAGGTTGGAGAGCTACTCAGACTACGTAAATAATACAGCTGACTATGAAATGTCAGTTTAAAATGAGGTGCCTTAGAAGTCAAATCTGAATTTTGGACTTAGATTATTAAGTTTAGTTTAAATTTTGGCTCCTGGCACCTAAGTAGCTGTTGGGATCTAGACCTCAACCCTCATCTGATTTACCACTAATATGCAATGCAGAGAAAACAGCATGAATACAGGCAGAAACAGAGTGTTGCTATTCATTTGCCTTATTAGGCTTTAGGACTGCAGCAGCACCAAGAGTGGACTCCTCATAAAAATAAAGTGGGTTTTGTGAGTTTGACTATATCATTTGCACTTCTATTGAATTTGTTCGCCAGTCACCTATCTTACAAAGTCAAGTAGACTTCAAGCTGTCACACTGTTTTCAACTGCTATCTTGAATATGGCTTCCCAGGAGACAGAAGCTCATTCCAGTCTGTGAAGGTGTGTCTGTGAAGATGAGTGCTAAGAACATAAGCTTGTAGTTGTGACTTTGCAGTTTCTCTGCTGTCAGACTTTTCTTAACTAAAATTTTGCACAGTTTTGAATCTGTTTCCCTGGCAGCTGAGGGGTTTTAAATATAAGAATCTGATTTTGATAGATATGAAATAAATAAGTCTAGGTTTATTTTAAGTCCTGCTGTTTTATCATTATAAGATAATGTTTTGACAAGTTACTCACATGTACTGAAATTATTTTAATTAACTTGAAACACAACAATTATGTCTATATTGGTAAATAAAGTGACACAGACCAATCTCTTACTGCCAGAAGAGATGGCATAGCATGGTCTGTGTCCTCACTGCTTGGGAATTTCTCCCTGCAGAGCAGGCTACCCACAGTCTCTTTCTTGTGCTTGGCCCTGGGTCTCCTTTGAGCAACATCTGATGCTCTGTGAAATGTGGTTATCATGTGGCCCCCTGAAACATTATACCTACATATATCTTTCAACTCAAAGTGTATGAAACACTGGGAGTGCTATACTGTACCCCACCAGTAAGTCAGTTTATTTTATAACTCTGATGAATTTATTCCATGCCTTTGGGTAAGAACTGAGAACATTTACAGATGCAAAGCCTGGAGTGGAGTCCTTTGGAGGACTTTCTGGTAAAGGGAACCTAAATTTGGATCAGTTTTCATCCATACTGTCTTTGAGAGAAGAATTTACAATGAAATAACCCCTCAAGTTATGCCCAGTCTTTGTCCTGGAAACAGCTAGATGCAGTGGTCCAAAACAGACAGGGAGAAACTTAACAGGTAAGTGCATGGTCAGGAAATTATGTTGTAGCTTACCTTCCAGCACTCCCTTACTTACACCAGAGACATTCCCAAATGAAGACAGCAAGTTATTTAGTACATAAAGCTACATTTCTTACCTTTATTCCCTTTTCCCCTCTTACTTTTGCATCTTAATGCAAAGTAAACTGGCAAGTCTCCACTCATTCATTTGTATATTAATGAAAACGCGTTAAGACCTTTCATCTTCATTCTAACTCAAGACAGAACAGGCATGTTCTGCATATCACCACAAAGAAGGAAAAAAACAACATTGTTAGGTGTTGGTATGGCAAAAGTTCAATGCATTCAGTGTATAATTTAATGCTCATAGGAAATGAGTTTATTCTTTATAATAGGAAGGTCAACTGTTTCAGTTTTGTTAATGCTGAAAAGATGCAAAGGAGCTAGAATCTCAAACAAGAGAGTTATAAAAAAGGAAAAAAAAATCCTGAAGTACATTTAATTGGGGTGTCAGACAATACAGTGATTCATTCGCTGTAGAGAAAAAAATATTCACATGTATTGTAGCAAAGTTTGCATGAAAAGAGAGCCATGTATCTCTCTATGCCATTTTAACTAACTACTCCACAAATTTTCTTTTTCTTTTTCACATGTTTTTGCAGCTGGACATAGTGGCAATCTAACAATAAAAAGTTTCTCGTGATTTCTTTTTTTACCACTTCAGCGCCAATCTAGCATGAAAAATATATTTCCTAGTGTTTAATTTTTGGTAGTTTTTGGCATAACAGGTGATATTCATCTAATCTTGGACTAAACAAATTAAGCTACCCAACTAGTAACTAACTAAGCTAGTGGCTGAACTATCTCTCCTAGTGTCTCTTCCTGAAGGTTGAGAAAAGAGAGACTTTACTATCATATAATTCATATAATCTTCAAAAGATTTCAAAATGATATAGAAAATTAACTAACCTGGAGATATCTCCAGTGTCTACATGATAGATTGTCTAAATCTTTGAGATGAATCATTCTTCCCTAATCCTTACACATAAGAAAAATATACATAAAAAATGGGAAGCATGTTATCTAACTCATCTGACCAGATGTCAACATACATTTTAGGATTAAATAAACCAAATTCTTTTTCTCTTCTCTGATTAGGAAGACATCTTAGGTTTACCGGTTTAGATACAGGACATCCACATTTGGTCAGTGTCAGTATCACATGAGTATTATTATTTGCAAAAGTTAAGAAGTTCATAAAACATTATCTTGTTGGAAGAAAATTAGGGTTTGTTGTTCTGTTGTTGGTTTTTTTTTTTTTTTTTACATGGAGTCTGAGTTTCATTCATTTAATTTCTATTGTGATCCTTATGGAGGCAATGTAGTATGTAATTCCTGTAGCTACCATCAGGATGGCAATCTCTACCAGAAGAAACAGAACAATCCACTGATAGCAAAAGGTAATCAAAATTTAAAAAAATAAATATTTATGCTTTTTTAAATTTATTTTATTCTAAACATAGAAAATAAGAAAGGACATTATTTTAGCTTTCTAGGATAGTGTTCTTCCTCATTTGTTCCCTCAGTATCCTTATCAGCCAAGTAGGCTTTGTTCTTCCCTAATTCCTTCCCAGGTAAAACATGTTTCAAGTTACCTTATCAAGCATATGGAAGAACCAGACAATATATAAATCAGTCAGATACTCAACTGAAAATCTACAGAACCAATTTTTACAGAAATAAAGGGCAAAGAATGTTCTGTGGCTAATTTTATTTAGCCTCCCAGCAGTCCTGCCTTGGATAATAATAATTATATTCCCTTGCTTTGCTAGGGGTTATGTGGGAGTATTGTTTCCTTTTTGCACTTTTTTTTTTTTTTATGTCAGAAAGGTCATTTAAAGCATAGCTAATCCATTTATCTAAGATCCTTTGAGACAGAAAGTAAATAATGTAGTACCCTCATCCCAATAAATCTTTATCATCCCAGTTACTGCATTCTTCCTTCCCTTGGGTATCAATTGCTTCGTTGCAGTATTTTTTTTTCCCTAACATTTCATCACATTCCTTGTTTATACTCATTTATTAAAAAAGCTTTTTACTAGAATGAAAATAAGAAATCTAACTGCAACTAAATTAGCAAATATTTAATTGACTGTCTTCCTAACCTCCTCTTATTATTCTATATAGATCTTTTAATTTTTTTCTCTGTTTATTTTCCACATACACTTTTTGTGTTTTTACTCAAGATGTCTATATCTATTCCTTGTGATTTGGCTATTAACACTTCCTGAAAATATGTTTATTCACATAAAATCTCACATTTCTCTCTCATTTTTCTTGTAATTTACACATGTATTAAGAAAGCTGTTTGCTTTCTGAAATCTATATCTCCTAAAAATATATTTTTTCTCTATATCCATTTGTGGGTATGTATATTGTTTGTAGTTTGGGATAAAATCTTTTATCAGCAGAGAATAGTTGTCTTACTTTTCACAGTCTGTAGTTCCTTTGGGCTTGGTATCTCATCGTAGATGTCTTCCCCACAGAATCTATTTCTTAAGGGTACTCAAGTCTTCTAGTAGCCTGGAATTCTGATTGGCATTGCAGGCTAAGTAAAAATAAATAAGCAAATACAAATTCTTCTTTGGCAATTTTTAAATTTCCAGCCTAAGTATTTCAATACCATGTGATTTATATTCCTAAATAAAATAAAATTACTATATTTTAATTAAAGACAAAAAATTAAATGTGTAGATTTTCTCTACTAGAGGTATTACAAGGTATTGTTAAGCATGGTCTTGCAGCATTACAGACATTGCAAATTTTGACACTGACTCTCATGAGCACTCATATGAGGTAATCTGCTTGTGAAAAGGGTAAATGCAAGGCAGCAGTTGGAGGTGAAGCTGTCTTTTGAGAGCAAGTAGATATGCCTGTATGTAAATGCTCTGTAAATAGATTTACCTCAACATGGTCGATATCTTGATGTATAAATTCTGTGTATTTGTAAAATACCATTTTAAGACCTCACCTGCAATCATCTTTCTCCCTTTGTCATTCTATCAATTCATTTCAAACAATATAATAAATCCTTTAGAGCCATACATTTCTTGAGATGGTATAAATCACTTGAATGATTATAAAAAACTTCTTTGCTTGGAAACAAAATTATCATTTTCCACAGAAGAAGAAGACATTATGATTACCGTGTGAAAAAGAGACATCTAGTCTTAACAAGAGTTTTCACAGACAAGTCAAAAAGCACATTATTTTCAGGACTGTCATCTTCTCTTTCCAGCTGCTCATAAGAACAGAATGCCAGGAGTATTCCCACAGAAGAACATCAGGCAGAAGCCTGGAAAACTACTCAAAGCCTAGTAAAATGGCTTAATGCAGACCTCTGCAAAGTATGTGCAATGACATTTTTCTACTACCATTTTTTCCTGGATTTACATGATAGTCATCTCACACATTATTAATTAATTTATAATAATGTATTTTTCACAGTATATCTAGTGTGCAGTTCTTCTTATTAAAGTACTACAAAACCATGAACATGCAACTGTGGGACTTACTGACATTACCTAAGTCATACACCTAAATAAACTTCCTATCTTTTTATTGGATCATCTGGATAGCCTTTCAAAACACTTAAGGTAGCATGCTGGTTTTTGAGGGTAATTTTTTTTGGCTTTCAGTAGATTCCTGTCATTAGAAATTCTAAGAACCTTTCTTTAAGTCAAATGCAATGCAAAATAATCCACTATAATGCCCCTTACGCTGTTGAAAAGATAAAACACAAAGGACAACCACAATATTTAAGAGGTATGCTCTCTATTAAAATCTCTGCTAGAACTTTTCAGTTGACCTATATTTCTCCCCCAAAATAGCAACTACTGTGTCCACTATATTTCACCTTTTATGTCAGAAATGACTCCTTTAAAATAATAAATAGGTCAGTAGAAATTGCTCTTAAAATACAGAAAATATCCAAATGGAATATTTGGAATCTGAAAAAGAAGTATTTCTAAGGTATTTGATTCCTGGTTATTCAGGCAGGAATTTGTGTTCTAGATTTCACAATTGTTGCTAAACATTACATTTAGGATGGAACCATCACAAATTACAGTAAAGAATGGCCTTTCTTATTATCATATTCAGCCTATTCTTTCAAAAAACAGGATCAACTGACAGACTATGGAAGTAAGGATTGCTTTTGGCTAAATTCAGATAAATAAGTAAGATATAGAGCCATATGAACAGGCATATTGTCAGATCAAAAGTCAAACTAGTCTAATATCTGTCCTCCAAAAGTAGCTAAGGAACAACACAGTAACAGACTCATGAAATTATATTTCCTCAGATTACCTTTTTTTTCTGTAGTTCAAAACATGTCTCAAAATATCCTAAACCAGTAGTGTGGTTTTAGCTAGTATAGCTTCATAATTTTGCTCCTATGTTTTTTCACCACATTTATAATCTTACTACTCACATCTTGCAAGAAGAAATTCTACAATGTAATTGCATATTATGAGAAGAACTGTCTCTCTTACTTTGTTTTGAACTTGCCATCTGTTAAACTACTTTGATTTCTTTATCATTATAACTAGATGTCTTACTGGGGGCTAGATGTAGGACTAGATGTCCTATTAGATGACTTGTCCTATTCTTGCACTAGTGCTCTATGAAAATTTTCCACACTACTTGTGACTTACACACTTGTAATATCTTCTTTAGTAGATCTCTTTTTTTTTTTTTTCAAAATGAAGGGTTCTCGTATTTAATTTTTCCTCAGCAAAAGCAATTCCATATTTTCTTTTTTGTACTGTTAGAGTTCACATATAACTTTTTTTGAGATGAGGGAATCTAAACTGCACATAGAATTCAAAAAGAATATAAACAAAGGCATATCCTGTTTTGTTTGTTTGCGGTACTTTGTTTGTTTCTCTCTAATTCTTTCCTAATAATTTCCACTGAATTTTTTTATCTTTTTCTTTCTCTTTTGAAATAGCTACTGATTGTAGAGATGAAATTTCCTCAGAACTATCTGTAACTCCACGATCTTGTTTCTGACAGCTATTATTCAGCTCAGAGCCCAATAGTTAAGCATGGAATTATTTTTTCCCATGTCTGTTACTTTACATTTATCAGTGGTGAATTTCATCTGCCATTTATGTCTCAGTAACACGGAACTATAAGATCTTACCACAGTTCCCTACAGTCTTTACTACCTACCTGAATAATTTAATATCATCAGCGAATTTTATGATTTCACAGCCTTCCTTTCCAGATTTTTATGAATACGTTGAAGAGCTTAACTACCAACACAGATAGCTGTGAGAGTTAAGGATGTTAAAAAATAAGAAAAACCTTAGAAGATAAGATTAAATCAAAGATATTCCTAGCCTATATCGTGTGCTTGGCAATGGATAATGCCAGATGCTGACAGAACAAAGCATATATGACATAATGATATTGTCCCTTCATCCAGCATCTTTCAGTACAAAACTCCTGATCCTGAGGTGATATTTTTAAAGCACTGGTAAGACTTCATTGCTAGGTTTCCCTCCACAATGAAAATTTACCACTTATATCCTCTGTTTTCTGTTGTTTAGCCAGTCTTTTACCTATGTAAATTATTTTACCGCTCATAGATTTATGAATAGTTGAGACTGGATGGGACCTCAAAAGAACATCTGGTTCAACCGTTTATGGAAAAGGGAGCCTAGATGAGATTATTGGGAGCTTAGGTGAGGTTATCTGAGCCCTACTTAGTTTATTGATCATCCTTTGGCAGTGAACCTTGTCAAATGCATTTTGGAAATCTCCATAGGCTATATTGGATGGATCACATTTATATCAGCTGGATTTCTTTGCGGCTACTGATAAATTGGCCCTACAGTAATAAAGACTCTATTCTTCATTTCCAATGTAATGTTGAGTATAACTTCCATAGATATAATTTCACTCATGCCTACTTAGCATGTGAATGTATTTTTAAACGACAGTGGCCACAGAAATATTATTAACGTGAGAGTAAGAACTATGTTTAGAAATTCCCTGATGGCTTGTCAGAGCATCTTTCTAGAGTTTTGCTCAGTTATGTTAAAAAATCTAGCTGGCAGAGTCGAAGCACATAAGCCACTTCTAAGTACTGTTGAGAAGAAAACTGGAATGGAGGGCTGCCCCTCCTTCAATTGGGAGCAGCTTTGAAGCTAAGACTGTGTCCCTTGGCCCTTCCTATGCTCTCACCCTTGACACCAGTCTTGCCTTCACTGCAGCCTGTTCTTGTTGCTCCCTAAAATGTCGCAGGTGGAATTTTGCTGCGAATGTACAGCACCAGAGAGAATATAAGGTGGAAGGGACATTAGGATGTTAACACTGGTTCAACCTCCACTCAAAGCTGTTCAAACTTTGAAATCAGATCAGATCAGTCAGGTCATATCCAGTAGAGCTTTGAAAAATTCCTGGAAGAAAGATTTCATAGCCTCCTTGGGTGACATGTTCCAGTGCTGGATTGTTTAAATTGAATCTTTCATTGACTTGTTTGAATTTTTCTTGAATCCTTTTTGAACCCTTTGTTTTGGTTTGTTTTTTTCTTTTTTTTTTTTTGTTTGGCTGTTAAAAAAACCCAACACCGTCTCTAAGTTTTATGTTCCAGAGTCAGTTGTTTACATGTAAATATTTACACTTTAGATGTCTGCATATGTATTATTTAAATATATCACATCTACTAAATCCTCTATAAATTCTGCTAGTTTGGATTAGTGACTCACACATAAGAACCTAATGTCACATAATATGCCTTAAGTTATTGATGGCATCCACATGAACTGGTGGTTTTCTCAGGGGACATGTGGGGGTTCTGTATTCATCTTCAGTAGCAGCTGCTGGAGAGGCAGGGTAACTAAGGTGCTCTCAAGTGACAAAAGGTACCTTGTGTGTGGACAACTGAATCAAATGCATTAATTTTATTATTGGTTTTCCTTTGACTATACTCAGATTTTAGCCACCCAGCTCACTTGAAGAAACCCAAATTTAGACAATTAATTACAGGTGTGTACAACCTAAAGCTGAACCCCCTCACATCTTCAATGACAGCAATTTGATTTCCCAACTACTTCCTATTTTGCCTGAAAATAATATTATTTTTAAAATAAAGGTGAATATAAATGCTGGCACTAATCTGGCAGTTTGGGACACATTGACAGAAAACATAGGGACTTGTGGATCTTAAAGTAAATTAAACTTCCTAATTATATCTTTCTGAAGTAAATTCTCATTGCTTCAATTAAATTCAGTTTCAAACTGATTTTTGAAACAAAGAAAGAAACATATTGAAATAAGCATAAATAAAGCAAGAAAAATTATACTACCAAAAATTTGTCCACCTTGGAGTGGGACAGCATAAGCAGCTGCGCTCTGGCGAGTGGCGTGGCACTGTGGTGTGCAATAGCCAGGGTGACAGTGGAGGGACGACGCCTCAGGTGTGCAAGCGTGAGCCTCTGTGGTGTTTTCTCAGCAGCGTATCTGTCAGCAAGATGTTGGGAGTGGCAAGGGTGCACTCAAAACTCAGCTCCCACAGGAAGGGTGAGCATGGAGAGGAAGCCCCGCTGCCTAGGCAGCAGGATACTGGTGACCTGCACAACCCGTGAGTGTGTATGTGTCTGGGAGTGTGTGTTTGTGTGTGACAGAGAGACAGAGAGAAGGTCATTAGCTACAGAAGGGTGTTTAGAAATATGTAGGTGTTTATCGACTTTTTAAAATGTCTAGTATTGTGGTTTATCTTCTGTAGTGGTGTTATTGACCTTGAATGTGTAGTTCACCAATTGCTTCTTAATTACCTGTCATTAATAAATCAATAAATCTCTTTGATCATGATTTTGTTTAAATTACATGAATTGATAAATTTTTACCTGTGATAGCTATCCTGAGGTTCTCAGGTCTTTGTTGTGGATAGCTGGAATACCTATTTAATTTTTTGCCCCTAAAAATGTATTTTAATTTCATAGGATGCAAATATTAATACTGACTGCCCTGTCAGACCCTGATATTTTAAAGTGATATTTCTGAAAACATTAGTTCTACAGATCTGTATTTCAATATCGTTAAGAGAGAACATTAGTCCTTATAAGCCTAATTCAATAGCATGCCCTATGGCATCCTGCCCAGCCTCCAACTAATCCAGAAGTGTCATAAATTACTGCTCTATCTGCATCTCTTGGAAACACTGTGGTATTTCAAATCATGTTAAACATCTTGATTTGGACAGCTACGTCAAGCTCCCTATCAGCACTTAAAATAGGACCATGTACACACAACGAGAAAGATTCCTGCAGAATGAGAACTCTCAGCTGGATACAGATTTATGTAAAGAAATTACTGAGAAATTGAGTCACAAATGTATCACTGAAACACCCGGAAGAAAATCAGCACAATCAAACCAGTCTGCGGAACAAACTTGCTACTTAGGTTAAAAAAGAAAAAGCAATAAAAATGGGATGTTTTGTGATAAACACTGAATGATTTATAGGTGAATTAATGTTTTTCTCCCTGTAGTGAGATACTTCATAAGCTAAGTATCAAAAAGAAGAAAAAAAGTATTTTTAATTTGTGATAAAATTGTGATAGTCTGAAAAAAATCAGAGAAATATGTAGAACCCACTGCAAAAGTAAAATCCTAATTAATCAATATCAGAAAAGCCACAAGATACTATCACACCAGCAAGTCTTGCAAAGCCTTTTTTATGTCAACAAACTCTTTTATCAGGCCTACGCTTTTAGTAATTTCAAACCTAAATCTATCAAAGATAACTAACTTGCCAAATTGGGAAATCCACCTGCGAGTATTTAGTCAGCATTTCAGATACAATTCATTAAGTTTCATTTAGTATAAGAGATCTAAAGAGAAATAAGATTTTGAGTAGAAGAAAATGGTTTAAAACCATACAGCAATATCTTTGATTGCATCAGATTACATTAAAGATATCTGAATATTCATTTTTCAGACTCTGCAGTCACATCACATACTTTCATAAGTGCAAAGGTTTTCTCCAGTTTGAAATGCTTAAAATACACCTCATATCATGATGCATTTGACAAAGGGGTATACTCTGTATTGCTTCTGTTAAGACACAAAGTGCAGAGAAGCACATCAGAGGGGAAGGAGAGGCAGAGGTGACTTTTTGCCTGGATTTTGTCTGCTCTGCAGACTGATGTAAGTGCCGGTCCTCACAACAGCTTTTACACTGTCACTGAGCTGCTTGGCATTCCAGACTTACTTTTACATAAAGCGCCTCAGCTAGACTTCTCCCACCCTGATATGTTACAGTTGGTTCCAGCACACTTCTGGGCAAGACAAACTAGAGAGAGGAAAACATAAAGTTTCTCCCCTATAGCTCTAGGGGAACTCCTATAAATTGCTAATCCCACGTGTGGGAAGACAGTAATGAGAATCAAAGGTAAACAGTTTATAAACTTACAGACTTACTTTATAAACTTGTTTCAGCAATAAAATATCCATTCGTGTTTACCATCGTATCTGGAATGCCAAATAAAAATAGGGGGTTTTATTCCTTTTTTTTTTAAATTCTCTTTTCTGTTAGTGATTGGTAACATTAGAACAAAAGTGAAATTGAAATCTGATTTAATAAGAACCATGGCAAAACTCAAAATTGAATTCAGGTGTTTATATGATCAGTTGTGAAATACTGACTTATGTAGGATATCATACGCCTGTAGTGCTAAAAAGATTTTAAAAAGCAGTATGTCCAGGAGACATCTTGAAAATGTAACTTTGAAAATGAGGCAGAATATAAATTCTTCATGGGCTTTAAGCAGACCTTCTGCATGTGGTGAATTTCACCTTTGAAGTGCTTCTGTCTAAATTATTTTGGCTGCCCCAAGTTTGTGATAGACTCATTTTGCTCAAAATTTTCCAGTATTGAAAAAAATTACACAGTTTGCCCAGTTCAAGTCAAAGAATATGTCATCTAAACTGATAGAGGTTCTCTGTTTCCTTCCACTGGTATGTGACAGCAAAAGAAAACCAGAGTATTTCTTTCTTTTTATTTATGTTGTTGCCTAGCATAAAAAGAAACTTCTGCAATTTTTAAAATATTGGCCATAACATATTAATGCAATAAAATTGTACTGACTTCCATTGTTGAAATGACATTTAACAAAAGTAAAACAAAATGAAACAAGCATTAGTTTTGTTAATTTTGTTTTTAGATCCTAAATCAAACTTTGATATATTACTAAATAAAATAAATTTGAGGAGGTAATTTGGTTTTAAATTTATTCCAATATTTATGCCATTGGACATGTGAGATGGAAAGAAGAGGTAATATTTTTATTAGGCCAGATGATAAGATTGGAAAAGGCAGAAAGCTTTTGGGCACAGTCTCTTCATATATATTTTTATATCACTATGGCTACAACATATTGCTATTATTATATTATTTCCAGAACTAGACACAGAATGGTAGAAATATGAAGAAGAAAGGCTTGAAAGCTCCAGAGCTGTTTACATAAAGAGACTAATTTACAAAATGAAAAATAATTAGTTTAAGAAAAGAAATTAAAAAAGAAATCTATACAATTCAGCAACTCCAGAACTCAGGACTGAGTATCAACTTACTGCTGATCCACGACAAGTGCAGTAACCTTAATAATGTACTTTCATTAGAATCAAAAGAACAGCTCTTTTCATCAAGTACTTTCAAACCCAGGTATTTAAAAGGACACGAATATAAGCAAATGCCCTCAGATTAATTCCTTAAGATTATTTGAGAGACACTTTTTTTCCTTTGTTTCACTGTTTCTAAATCCCATCCACTAAGTCAGGGATTCTTCAGCCTGCTAATTTTACATCCATTCACTCCAGACATTCTGCTTCATTACTCTTTCCCTTCTTTTTACCTTCCTCTAAATTGCTCACTTTATTTTCTCTATGTCTCATGTCTCCCTTTATATCTTTATTCCTTCAGTATATAGTGCATATATTAGGTATATGCAGTGGAGGTGAGTGAAATAATTTTCACTAGGAGAGACTGTGGTGTTGAAGCTGGTAAAAGAACTAATATTGAAGAGGAAAAGATCATGATATGATAAGGTTGCTTATAATTAAACTATAGACGTTTTATCTCACTGTCATTTGTTTACTTATCAGATAATAAAAAAATTAATTACTACAATTAATATGTCCAGTTGAACAAATGAATTCTTATTTGAATAAACAAAACCCCCTAAATATCCCATTTCAGAACATTTGATTTTTTAAGCATTTGGTATTTACCAACTGACATATCTTCTTCATTGAGATGGCATTGAGAGGTTTTTCACTAAACGTAGCTTCCAATTATAAATTTTGTATCTATCTGGATTATTTTAATTGCCTCCATGTTTTCACTGCATAAGAGTGAGGTGAAGTTAGGAATCAAGATGAGGAATATGAACTGTGACGGCTAGACTGCAACTCATGAATTGGGTAAGGAGTCTGAGCAGCTCATATTTTCAAATATTCCAGTCAGGCTTTCCTGTAACACAAAGATGTGCACATTTATGGGTTTGTAAAAAATTTACCTCATCCCTTCTAAAATGCATATTCATAACAAATATAATGATTTATTAAAACACTGTACCCCATCTGCCCCCTCCCTATTTTACTTCATCATTATTATTGTTGGAAAGTGTAGAGCCTGTAGGAATGTTAGTAAGGCTGATAACAATAGTAACAGCAGAAATAAGTTAGTGACTGATCACCAAACTTAAAAGAAAAGCTTCTTAAAACAAAAGAAAAAAGTAATATCCTAAGAGGTGAAAAGCTCAGAGGAGAGCTGGAGGAAGATACATTTCTAAAAAATTGTCTTGTGTAGCAAATGAATAGGATTTCTTATTCTGCTGCTGTCATTTTCTGTTTTCAACAAAAATCATGTATTTCAGTCGAATTACTGAATAGAACAAATAAGAACATGGACTTTGAGCATCTTAATGCATCAAAGAACCATGTACAGAGACAGCAGGAGGTGGTAGACTGGACAAATCATCTGCACAGATTGCTCTCTCTGCCCCTTAAATGATGTGTACACCCTTTCCATTTTAACTACACCGTGCCCCTTGAATTCAGGAATAGGGATGGATCCCGGGGCATCTTCTATTCAGCTGTAATGCCAACTTTATCTCTGCAATAGCTTCCTATCTGGGCCTTTCCTTTTGCATATTAATTAACAAAATAGATCAAGAAGCATTCTCTGGCGCCAAGATCACGTAGCATGGAGTGGTTCATTGAATGCATTTGAACTCACTGCCCCTCAGTAGGTTTTACTCTTCTGTTCCATTATCTTGTAACAATCCCTGTAATTTTGTATTCCTAAAATCATGATGGAGTTACTTAGGAAAATGCTGCTTGGACTGTGGGAAAACCATATTGTAGGCCAACTTGATAATATATATGATCATGGCCCCTAGACAAGCACTGGCTGTAGTGTCTTTAATGGTATCAACATAGCCTTAAGGGCCTTTTTCTGATGTTTTTTTGCCTTGTATATAAGTTTGCCACCGTGTAACTTAGAAGCTGGAAAAGGTGAGGGAAAGGAATGAATAGTCCTGATTTGGGGGTTGAATAATCTGAATTCAGTGCTGAGCAAAAGGTGGAAGAGCAAACACAGTTACTTTATGTGACTTTTCTGACTCCTCCCTAAAGAGGTACCAGGCTGATCTCAAAGGCAAAGCAGACATGAGGTTATTCCAAGTTTTATCAGCACCCTTTAAATCATCTAATTCATTTAATCCAACTGGGAACCTGTGAAGCACAAGAGCAAGAAGAAAGGACTGTATGTCCTGGCACAGTTGTGATAGTGAAGGCTAACAGAACAGATAGTAGAGATAAATAAGTCTGAGATTTCCACATCTTCAGTGCTTATTCTTGTTTACCTTGCTCCTGTTAATCATTTATAGGTAGTGTGCACTAGAGGAAAACACGAATTTCTCATCTAATAAGAACTTCGTAACTCTTCGTCAGGGGTATCATAAGTTTTTAAGCAGGTTTCGCTTGACAATAACATTGTTAGCTTAACCATTCGATGGATAAAGAACTGGCTGGACGGTCGTACTCAAAGAGTTGCGGTCAACGGCTCGATGTCCAAGTGGAGACCAGTGACAAGTGGCGTTCCTCAGGGGTCGGTGCTGGGACCTGTACTGTTCAACATCTTTGTAGGAGATATGGACAGTGGGGTCGAGAGCACCCTCAGCAAGTTTGCCGATGATACCAAGCTGTTTGGCGAGGTAGACACGCTGGAAGGGAGGGATGCCATCCAGAGGGACCTGGACAGGCTGGAGAGGTGGGCCCAAGCCAACCTCATGCAGTTCAACAAGGCCAAGTGCAAGGTCTTACATCTGGGTCGGGGCAATCCCAAGCACAATTACAGGTTGGGCGGGGAATGGCTGGAGAGCAGCACTGAGGAGAAGGACCTGGGTGTGCTGATCGACGAGAAGCTCAACATGAGCCAGCAATGTGCGATCGCAGCCCAGAAGGCCAACCGCATCCTGGGCTGCATCAAAAGAAGTGTGGCCAGCAGGGCGAGGGAGGTGATTCTGCCCCTCTACTCCACTCTCGTGAGACCCCACCTGGAGTACTGCGTCCAGCTCTGGAGTCCCCAACATAAGAAGGACATGGACCTGTTGGAGCGTGTCCAGAGGAGGGCCACGAGGATGATCCGAGGGCTGGAGCACCTCTCCTATGAGGAGAGGCTGAAGGAGTTGGGGCTGTTCAGCCTGGAGAAGAGAAGGCTCCGGGGAGATCTTATTGCGGCCTTTCAGTACCTAAAGGGGGCCTACAGGAGAGCTGGGGAAGGACTTTTTACTAGGGCATGTAGTGACAGGACAAGGGGGAATGGCTTCAAACTGGAAGAGGGCAGGTTTAGATTGAACATTAGGAAGAAGTTTTTCACTTTGAGGGTGGTGAGGCACTGGAACAGGTTGCCCAGAGAGGTTGTTGAGTCCCCATCCCTGGAGGTGTTCAAGGCCAGGCTGGACGTGGCCTTGGGCAACCTGGTCTAGTGGGAGGTGTCCCTGCCTATGGCAGGGGGGTTGGAACTCGATGATCTTCAAGGTCCTTTCCAACCTAAACCATTCTATGATTCTATGATTCTATGAAATATAAAGCTTTTCATTGCAGATTTCAGCAGCCTGTACTCATCTATGACCAAATGACATGTATTTAGATTCCTTCCTGATAAAGGAAAATACACTGCAACCTGTTCATCTGTCTGGTTTTAATGGAAGTGTTCCTTTAAAAATGTAAATATCTGAGCAGCTCATCTATTAATAAACCAGAGCTTTGACAATACTGGGGGAACAAGGGATTTTAGTGTAGTTTAAATGAGCCTATAATAATTTAAGTTATTCAATCTGCTTTTCTCAGCAGACAAAATGAATAAATACAAACTGATTTCTGTTACCATGTACAACTATATATTGGGCTGGATTACGCATTATTTTGCACATTGCAATCTATCTTTCTATTAAAAGCATAAAGTATTCTGAAGCATACTATGCCGTATGGTTCTTATAGCCCCAGAGCAGCTGGGCTAAATTATCAAAGGAGGATGCACAATTAAGCAGGATCTTACTAGTACAATCGAGCTCTGTAATTAAGCCTCTGTCTCGATAGACACATCTGGTCTCTGCCTCTTCACTGCGCTCTGGAATCCGAGATTTACTGTTGTTTGGTAATAAGGTCTGTGTTGGGGTGAGTGGGGGATGGGTTTGTGTGTACACTGGGCACTAAACACCTCACAAAGATCTGTGGGATCAAGACCTTAGTGTTAGGAGGACTTCATTTATCTTCTTAGGATGTTTTAAAATTTCCATTAGTCACATATTTGCCTGTAACTATTTGCATGTTGTTTGAAAAAAAAGATGGATATCTAAAACCAATAGAATGATGGACTACAACACACTTAAAATACCAACACAGTTGTCTGTAGAACTGTTTCAGTTTTTTGAAATTCTATGCATTGTGTAAGTAATGTCGTAACACCTATAGGCTAAAAGGATTGTCCATTTCTATTCTGTACTTTATCATTAGTGAGAATGCATTTAAAATATTTTATTCAGTATTGCATATATAGAATAAAAAATACACATATTATAGATCATAGATTAAGGATCAAAATCACGCATCTGTAAATTCAGAGTAAACAGATTTTAAATTATCTCTATTCTATTCTCATACTTGTATCAGTGCAATAAGAGATGATGTCATTTATACATACAATCTTATGTCACTTATACATATGTCACATATGTATAGAATCATAGAATTGTTTGGGTTGGAAGGGACCTTTAAAGATCATCTAGTTCAACACCCTGCCATGGGCAGGGAC
>VUYV01000110.1:2514517-2608713 GCA_008711295.1 Anarhynchus alexandrinus | reverse complement strand
TGGCTTAGCGACTTCATCTGCCAGTTCCCTCAGGACCCGCGGATGTATCTCATCACGTCCCATGGACTTGTTCACCTTCAGGTTCCTCAGGTGGTCTCGCACTCGATCTTCACCTACAGTGGGTGGTTCTCCATTTTCCCAATCCTTGCCTTTGCATTCTGCATCATGGGCAGTGACTGCAGTCCTTGCCAGTGAAGACTGAGGCATAAAAGTCATTGAGTACCTCAGCTCTTTCTCTGTCCCAGGTAACCAATTCTTGTGTTTCCCTCCAGAGAGGGCCCACATCTTCCCTGGTCTTTCTTTTCTCATTGACATACTTAAAGAAAGATTTTTTGTTTGTCTTAATGTCCCTGGCCACATTTAGTTCTATCTGGGCTTTAGCTTGTCTAACCTGATCCCTGGCTGCTCGAACGATTCCTCTGTATTCCTCCCAGGCTACCCGCCCCTTTTTCCACTCCTTATAGGCCTCCTTTTTCCTTTTGGTCATGTCCAGGAGCTCCTTATTCATCCATGCAGGCCTCCTGGCTTTTCTGCCTGCCTTCCTCTTTGTAGGGATGCACTGGTTCTGAGCTTGGAGGAGGTGGTCCTTGAATATTAACCAACTGTCTTGGGCCCCTCTTCCCTCCAGTGCTTCATCCCATGGCACCATACCAAGCAGATTCTTCAAGAGGCCAAAGTCAGCTCTCCCAAAGTCCAGGGTCATTAGCCTTCTACGCACCTTCCTCGTTGCCTCGAGGATTTTGAACTCGACCATTTCATGGTCGCTACAGCCCAGGCTGCCCATGAGTTTGACACTGTCTACCAGACCCTCCTTGTTGGTAAGAATAAGGTCCAGCATAGCTCCTCTCCTCGTTGGCTCCTCAACCACTTGGAGAAAGCTGTCATCAATGCAATCCAAGAACATCCTGGATTGCCTATGCTTGGCTGTGTTACCCTTCCAACAGATGTCAGGGTGGTTGAAGTCACCCATGAGCACCAGGATCTGTGAACATGATGCCACCCCTATCTGTCTGTAGAGGGCTTCATCCACTCAGTCTTCTTGGTTGAGTGGCCTGTAGCAGACCCCCACTGTAATGTCCCCTGCTCCCAGTTTCCCCCTTAATCCTGACCCATAGGCTCTCAGTTGGCTCTTTATCCATCCCTAGGCTGAGCTCCATGCATTGCAGCTGCTCGTTAACATGTAAGGCAACACCACCTCCTCATTTCCCTTGCCTGTCTCTCCTGAAAAGCCTGTAGTCTTCCGTGCCAACACTCCAGTCATAGGAGTTGTCCCACCAAGTTTCTACAATGCCAATGAGATTGTATTCCTAGAGTCGTGCACACATCTCAAGTTCCTCCTGTTTGTTCCCCATGCTCCGTGCATTTGTATAGAGGCACTTCATCTGTGTCTTTGTTGAGGCTGACCTGGTTGGAGTAGCTGTAATTACTTTGCGCTGCTCTCCAGGTGGCATGTTGTGACGGATCATATCACAGGCCTTACAGAAGTCCAGGTAGATGACATTCGTAGCTTTTCTTCTGTCCATTGATGCAGTCACTCCATCACAAAAAGCTACTAGATTAGTCAGGCATACATTTTCAATTAAGTTAATAGTTGAGTAGGAGTAAAACGAGAAGTGAGGGTACGCATAAAATCAAGCTGCACCTACATTGTCATTGTAAACATGCAAACATACATACATCATTAACAAGGAACAAAATTCAGTCTTTTGAGGGTACATGTGTCAGTTCCTGTTGGATCAGAGTGGCATGAGTATAAACAAGTCTCTGTACAAGTGTCACATATGTGAGAATATGTAACTATTTCTGCACTGCAGATATTTGCTGCTGACAATCAGCTTTATATAAAGCCTATCAGAAACATTGAAAAGTTCTTAACAATTTCAGTGGTTGTTATACGAGGCATCATGTGAAGAGTTTGTTTATAATACAGTAAGTGGATAAATCTTTCCTTTTGCATTTAAATAAAAGGTGTTTTGCTAATTATAGTGGATTCATAAATAAATCCAATCATTGTACAACTAAACCTTGTAAAATTAAAAAGTTTGGACTTAATCTTGTCTGTCTAGATCTTACACTCTGTCTTACCTATACAATGATTATATGCATATATACATACATATGCATTCACTTCTTGTTAAACTGGAGCCAGAATAAAATTAGTATTTCGTATTCTAATGACAAAACCTGAATATCTTAAAAATCCTCTATTTTATAAAAAGAGAGAAAAAAGCTGAGCTGGGCTTCAACATTCAGTATCGTACAGTCTAATAGGCAGAAGTTTGCATATTCAGGCCAGAAAACCACTGCTGAATTTACTGCATTGTTACAATGAGGATAATAGTTCCCCTGTGAATGCGAAGAAGACTTTATTAAATACTAAATGCTTGAACTTACCCTATGTGGGTTTTTTTCCACTCTGTTCTGCAGGTTTTATGAGGAAAACCTTCAGGACTGGAGATATGATATATGAAAGAATGGAGCCCTGTTTTGAAAGTAATCTGAATCAGAGGTTGCTAGGGCTGAAAGACACTCATAACTTGAAGGTTTGTTTATTTATTTATTACTTTTCCTGAACCCATGAGGGATAGCTAGGGTGTACTAACAAGACATTTCTTTTCAACAAAAAGGGAAGAGACTTGAAACGATGATGCCTGCCCAACACCAGGCACTGGGAGTTTTGAAAAACAGATCTTTGAACTGGATCTAATTTTATTGGTAAAAGCCTTGAACAGGGTTTTGTTACTTGGGCCCGTCTCAATAAATACGAACTATGTGGTGTTCTGGTTACTGAGGAAACATGATGCAAATGTCCTACCACTGTTGCATTATAAATGGTGGCACAGTAGCCTTGTGCTGTTCGGAATGAAAGGAATGACAAGGTATGGAAGGCCAGAAATCAAAGCCAAAGAACTGCAGCAGGTAGATAGCCAGCATTACACTGCTGAGAAATGCTAGAACCACATACACAACCTTTTCTAGGATTTTCTTTCCATATCCAGAAAATACCTGTGGAGTACACAGTCTTTCCTTGAGTTTGGGAAAAGAGTAACAGAAACCTACAAGAAAAATTAGTTTCACTTTGTAGGTTTGACTATTGTATTGAATTAAAAAAACACTAATTCCTATTTGATTCTAATGAATTGAGTATACCTGATATAAATGTATGTTTTATGAACTTGTAATCTGTGACAATTCTATATTAACTGTATGAGCCATTAGTTATAGTATTGTAAGGAATATAAATTTATATTTATATTATTTATTATGTCCGTATGTTTTCTTTCCAGAACATTTAATGAATTTTGACTTCTGACACTAGCTGTTTGTTTACTGTCAGGTAGTTATCAACAGCAAAAAAGGCTGCTGGAATTAATTTATGCTTTTTGAGAAGCCCTTATCCTTCAGTTGAGTGACTGTTACCCTGAAGTAGGATAAAAGATTTGAACTGTTTTTAGCTTTATGGTGTGATACAACCTAAACTCAAAAATGTTTTTAAATGTTTTGGGAATCTACAGTGCCATGTTTGCCTCCACAGAAGCTACTATTCAATGAAATATACTATATCACTTCAATACATACCCATATCCTTTGAGAGAGAGAAAGACTGGACCTCCAACCATCTATTTTTTCTCTAATAAAGAGGAGAAATAAAACTCCTTACTGTATTTGTTCTAGACTACAGTAAACCAGCAACTTATGTTATGTCATCTGGCTGAACATAAATTGTATCTATAGTGGGGGTTTTGACTGAAAATTGTTTTAAAGAGCATAATAAAGAAAATTTATTTGATTCCACAGGAACAAAACTGTTCAACCAAGTGGTATAGACAAAAATATTGAACTTGCATGGCAGTCAAGTCAGATATACTTTGAAGATGAAAAGTAGAAACTTAACTTTCTCCTTCACTATGTATCTAAAAGGTAACAGTTGATACCACCTTGTATCATTTCCTGAATGTTATAGAACATTCTAAACATCATGAGAAGGGATGCATCTAATTTCAATATAAATTTCAAAACAGACAAGGTTTGGGTCCAGTGTGGGTGTTGGTCTACCTAGTAGTATAGTTTGCCTTACATATATAATGAAATGTTTGACCCTCTGAAATACAAAGGAATTTATTTCAGTGCAGTCTAAGAACGTCAGGCGATAAGAACTGTATAGACTAACACACTGGCTCAGGGTTAAAGATGCAGCAGTTTTTAAGAAATCAGTTTTGATGCAGTAATAGGTTACTTTCTGCAAGTGACTATAGCAGGCCAGGGACACTTCTCTGGCCCTCAGACATAAATGGCAAAGCCTTATTTTGTCCACTTGCTTAAACTCTCTCTTATCCCCAGACAGGATTTGTTCTTCCATACTGCCTAGTAGAATGTGTTATCCAAGCCCAGATGCTTTCTGGGGAAAAGTTGGCATACAGAAAAGCAGTGTTGGAGATGGTGCTGGCAATTAAGCATGGATAACAGAAAACCTCCTTTCTGTCCCTGTGTTACTGATATGTACAGTCATAGCCTCTGTCTCATGGACTTTTATTGATCCCACTGCATTAACATGATCCCTTATTTAAATATAATGCACATCTTTAAGACTTTTATGGTTTTGAAGGTTGAGGTGCATGGCAAGTATACTCACTATAAATAAAAATAAATCACATTAGTTTATATTCTATAGCCAGAAGAAAATACATTGTATATGATTAAAGTATACACTTGGGGGAAAAAAGACTCCTGTATTCTGGTGCTGCAGGCAGGTGTTACCTATTCAGCAAGTCACTGAGCTGCCAGTGCCTCATAATTCCCATCTGCAAAAAAAGGCATATTCTACTCATTAACTCTAGAGAAATACTAATAGCCTACAGTTAAAAAAAAAATAAAATCAATCTGCAAGGGGAAAGACGGTAAAACGTGGTGTTCCCTTTATATATATATAAGTATATATATACACGCATACACATATTTAAATATGATTGATCTTTATCTTTGAAGAAATCATAGATTTTGGTGAAAAAAAAAATATACGTGTGGGCAAATATCCAAAGTAGTCTATGATAGAAGGAAGAGGTACTCCTGTCTAATAGATAACCTGACAGGACACATACGATAATATTATTCCATCTAACTGAAAATCATAATTGCATTTTAAGATTGATGGGAAGTATTAATATTTAGCAGTACATACTCCCAACTTATCCTCACTAGAGATTAATGAGTGTTCAAAGAATGAACAAAATGTGTAATTCAAAATCATTTGTCATTTAGAAAGTGTCATTGATCAACACCCAGCTATTCAGTAGTGTACTGTTTGATTTTTATTTAAAATGATTTAATTTTTATGCTTAGTAAGTATCCACAGAAAGATTCTTCAGCCCCTAGTTGTGTGTGCACCTCATGATCATAGACCAGGTATGTGTTATCCACTTCTGAGATCTTAAATGAGAACTAATTTAGGTTAGATATTAGGAAGAAATTCTTTACTGTGAGGGTGGTGAGACACTGGAAGACGTTGCCCAGAGAAGTTGTGGATGCTCCATCCCTGGAAATGTTCAAGGACAAGTTGGATGGAGCTTTGAGCAACCTAGTCTAGTGGAAGGTGGCCATGGCCATGGCAGGGGGGTTGGAACAAGATGATCTTTAAGATCCCTTCCAACTTTAACCATTCTATGATTCTAAGATTCTATGAAAACTCACATAAGCAAGTTTAATAATGGTGAGAAAACACTGTATGTTTGGTCTCCTAGAAAAATATAGAAAATTCTGTTACAAGCAGGCTTACAACACCGTTATCTAGTTATTCTGCTCAAAACATTTTCTGTGGTCAGCAGACACACACTAACTCTGGACATTAAGGTAGACTTTAGATATTTTGTGTAGAAGTGCAGCTGCCAAACACTTCTGTAGTCAACAAAAGATTTCTAGGTTATGAGTCTGAGATGCTAGTTTCTCTCCTTTGATTTTTTTAGGGAGCCTGGGTTGATCATGGCTTCAGATATGCCAGGTGCTTAAAGTGAGATGGGGAGGTTTCCACATTAGGAAACACTACATTGCCACACACTGCATGATCACAAATCATGTTTATCATGACAGTTTGAATGAAAAATTTGATACTTATTTCTTTTTTATTAAGAATTAAAAAAAAAAACCATCAAACCAAACCAAACCAAAAAAACCTTCATCCAAATTCAGCAAACCTCTTCACTTCTATAAGACAAGGATACAAAATAAACATGTGAAACAAACCAAAAAAAGTAGTGTAATTAGATGTACTGTTTAAGGAGATGGTATATTCACTGAAGCAATGAATTTATGTTGCTTGAGGAGAATATAAATATGTTCACATTAACGTGCAGTTACTTTTGCTATTATTAACATTCAAAACGACTTGGAGAACAGAAGAAGCACAGCAAGCCCTTTTCGGTCGTCGGTCTCACGGAGGAGTCTTTGCAGCTGTACACCAGTAGGGGATGCCAAAAGAAAATGTAAGAAAAGCCGTCTTGTCCCATGAGCATATACCTGAATTCTCAGTAGATTCCTTCGTATTTCATACCTTGGTCTTACAGTTCTGCAGCCAGAAGGCTGGAAAAAAAAGAATACTAGTACCAGAAAATTACAAAATAATCATTACAATGTAATAACATCAATCAATAGAAAATAAAAATTTGTAATGAAAGAATCAGGCTACTTTCTTGGTATGCAAGTAGTGCTGTGAAAACTTTGAAGACTTTAGGACTATCAGTTAATATATATCACTGCATGAAAATGTTTTTTTTGCTTTAAGGAAGTATCCAGTTTTGTGTTTATGAGTTTAAAATATCACAAGTATATACTAATTCATTGACATTTCTGCCTGGATTTGGCAATTGATTTATAGATTTCCCAATGACATATCATTTATGGCACATCACTTTTAATATATTTTTCTAATTTAAGTTATATTTCTATACTGTGTGGTAATTAAAGTGATAGATTACTTTTACTAAATAATGTATTTGGTTGAAATGTCATTTTGTTTTATGAGTTCACATTGTCTTGCTTGTTGTTTTTAACGTATTTTTTCTTTGCAGCATTTGCATTCTGCAGTGCAGTTTCATTAAACTAACTGAGCTAGGCAGACATTCAACCAAAGGACTTCAGTTATGTGATACTCACAATTGTGAAGTGAAACTGCTCAGTTGCAGCATTAGAATTTATAATGCAGATGATTAAATTCCTATAAACTGGTAGTCCCATAAACCTCAAAAACTCAAGACGGAAAATAGAAAATGGGAAAGGGATGGACGCAGGTGGGTTGCCTACACTGAACTATCATTTGATATTCCCCAGGGTTTATGCACTTACACGTGCTCTTTATGGAGGCTGAGGATCTCCAGCAGGTCCCATGTTCTGTCTGCCAACCCTGGGCGTATGTCTCAGATAGGCATCTCACATGGCAGCAGATGTGAGAATGCAATGTATTTAGCCACATGTGCCTGAAACTCTCTCTTATTTCAGTTTAGACAACTATCGCAGCCAGGACTAAAAACTAGGGGAAAAAAAAATACATTCTTACTTTAGGTGTCTAGAGAAAAGTCAAGTCATAAATTGGGAGAATACTGGGGATGAAATTTCTGCTGCCTGCATCAGTCATTGTCTAATGTGAAGAACTCAAGGAGTTTCTGGAGAGTACTATGAAATGTAACTAGGGAAATGTAAAAACAAATTTCTCTGGCTTAGTGTTTTTTGTGTTGGTTTTTTTTTTTCCCCTTGGTCTCTCCATTTTTATTCTAAGCTAAACAGGGTCCCAATTTCAAGAGCATTGTTAGGGAGCAATTGCAAACAAAATACCTCAGAGCATTTGTTTGTAATGTAGACTCAGTCTTCATGCTAACAAGAGGTAGAGTTCAGATGACCGTTTTGGGGGTTGGAGTGAATTTTCTAATCGTTAGGTTACTATGCAGAAAGTTGACTTTTCCTTCACTGTGTTTGACAGAAATGAAATCAACTGGAATAAAGGAGGAGAGCTCTGAATATTCTTATCAAGTCAAGCTCCTCCAGAAACTTATATGCTTATATGTTATTTCAAATATTTTAAGGTGGGAGATGGGTATAACTACAGTGTGATCAGCAGAGACAAAATTCTACCAAGCCAGTCTTCTCAGGTGACTTTTGTGAACCAAAGAAGTTTCTGACCAAAACATTAGGCACTGCATGAACACAAATGCCTAAGTAAGCCAGTTCAACTTTCCTTCAATGAAAATCATAATATTAAAGTAAATTTCAGCTAAGTGACACTTGATTGATTTGTTGAACACCCACCCCGTGAGGATCTTATAGCAAAAAAATGTAAAGAATTCAAATTTGAATACAGGTTAAATGTCCACACAGCAAAACTAATTGAACACTGGCTTTTCCCACATTCATTTGGCTTATCTGTTATGTGTATGTTGGATGAATTGATGAACTGCAGCCTGTGTTTGTTATCTGAAAACCTCTTTTGAACTAATTTGGCTGCTTTTCTGTAAGGTCTGCTGAGTCTATTGTGTTCTTGAGTCATATAGACATGCACACTCTGGCAGCCACCATGTGGGGTTGTGTTCCTGGCCAGAGCAAAGCTTGATGGCACTCCAGGGGCCATAGCAAGGCCACTCTGTCACCAGAGCAGAAGGTATAGTTTTCACGTCTCTTTGCAACTGGCAAGCTGTTCTGGACAGTGTCAGAAAAGAGAAGCATGATCTGAAGAAATGTTTGTTTCCCTCTATCACTGCATACAAGGAGAGCCATTGTGCTGCTCTATCCTGACCAGGAATGGGAAGTGAAAGGTTCTCTTTCTCTCCATGCACTTACAGTGGTGTCTGTGCCCACAATCCCTATGTAGTAACCAAGTTTTAGAAAGACTTTTTTTTCTCCTCTCCCTACACCTCTCTATACCCTATCTATTACACCCTGCAGATCTTAAACAGAAATACATTTTTTCCTCTTCCCCCCCTCCAAAGGTAAAGTAGTTATTGTATCAATCTCAGCAAAATAAGTTTTTACATGTAATTCCAAGTATGATGAAGTTAGAATTCTATGGATAGATAACACTTAATTTCATGTATAATAATCCATTCATGTATATCACCACAAAAAAAAAACTTAAGAAACATGAAGCATTAGTAAATTCTTCAATTTTATATTAAATCATTATTACCGATAAATAGCAAATTACAGATCAATCTACTTTCCATTGAGCTCATAAGACTGATTGCCTCAGCTAATATCTGTACCTTTAGAAGTTGTAACAGATTAAGAGAAGACACAGCCACAAGGAAAAGACAGCTTCAGGAAAGAACTTACAAATTAAGAAAATGAGTTGGATCCCATACACATTGCACTGCTATGTTCACTGTGGCTCAATTTGTTCAGGAGACAGCTTTTTTAGTGCCAGCTGACACTTTTTATGGCTCGTAACTTAGTTTTCAGTGTTATGCTAATCAAATCTTGGTGTCGTAAATACCTGGCAAAGTGTGACAAAACTGATATAATAGAGTATTGTTCACCCTGACACTTCATCCACCTTATGTATATATGCCTTGATACTGGCTTAAATTTAGCAGGGGAAGTGAGAAAATTACAGAAGCATGTCAAACATGAGACAAATATGGTTATAAAAAAGACACCAAAAATATTTTTTGTACTTTATGTAAGGAATACTATATATTTTTAGAAGCTTTTTAAAAATACACTAAATTATCAATTACATTCCTCTGCTGCAGTTCAACAGGCTACATTAAATGAACATTTCTGTTAAGTTCTAATTATGTTTCTTGAAGAAATGGGTTGATTACTTTGCATCTACAGAAGATTATTCATTTTAAATTCTCCCCTGCACAAATTGTTTTCAGCTGTGCTGTACTGCAGCATCACTTCAGCAAAATAATAATTTATAAAAAATATCTGTCAGTAGGGGAGAGAGAAGTCCTCCAATCTTGAGAATTTCTGCCAGCTTTTACCATATTTAGCTTACTTCATTATTCTCATCCTTTTCTGATTTCTTAGAAATTGATGAAGTAGAATACACAGGGTACTTAAATAATAGCACAGAACCTTTTTTCTATACAAATTAGCCACCGAAAAAGTTAAATAAATTGCAAGCTCAATGTATAATTCCCTTATTAATGCAGTCTAAATCCCAGTTTCCAAACTTACCCTCCATCAAGACACGTCTCCTTCATTTCACCTCTATTTGCTGCTGTCAATCCACAGATTTCCCCCAATTAGGAATTAAAAAACTGACTTTTTAAACAGCTTTTTGCTGGACAGGAACATACTGAAAATATTGCTGGTACTGGAGGAAATAAATAAATAAGTAAAAATGTATTTCACCACATTTATATGGCAGCAAAGTCTTGTACCCGAGGAAAAAAAAAATGCTGTCAAAATGTAAAATGTTTCAAGCACTGAGGTTATTCAGGTGAAAAAGAAGAGCAGGTCCTGGGAATGTCTTTTGACGAAAAGAATTTATATTCACCTTCTTTGATTCCATTTTGAGATGCATTTAATTTCATTCTCCCTTTACATGCCAATTTATTTACTCCAACATAAGCACAATTATACCCATGGCAGTCCAGACAGGTATCTGTTCCATAAAGACTCCAGTGTTAGTGACTCCACAGATTTGTTATGGATTTTGGTAATGCTCTTCTAGTCATTAGAAAATTTTATTAATAAGTAACTTGCTCCATTCTTTCTTAGGTAGCTCACCATGTATAAAGGGTGCAAGTTATTCCATTAGCAGGAAGCTTTTATGGATTTCATAGAAACATAGAACCATAGAATCACTATGGCTGGAAGACAGCTTTAAGACCCTCAAGTCCAACTGTTAACTAACTCTACCAGGCCCACTTCTAAACCATGAGCACCATATCTAGACAGCTTTTAAATACATCCAAGGCTGGTGATTCAGCCACTTCCCTGGGCAACCTGTTCCAGTTTTTGATAACCCTTTCAGTGTAGAAGTTTTTCCTAATGTCTAACCTAAACCTCCCCTGGTGCAACTTGACTGCATTTCCTCTTGTCCTATCATTGGTTACTTGTGAGAAGACACCAACACCCACCTCTCTACAGCCTCCTTTCAGGTAGTTGTAGAGAGCAATAGGGTCTCCCCTCAGCCTCCTTTTCTTCAGAGTAAACAACCCCAAGTGCCTCAGCTGCTCCTCGTAAGACTTATTCTTAAGACCCTTCACCAGCTTCATTGACCTTAGAATCATAGAACCATAGAATGGTTTAGGTTGGAAGGTACCTTGAAGATCATTGAGTTCCAACCCTCCTGCCATAGGCAGAGACACCTCCCACTAGACCAGGTTGCTCAAAGCTCCATCCAGCCTGGTCTTAAACACCTCCAGGAATGGGGCCTCAACAATTTCTCTGGGCAACCTGTTCCAGTGCCTCACCACCCTCAAAGTGAAAAACTTCTTCCTAGTGTTCAATCTAAACCTGCCCTCTTCCAGTTTGAAGCCATTCCCCCTTGTCCTATCACTACATGCCTGAGTAAAAAGTCCTTCCCCAGCTCTCCTGTAAGCCCCCTGGAAGTACTGGAAAGCTGCAATACGGTCTCCCTGGAGCCTTCTCTTCTCCAGGATGACCAGCCCAAACTCTCTCAGCCTGTCCTCATAGGAGAGGTGCTCCAGCCCTCGGATCATCCTCGTGGCTCTCCTCTGGACACACTCCAGCAGGTCCATGTCCTTCTTATGTTGGGGACTCCAGAGCTGGATGCAGTACTCCAGGTGGGGTCTCACAAGCGTGGAGTAGAGGGGCAGAATCACCTCCCTTGACCTGCTGGCCACACTTCTTTTGATGCAGCCCAGGATGCAGTTGGCCTTCTGGGCTGCGATCGCACATTGCTGGCTCATGTTGAGCTTCTCATCAATCAGCACACCCAGGTCCTTCTCCCCAGGGCTGCTCTCCAGCCATTCCTCGCCAAGCCTGTATTTGTGCTTGGGATTGCCCCAACCCAGATGTAAGACCTTGCACTTAGTCTTGTTGAACTTCATGAGGTTGGCATGGGTCCTCTCTCCAGCCTGTCAAGGTCCCTCTGGATGGCATCCCTTCCCTCCATTGTGTTGACTGCACCACACAGTATGGTGTTTTCAGAAAACTTGCCGAAGGTGCACTCAATCCCACTATCCATGTCGCCAACAAAGATGTTAAACAGCACAGGTCCCAATATCATACCCTGAGGAATGCCACTCATCATTGGTCTCCAGATGGAGATCGAGCTGTTGATGGCAACTCTTTTACTGTGGCCATACAGCCAATTCCTTACCCATATGTCAAATCTGTCTCTCCAATTTAGAGGCCAGGTTGTCATGTGGGACAGTGTCAAATGCTTTGCACACGTCCAGGTAGATGATGTCAGTTGTTCTGCACTTATCCAGCAATGCTGTAACTCTGCCATACAAGGCCACCAAATTTGTCAGACATGATTTGCCTTTAGTGAATCCACATCGGCTGTCACCGATCGCCTCCTTATATTGCATGTGCCTTAGCATATTTTCAAGAAGAATCTGCTCCATAATTTTGCCAGGCACAGAGGTGAGACGGACAGGCCTGTAGTTCCCCAAGTCTTCCTTTTTTTCCCTTTTTAAAAATGGGGGTTATGTTTCCCTTTTTCTAGTCAGTAGGAACTTCACCAAACTGCCACAACTTCTCAATTATCATGGACAGTGGCTTGGCAACTTCATCCGCCAGTTCGTTCAGGACCCTAGATGTATCTCATCAGGTCCCATGGACTTGTGCACTTTCAGGTTCCTTAGATGGTCTCGAACCTGATCTTTTCCTACAGTGGGTAGTACCTCATTCTCCCAGTCCCTGCCTTTGCCTTCTGCGACTCGGGCAGTGTAGCTAGAGCCCTTGCCGGTGAAGACCAAGGCAAAAAAGTCATTGAGTACCTCAGCTTTGTCCATGTTCTGGGTGACCAGGTCTCCCGTTTCCTTCTGGAGAGGGCCCACATGTTTCTTAGTCTTCCTTTTGTCACTGACATAGTTATAGAAGCCTTTCTTGCTGCCCTTGATGTCCCTGGCCAGATTTAACTCTATCTGGGTTTTAGCTTTCTTAACCTGAGCCCTGGCTGCTCGGACAATTTCTCTATATTCCTCCCAGTCTACCTGTAGACCTTGCACCCCCTGTAGGCTTCCTTTTTGTGTTTGAGATTGTCTAGGAGCTCCCTGTTCATCCATGCAGGCTCCTTGGCGTTTTTGCCTAGCTTCTTCATTGTTGGGATAAGCTTGGAGGAGGTGATCCTTGAATATTAACCAGCTTTCTTGGGCCCCTCGTCCCTCCAGGACGTTATGTCATGGTACTCTACCAAGCAGATCCCTGATGAGGCCAAAGTCTGTTCCCCTGAAGTCCTAGGTAGTGATCTTGCTGTCTTCAAATTAAATAATTCACACAATACATTATCTCACAAATATCTACAGCTATCTACAAAGCTACAGGGCCAGCATACTTTAATATTTTTAATTAGTCAGTATGGATAGAGATTTTTTTTCCCATTAATGGGCTACACAACTGTCAGCATTTTGGAGGCGGGGACTAGAATTCAAGATGACACTGAAAACAAAGTGCATGGCTACATAGGAGGTGTTACTTTTAGACCAGAATAGTCAACTGCTCAAAGGCAGATAGGAGAAAAGCTGATTAGTGACAGCTCTGAAAGAAAGTGTGTGTGGACTGACCTGTGGAAACAATATTAACATATTGCAAAGGAAGAAAACATTTTCAGAGGAACAAACATCAGTAAAAATAAAAAGGCAAGGGAACACATACTTGTGCTCTACTCATCAGAAACATGCTGTACTCCAGATTACAGTATTTGGTTATGGGCAGGGCATTCATAAGGTGAGGTGTGCCAGCAGAAAACCTATATGACTTCCCACAGAATGATGAGACACAAGCTTAGGCAATGTGAAACATTTTACAATATGAAAGGAATAAATATTCATTTCAATCTGCCACGGAATTCATCACCTCTATTTTGCTGGTTTAGTTTCAGCTGCGGAAGAATTTAGTTTTTTTACCAAAATTTATTAATTCAGCAAATCTACCTTGTTTGATGTCTGCATACATGTACTGATCACTGAAGTGGCAGTGAAACAGGCAGTGGAGGGGAAAGTGGTCCATCTCCCCTTCCTTGTAGCTTCAGACCAGTGAGTGATTAGAACTTGGGCACTTTTCATTTGAGATGAATAGCTTTACCAAGAGAGAATATTGTCCAGCCTTTATCTTTCCTCTTGGAGTTGTTCCACTTTGTAGTAATAAATTGTTAATTCTACTGGTGAGAAAAAATGGCATTACAGCCTTAGAGGCTAGGGCACACAGCTGGGAAATGAAAGTTTCATGTTCAGTTCCCCACTTCAGTGAATATTCAAAATTTTTATACAGAGCAGAAAAAGTTCAAAGACCAGTAATCCCAACCCAAATAGCCTAATTAGGATAGTCGTCTCGTATGCACAAACTGACAGAGTAGGGACATCAAGCAGGTGCTCTCATCTGTTAGGGGAATACCCAGCCCTTAGGTTATTGTCTATTTAGGAGGCAGTAATTAAGTCCACGGTCCCAAGGAAGCTAGCAGATGTTATTGTGAGGCCACTTTCAATAATCTTTGATCGATCATGGTGACTGAGAGAAGTGCCCAAAGATTAGACGAAAGCAAATGTCACCCTCATCTTTGAGCAAGGCAACAAGGAGGACCCAGGGAACTACAGGCCAGTTAGCCTCACCTCAATCCATGGGACGATGATGGAGGAGCTAATCCTGGAAACTATTGCCAGACACATAAAAAATCATCAGGCATAGTCAACATGGTTTCACCAAGGGGAATTCATGCTTGACCAAGTTGCTAAACTTCTGTGAGGAAGCAACTGGCCTGGTAGATGAGGAGAGAGCAGTGAATATTGTCTACCTGCACTTCAGAAAGGTTTTTGACATTTACGGCTCAGAGGGGATCGTCTCAATCTACATAAATACCTGAAGGGACAGTGAAAGAGGAAGGAACCAGGTTCTTTTCAATGGTGCTAAGTGAGAGGACTCACAAACTGAAACACAGGAGATTCTCTCTGAATATCACAGAATCACAGAATTTTCAGAGTTGGAAGGGATCTCTAGAGATCATCTAGTCCAACTCCCCTGCCAAAGTAGGATTGCCTAGAGCACATTACTCAGGACAGTATCCAGGCGGGTCTTCAAAATCTCCAGAGAAGGGGACTCCACAACCTCCCTGGGCAGCCTGTTCCAGTGCTCTGTCACCCTAACTGTAAAGAAGTTTTTCTGTGTATTTGAACGGAACTTCCTATGTTCCAACTTATGCCCATTGCCCCTCGTCCTGTCACTGGGAACCACTGAAAAGAGTCTGGCTCCATCCTCCTTCAACCCACCCTTTAGATACTTGTACGCCATAATAAGGTCTTCCTTCTCTTCTCCAGGCCAAAAGAGTCCCAGCTCTCTCAGCCTTTCCTCATAAGGGAGATGCTCCAATCCCTCAATCATCTTAGTTGCCCTACACTGGACTCTCTCCAGCAGTTCCCTGTCCCTCTTGAACTGGGGAGCCCAGAACTGGACACAGTATTCCAGTTGTGGCCTCACCAGTGCAGAGTAGAGGTGGAGAATGACCTCCCTCGACCTACTGGACACACTCTTCCCTATGCAGCCCAGGAGTCCATTGGCCTTTTTGTCAACAAGGGCACATCGCTGTGTCATGGATAATTTAATATCTACAATATCAGGAAATACGTTTTTACTGTGAGGGTGACTGAACCCTGGCACAGGTTGATCAGGAAGATTGTGGAGTCTCTGTCCTTGGAGATATCAAAAAAACATTCAGACACGGTCCCGGGCAACTGGCTTTAGGCATCCCTGTTTGAACAGGGGGATTGGACCAGATGACCTCCAGAGATCCCTTCCAACCTCAATCATTCTGTGGTTCTGTGATTCTGTGACAGTGAATTATTTTGGAAATTCATTGCAATGACTCGCATTGTAAATTTCTCTGTAAAGCTAGAGCCAAATCGACATGAGATTTAAGTTTCTGTGGCAGACTTCAAGCAGAATGTAAAACACTGGGAAAATCCCCACTTCCATAATTTAATCTCTTTCATGGGCAAATTTCTCAAGTATCTAAAGATCGTCTGATGCACATGCTTAAGACTGACATGATCTTTGTAAATCTGAGCAAATTGTTCCCTGTGTGACTCTAAGGCCAATTAAAATCTTCAGAGTGGGTGTTGACAGAACAGTCATAGAAGGCATGTTGAAGTCATGTCAATGACTTCAATAACCATGGGGGTTGTTTGTCCACAAAACATATTAGAAATATCTACTTGTGTTCAAAATAAAGATAAAGAATGTGTTTATATGTAACACTTTAATTACAATACTCATAAGGGAAAGAGAAGACCTAAGTCCTACACTTTCTTCTTTTCACAAAGCTTTAAAAAATTCCTTGTAAAATTTTACCTTAATTACCAGACTAGGAAAAAATGGTAGTGGGAAAAAAAGTGATGAGATTGTGTGGCAAAGAAGCCAACAAAAAGGGAAAGAAAGAGAAACAGAGAACAAGAGTGAGCTTCAGTCTGCAAGCTAGTCCTAGAAATGATCTCCTAGAATAGGGAGACACAAGATGAATTTCAGGTTTCTGTGTTTATTCAGTAACTGGTTGAAGTAGAATACGGTCCTTCAGCACAACTTCTTCTGGCAACAAAAAACAACATGTTGACACTACCACTCCTGCTACAGGCCATATTTCAAATCCAAGTGAAAAAACCCAACCCAGTTTAAATAAACTTTTTCTTGAAAATCTATCTATTTGCATAAAAGCTGCATGGTGTTTAGAAAAAATTGTGGAACAGAAGCATATTTCTGCCACTTCAAGTTTCCTACACTACATCAACTATTCCTTTTAGAAATAAGACCCCTACTAAAATGTTCAAACCCATATTTGTACTATCTCTCCATTTCATGGATGATGATGCTACCCCAGAAGTAAGAATGCAGGAGAGTCTAATGTGTCTATCTGGAAAAATGCTATTAAGTGTATTGCTAGTACCATAAAAGAATTTAAATCAGAGTGATATTCAAGCACAAACAATATTCCAATTAAAGTAAAAGAATCTGAAATTATAGACAATTTAGTTTGGAAAACAAAACAGCGCTTTGACTAATACATGCCCACATCTTGTGATTAGGTTTATTACACTGCAGAATGCAGATAACTTTTTAATAAACATGTCACATTACAAATACATGTAATATTCCAGTAGAAAATAGGATAAGCAGAAGTAATTAGTTGGAATATGTAAAACAAAAATAAACCCTTAAAATATTTACAGCATTGATTTTGATATTCCCTTTGAATTGTTTATTTGCTTCAATTAATTGAAGTTTTGAAGGAGCTTTCAAAAGGATAGTTACAATCTGAAATCTTAAACATCGAATTTTCCAAGTAATAGAGTTGACTGCCTATGGTTTAAATTATTAAAAGAACAAATAAAATAATTAATGTTTTTTTTAGTAGAAGATGTTAATTTATAAATCATAGCTTACATAAATATATCACTTTCAAAACTAACTAGAAACAATACTGGTAAAGGAAAAAAAAATGAGCAGGGTTTAGGGAATTGTACAAGAAGTACAATAAATAAAAAACACAGACGAGTTTAAATCTCCAGCCTCCAAGGTTTAGGTCAATAACCATGACATACTGAAGTTAGAAAAACAAATTCCAACTTCCAAAATTGACATTCAAGTAAAGTTCCAGCTCAGAAGATTGACATTTTATTACATTTATTTCAGGGGAACAGAAGGAAGATGACAATTCATATTGATGCAGTGCAATAAATGGTAACAAAAGGAAGACAAAGAAAATGTAAAGGGGGGTAAGTAAAATTCAATATGTAAAAAGTTATAAATTATTTTGAAGATTTAATTACATTTAATATAACCCTACAAAATATTTATCTAAAAATAAGTATATTTGTTTCACTACAGAGCTTTTGTCAGTGCAATATTTTGGATGGCAAACAAAACCTGGCATAATTATAATTCAAAAAAGATTTTTATTCATGCACCATTCTTTATCTGAGATCAAAAAGACAGTGTAATCATCCTGTCTGGGGAAGATAAAATATTTCAACATAACTGTATATTGTTAAGTCGCATATCTAATAGAGCCAGCTATGTATTTGTTATTCCATTAACTAGATTAACAACATATGGTATGAACATACCTCATCTACCAGTTATATTGCTTCGTACACCTTATGCATAGCTGCTGATAAATGGGGTAATAACATGTTAGCAGTGCTGAAGCTGTCTATATAACATCACTTGAATGGCTTTTTCATCATTAATATTTAATAAATTAATTAATGTGGTGAAGTAATAAAGTAAAAGCTTACTTTGTGTTATAGCAGTGGAGTAATATATTTTGGTTACTAACAATAAAATCACAGATAATGTTTTTAGTAGGCAGCCTCGAAGAAAATTATATACACAATGCTTACACAGCACTTTTAAGAAAAACTGCAAACATTCCATGTTTAATTAATAAAAATACCTTATTCAGGCAAAAATTGGAGAAAACTTCTCCCTTACTAATGAATTTAAACTGCAGTTTACAGTTTTGCCTTTCCACTTACTGCCACCCTTCTAACTTACAAAAAGTTTAACTTTGTGCAATATAGTAACACAAAATAAAGGAGAAAGACACTTATCAGAAGACTACCCTAGTAGCATTTCTTATAGAAAAAAAAACAAGCTACCTGGCCATTACTGATTTAAAATAATTTATTCGTTGAAGTTTCTTGACCGGTATAGAAGTTCTGCAGTTGTTTGGTACCCATATAAAAAGATGTGAAGACTACTAGATTATGAAGCTGTGCAAGAAAATGTTCACTATCTAAGGAACATAGACATGCCTGCACTGGGACAGACCAATGATTTATCTAGCACAAAATCCTGTCTCTGAGAATGGCTGGAAAGAATATAACAAAAACAAATGAAGAGGCACCAAATCTGATTATGAAATTTATATTACACACATTTTATAGAGTATTGCTATTCTAGAGTATTAATATTAGACATATGGTCCTGATTTGCAATTATTTATATACAAGTAATAAGAAATAAGACAGATACTTAAATTGTTATAAGATGAGTGTCGGGTGGTATGAAAACTACACGAATCCCTCATCTGCCTCAGCGAGCATTTGCTTTCTGCAAGGTCAGCAGACTGCCTGACAATAGCAGGATGACTTGCAGTGTAAAAAGCAAAATAAGTATACAGTTATGTATGTTCAACCTTGAAATGATCTCACAATAAGGGAGCACTGGAGTGTAGTGGTGTGGGAGCACTACTGGTGGAAGGAAGAAATGGAGGACCAAACAGAATCAGAAGGTTAGACACTAACTTTGTGTGACTTCAGACTACAGATCTGAATATGAACCTCTACAGATCCATTTTCATTTGCATTATGAAGTGTGCTAAATTTCTCTGAGGAGATGATAAAATATTTGTTTACTGATGGTGGATTGATATTGAAACAAAAGAAAACAAAAAAAAACCCCAGTCCAGCTGTTTTGTTAGGAACTGGGAGAAGTATCTGTACAATTCAGGATTAAACTGGGCCAGAGACACTTTGAAATAAAAGCAGGTTACAGCTTCTGTCTGTAGGCACTGAATTTATTTCCAAATGCAAAAGTAACCACTGTCGCACTGTGACATTCTAACTTCTGGCTGTGTGTTTCTCCATGTCCTTTGAAAGTGTTCTAGTATTGGGTGCTATATTTAACATCACGTAGTATAGCAACTATGTGACTCATGGCTTGTTTATTTTTCTACTTCATTTAGACTACGTCTGTACCACACCCTGCTTTACCTCCCTTGCAGTGGTTATTCATGTATATAGACTCTAAACAATTTACTTAGGAAATAATGAAACTTAAATAGCATAAGGCATATGAAGCATCTGTAAGCCCAAAATACAAATACAGTGAGAACAAGTGCTTAGTAGCTACTTGATGCTGACAACATAGTTTTTTAACACTAATACACTACTAATTATAAAGACACAAAACAAAAGTTTTGCAGCTGAGAACGTACAACAAATGGATGAAGTCCGTGCACTTTGGGACAGATTTGGAATCCTTCCTGAATTAATAAAAGAAACATCATTTGATAGTCAAATTACCCAAAATCAGTCACCACTAATTTAATGTAAAAAAAAAAATCCTTAAGTGAATTCTTGTTAAAAATGGGGTTTTAACAATGCTTTAACAAAATATTGAACTTTTAGAAATTAAATTGACCAGAAAGATTAAGCTTTTCCTTAACGTCCTGAGTATTGCAAAAGGTGTCCCTTCCAAACCTCCTGGCATCCATGAAAGCCTCCAATCAAAATGTTTGTGATAATCAACAGTAGTATATAAGTATTTTGTAATACTGCTAAAGAAAATATACATACATATGCACATTTTACATATGTATGTGAACGGTGTGACCAACAAAGGGACAAAGTGTGCAGTTGTCTGTAGGAGGCATACAAAAACTTGTAAACAGTGGCCCAAGTAAAAGCTATGCCAGACAAAGAACAAAAAAGCCCCAAGATTAGCACAAGGGACTGCAAATAAGCAAGACAACCTGATAAATGTGTGAGAAAGATGAAAGGATAATGAAAACCAAGATAAGCAGCAATGGGCATAGATGAGGTTCCCCACCTTTGAAGAGGGGCAAGCAGCGTGAAACACTAGGCTTGAGCGAGGAAATCTAGGTAAAAAGAATACTTACTTCTGCTTCAGCTCAACTTTCTTTGTTCTTAAGGCTGATAACATTGACCTCAGCAACTAAGAATAACCTAAGTGGCACCAATTCCATGGTATTGTATATACAGTTACTTTGGGATATATGTTTTAAGGACTAACAGTTGTGTATACGAACTGATAAGTAGTGGTAGTAACTTTCAAAGTGTGCTCCTAATAAAAGTCAATCTAGTAAAATTTTATTTTAATATTTAAAAGAAGGCATGTATCAGACTGTTGTTAGTGATTTCTAATTCTCTGAGATACAATATGCATAGGTGTATATAAATATATACATGTGTGTGTATTCTGTATATATGTACATATGTAAATATACTCGGCTTGAGTAATAAATATTTACTAACTCCAGTCAGTTGTGATTTTTATAGACAAACAGGGTAAAAATTATTTTTTTAATAGTTATTGAACTTCTCTCAGTGGGTCATCTGAAATCAATGGAGTCTTTCCATTGACTTCCAATGAGTCCCAGGTACAGTTCAAAGTATGATAATAATTGCTTTTGGAAAAAAACCCCTGAAATATGTCAAAATGTTCTAGTTTTAAAGCAAGCTTTTTGATATTGATTCAAACTTTCAGGTCTAATAATGAACTGCAGAGGGAATACATTAGTGGATTGTCGTCCTGTTCCACATGGAGCATACCATCAGCTATGTCAAGAAAGTATAGTCTACTAATGAACATGTAGCAAGATACATCACCTCAGCAGGTGTTGCCTCAAGTGCTGACTATTAAAACCAACCAACCAATCAACCAACCAACTAAACAAACAAACCCCCACTCTGTACTGATATTAAAAAGTTAAGAACACATAGAGATCTTCAAGGTTTTCAGGGTCAAAACATATTAAGGTAAAATAGAGGTAAAATTAGTGGTAATGAGTTACTGTCTTAGTAACAGTAATAGACTTCTAATTTCTAATAATGAACACATTAGCTGCACAATAGTGAAGGTAAACATTACAAAGGTGATAAGTAAATCAGTGAAACATTTAACAATGTTTAAAAGTCAGAATTTTTTATATGTTAAAAAAATAAAGGAGAAAAAAGGGTTAAAGCACAAAGTATGGCATGCCTTGTAATAGGCTGTATTTATTAATAAATAATGAATGTCAGAATGTATGAAAAACATGAAGCTACACAAATCAGCCAGTGTGAAGGGTACAGCTCATATAATTTTACCAAATTAATTTTCAAATTCATGTATAAATTAAGAAATCTTGAGGGTGACTAAATAAATGTTAGCCTGGTATTGAAATTGCTGCTTCATTATTGGAAGAAAACTGTACAATCTTTTGCCGCTTTTGTGTACGCCTTAAACTTTGTTCTTACAGTTTCTTTTACATCTTTAACATTTTCCTATATACTGTGTGCCATGTAATCTATCCCTCCTGCCAAAAACTCTCTCTCCCTTCCTGGCTTTTAATCTATAATCTACACTCCTTCCCTATGTCACCAAACAAATTCAAGACTTTGGTAACCTATACTACACAAAAGCATAGCAAGTACTTTTCTATTTATAGCTATAATTCTGTGGCTGACAGATTCCACGAGACAGGGCTTGCTTCCTGCAGAATCTCTTTTCCATTTGACAGTGTAAAAACTCTCCAAAAGCCTTTGAAAAACAATTAACATTTGGATATGTTAGGTGTTTGAAAACTAGCTAGTTTCCTAAAAGTTAATGAATGAAGCATATTATCCTGTCTTACAATTCACTCATTTTCACCAAAAGGATAACAACAGACAAAATAATATATTGTGTTTGCTATCTATATGACAGACTTATTTGCGAGGGCACTTATTTTACCAGGATTTCATTGTAGAGGCAGACTACTGTTAAACAGCAACTGAACCTGAAGGCATGCTTCACTGAAATTTAAAATGAACTGACACTGTTAGTTGAAGGGAGCTGGACAGGAACTATATATAAAGTAAAGGGGGAGAAAAAAAAAAACCAAATCAGCAATCACTGTGAAATCGGTTCCCAAAAGCTGCTGTTGTGAATATCAACACTAGAAATCTTGCTGCTGTGCGGTGTGAAATTCATACTGTTTTGAATACAATGGGTAAAATTAAAGAATCACAGAATGATTGAGGTTGGAAGGGGCTCTTGAGATCATCTAGTCCAAACACCTTGCTAAATTAGTGTCAGCTAGAGCAGGTTGCCAAGGACTGTATTCAGTAGGGCCTTTAATGTCTCCACAATCTTTCTGGGCAACCTGTTCTAGTGTTTGAGTACTCTCACAATAAATGTTATTTTTCTTGTGTTCAGATGGATTGTCTTATATTTCATTTTGTGCCCATTGTTTCTTGTCCTTTCACTGAGTACAACTGAAAGGAGTCTGTCTCCATCTTCTTTGGTCCCTTCTATCAGTTATAAATATTGATATGTTTCCTTGTGTCTTCCTTCCTTTCTCCAGGCTGAATAAGCCCAGGTCTCTCAGCCTATCTTTGTACAACAACCCCTTTGTACAACAGTTTAGCCCCTTAATCATCTTTGTGGCCTTTCACCATATGTCCATATGTCTGTTGTACTGGGGAGCCCGGAACTAGGTCCAGTGGTCCAGATGTTTCTCACCAGGGAAGGATCATCTCCCTCAACCTGCTGGTGATGGTCTTCCTAATGTAACCCAGGAGGCTGTTGACCTACTTTGCCACAAAAGCACATTGCTGGCTCATGGTTGGCTTGTGATGGTGACCAGGACCCCAAGGTCTTTCTCTGCACTGGTGCATTCCAGCTGGTTGGCCACCAATGTGTATTGGACCCTGGGGTTATTCCTGCACAGGTGCAGGACTTTTTCATATTCTTTTGATTAACTTCAGGAGACTCCTGTCAGATCAGTTCTCCAGCCTGTCATGTCCCCCTTAATGGCAACACAACCATCTGGGCTACCAGCTATTCCTCCAAGTTTTGTATCATCTGCAAACTTGCTGAGGGTGTACTCTGTCCCAGCACTCTGTCATTAATGAAGATGTTGAACACATTTTCCCTACTCTTCCTATTACTGTTGATCTACCTGTAGAATCCCTTCTTGTTGTGCCTCATATCCCTTGCCAGATTCAACTTCAAGTTGGCCTTGGCTTTTCTAATCTCTTAACTGCATGACTGCACTTCACAGAACTCCATGTGTTAAACAGCAACTCCATACTCCTCATGGGCCTCCTGCCCCTACTTCTGCCTCTTACACACTCCCTTTTTATATCTTGGTTCAGTAAGGAGCTCTTTGTTGATCCATGCAGGCTTCCTATTGCCTTTGCGTGAGTTCCTGTTTGATGGATGAACCTTTCTTGATCTTGGAGAAAGCCATTTTTGAATATCAGTCAGATCTCTTAGATTCCTCTTCTCTCTAGTGGCATATCCCATGTGATTCTTCCAATCAGATCTCTGAAGAGTTTAACATCTGTTCTGAAATCCAGGGTCACGGTCCTGCTTTTTTGCCCTATTGCTTCCTCTAAGGATTCTGAACTCCACTATTTCATGATCACTGCAGCCAAGACAGCCCCCAACTTTCACATCCATGACACGTTCTTCATTTTTTGTAAGCATCAGGTCCAGCAGAGCACATTTCCTTGTTGGCTCCTCGATCACCTGTGTCAAGATGTGTCGTGGTTGATGTTGTTGTCAATACATTCTAGAAATCTAGATTGCTTGAGCCCTGCTGTGTCGTCTTTCCAACAGATGAAACATGGTGACCACCATGAGAACTATGGCCTGTGAACACAAGGCTTCTTCCAGTGGTGTTTGTTTTCAATCCCAAAGAATTGTAGGAAATCACAAAAGTTAAACTGTGAAAAGAAAATTTTTATTGAAGTACTTTTAAGACTTATATGCTACAGTGTATTTCATCATAAACTAAATTAGAAGGTAGAAGCTAATGCAAAAGATGAAATTTTTGTCCCTTAAGAAGTTTAAACAACTTAAACCTTATCCCCAAAGTATTTAAGAATTCTGGTCAAATTCACCTTTGATTAGAATCAGATCAGCAATTTAGAGTTGCTATTTGTGTATGTCAACACAAAATAAAGTTTCTGAGCTAATATTTGAAGGAAAAAAAAACATGCTATATAATCACAAAATTATTTAGATTAACATATTAATGTAATGTTGAATAAAGACTAATACAATAAACCCAAAAAATTTTAATAAAATTAACATATTAAAAAGTGAAGGTGCAAAGGGCTTGGTTGAAAGTGATGAATAGTCACAATTCTTTCTGAAATCATAAGTTCAAATTACTTTATGCATTCCAATTCATGCCTTGTTAATATTAATATAGGCTAGGTACCTAGGAGAGGCAAAACTGAATGTATACTTCCCACTTTTCATCTTTATCCAAGAACCTTTCTGAGAGTAAAGGAGATTTTTTCCAGGTGATTCTTCTAACTTCATTTCACTCTTTCTCCTCCACTCTCCATCCCAAAACTCTTTTCACTACTCTCCCATCTCTCTGACAGATATAGTTAGTGAGTAGGATAGCAGAAGACAGAATCACATCTTCCTTCACTACAGTACACAACTGTTACTTTAAATCACTGATGTCCATGAAACACTTGCTAGATATCCACAAAACTTTGTTGATTTTTAAGATATTATGGATATTTTTTGCAACAGAATAACAAAGAAACATACAAAAGAAATCCTTATGGGTTCATTTCCACTTACAAAAGAGATTTAATGAAAACAGGAATGAGTCTGTATGTTTACAAATCTGCTGTAACATTTGCTGTTTTCAATGAGAACTGATAGATTGTTAATAAATAAAAAAACTAAGCATCCCTGCACAAAAATATGTTATCTTTTACTTAAAACATTTTTAATATTTTATTGATAAATTAGTACCTTACAAATAATAGAAAAAATATTACTCAAATAATGTCTGTGTGGATTAGACTGGCAGGCAAAAGGTAGCGAGAAAAGTTAAGATGTGTGTACATTTATCAGACTATGACAAGAGCAAAAACATTAGAAATTCACTCTTTTTGCTAAAGACATGTTTGGTCTTTCAATGATTGCACTCTGCTGTGGAAAAATAGATAGAAATCCTTAGCAAGGGTAACATATCTGTTCAGAGATATCAACAAGATAATTTCTGACTTAAGACATATACAAAATGTGTTTCATCTATTGAGATAAAAGATGAAAGTGATTGCTTCAATTTTGTTCTGTAAAGAGACAAAAAGCCAAAGGTCAGGGCGAAAAATGCCATCCAATGGACTTTCTATATGTGAAAGAATTCCAGTTTCCAATTTGGTTTGGAAAAAACAAAAATTAAAAAATTAAAAACAAAATTAATATAATTAGTTCAGAAAGAAAAAAGCACAAACATTGACAAAAGGAAGACCGAAGATGATATTGGCTAAAGAAAGAAAGAGTTAGGAAATGAAAAGTCTAGAGAACAGGAAAACATCATTGGTATAAACATGGAAATTTTATAAGTGAATTAAGAAGAAAGGGGTAAAAGAAGTAACAATCATCAAAATTTCAAACAGGCAGGAGTTGCAAAATATGAATTAAAGTAATGACAGAACTTAGACTTCATGTCTTGTCTTTAATTTGTCATAAGCTTAAATACCTCCTCCAAATAATGGGCAGTCAAATCTGGTCTTCTGAAATCTTACCCTTAAATTGTTTTGTTTTGTTTGCTTTTTTAAAGCAAGTATTTTTAATGTGAAAGAATGAATTTTTTAGCATGTGCTTGATTCAGTAAAGTACATTTTGCATCCAGTAACAGGGGAAAAGTTACTTTAAAAAAACTCCTAAATCAGTACAGATGGAAGAATAGTTTTGAAGTTACTTTCACAAGAGAAGTTAGAAAAAGTACTTTTTTTGAAAAAGTACTTATGATGTACTGCTTGTGTCAAACCAGTAACTGAGTTCTAGGGTGATCTGTGTAATTCACTGAGATTGTAAGAAAAAAAGTTGGATGTGATAACCTTTATATCGGGATTGTTTTTCTGAAATTCTTTCTAGCTTGTGCATGCACTTCTTAACCTACTTTTAGCATGACATCCTACTCATCTGTTCCTTTTTTATAGAGCTTCCACCTCAGGGTGGATTGATAAAGGGAGCTCATTTGGCAGGAAACCTCTTATGCAAGATTAAAGGAAAAGTTTGCTTTGGTTTTTGTAGCCTCATGAAAAACTGATGTCTATGGGACAGAAGGGCACATGGTCCTGACTCCAAGGCTGTCATCACAGACCTTCCAAGGCTGTAGAACATTTGAAAGTTTCACAAATCTCTTCTAACATTTGGAACTATATTCCAACTGGAATATTAAGCCTTTCCAGCACATTATCTATCTTTATTTATATGGTAATTGTAAGTTAAGAGGAGTATTACATTAGGGATAAGGAGATTGTATGCTAGACTAAATCTTCTGTAGGTGCTCCCGGTGTAGAGATATCAGATGTTACGGATATTAACTTGCCGTTTCTGTGGGCATTGTATTAAACTAAATTTAATTTTATCATTTTTGTACAAAATGGCAATTTTTTTAAAACAGTATGTTAGATTATTATAATTAACAGGAAAAAAAAATAAACTCTATGAAGACTCATTTGGTTTTCATCAGAAAATCAGGAGGAATTAATCTGAGGGTAAAACTACCATGTGAATACACATCTCTTTCCATAGCAACAAAAAATGCTGAAACATGACTAACTTTATTCAAACAACCTTATACATAGAATGGAAGAGTTATCTGCATCCTCTCTACAATGCTGACGGACAGCACTTTCAGCTTTCTTATGTTCACTATAATGGGGTTTTATTACATACAGGATATTACTGCAAGCAGGTTTCCTGATACAGAACCTGAGTTTTCACGGTTTGTCATATAGTGTCAACCCCAGCACAAGGTAGTTCAGGCAGTTAAGTTCAGGGCCAGCAGACTATAGAGTCAAAGATGTGATAATCTAGTCATGCAGGGTAAGGAGCCAAGAACCTGAATGCCCTGAAAAAAACAATTCTAATGAAACCCCCAGTTTCATTTTCAAAAAAGGTATGATACCTCTGGGGTTCTGAGGGTCCCAGCACTCAAGACTGCCAGGTTTCTATTGCCACCTCAGAAGAAGAAACCTCTGGGTGCACTGGAGGTTTTAGAAACCCCAAATCCATTTTGTGCCAGGTGGAAAGCCTTGTCAGATGACTCAGAGTACAGAAGGTTTCAGAAGCCAAAAAGTTCTGAGATTTTGGGGTTCCTAGAATAGTTCTTGGAGTCAAGAAACTATAGAGCTATATATGTATAACAATTACTCTTTATGATCCCGTATGCTTTTTACTCTCCTGAGACTGTCACCTGGATTTGTCGATGTTGTTTACCTGGACATTAGTAAAGCCTTTGACACCATTTCCCATGGCATTCTCCTGGAGAAACTGGATGCTCACAGCTTGGACAGACATACTCTTCATTGGGTAAAAAGCTGGCTGGATAGCCAGGCCCAATCCAGTTGGCAGCTGGTCACAAGTGGCGTTCTCCAGGGCTCAGTATGGAGGGTAGTTCTGTTTAATATCTTTTCAATGATCTGATGATGGGAACGAGTGCATTGTCGGTAAGTTAGTTTGCATACGACACCAGTTTGAGTGGGCATGTTAGAATCATAGAATCATAGAACTGTTTTGGTTGGAAGAGACCTTTAAGATCATCAAGTCCAACCATTAACTTAACACTGCCAAGTCCACCACTAAACTGTGTCCCTCAGCACTACATCTACATGTCTTTTAAATACCTCCAGGGATCGTAACTCAACCACTTCCCTGGGCAGCCTGTTCCAATGTTTGATAAAGATTTCTGTGAAGAAATTTTTCCTAAGATCTGATCTAAACTTCCCCTGGTGCAACTTGAAGCATTTTCCTCTTGTCCTATTGCCTGTTACTAGCGAGAAGAGATCAACTCCACCTTGCTACAACCTCCTTTCAGGTAGTTGTAGAGAGTGATAAGGTCTTACCTGAGCCTCCTTTTCCCCAGGCCAAACAACCCCAGTTCCCTCAGCCGCTCCTCATAAGTCTTGTGCTCTACCCCCCTTACCAGCTTTGTTGCTCTTCTTTGGACACGTTACAGTATTTAAATGTCTGTCTTATAGTGAGGGGTCCAAAACTGAACACAGGTGCAGCCTTACCAGTGCTGAGTACCGGCAACTCTATTTCTTCACAGCACTGCTGTGCAGAGATACTGCATGATGCATCAGTACCAGAGTGAAGCGAAGCATAAGAAATCTAACTTCAATTCAACTCAGCATAAAGCTAACTATTCTCAAAATGTTGGAGTTGTATTTGGGTGTCCAATGAAAAGTTCACTGCTGCCCCTACAAGACCACTGTTCAGACTCTGTTAATCAGAGTGGCCACAGTGAGATGACCATCTTTGAGCAGACAAAGAGAGTTCAGCACATCTTTTCCAAACTATATGATTTCCAAAGCCTTTTCAGGTTCTCTGTCCACTGAAATGATGTCTGAATCTATATTACTGGACCCCAAAGCACTTCCAAGACTGAATACATGCTTTCATTGTGTCCTGATCATTGCCAAAAATCCTTTAACCACTTTCTTTTGACTGTCATATCCAGCTGGTGAGATCAAATTCAGACTATGAAAATTTTCCAATAGTGAGGAAAAGCCCTGTAGTCAAGGATGTGCTAGATGTGTTTAGGACAGTTTCAGTATTCTTCCAGAAAAAATGCTGAGAAAGTTTCTGATGAAAGACCAAAGGCTATGAATTCAGAACTTCAACTTCTACATGTTTTAACAGATGTGGGTAAGGCATGTCAGGGATTTTTTTCCTGTCATTGAAGTTTCTTGACCTAAAAGCAGAACAGGATCTACTGTGTCATTCTTAATATCAGATGTTCATATTAGTTTTCATTTCACAAGCAATAGTTTAATGCAGCAAATTAACTTAACAACATATGTCCCTTGGGAAAAAAAATTTTAAAATAATTCCTCCTTTACTGATTTGTACAGTTTGCATTGAGCATGAGCTGATATGTTATTCCAAAATATGATGAGAGATTTAGAGTGCCCTTGGACTGTAGCAGTAGCTCAAAGGAATGGGAGCTCATTTCATGTCCTTCCCTGTCAAGATATTTGTGCCTTAGGTCTGGAAAGCTAAACACTGCATGACAGAGTAAAAAGGTGTATTGGATGACCTGATGGAAATAAAAAATTTCAAAAGTTGTGGAGGAGTGGAAGCCAGATCATCATCAAAACTGGCAATGGACTTAATGTAAGAAAGAGGATCTGCAGGACAAGGAGTGGTAAATATAATTCCAGGAGAAAAAGAATAAGTTCTTTTTCTCCTGAAATAAATAAAAGAATAAATGAAATAAGAAAAAATAAAATATGTTATATATATATATAATATATGAAAGAAAATGAAATAAGAAAAAAGAAAATGAAAAAAAGAATAAATTTCTCTTTTGTTAAAATGAGATGGAAGGAGTTCCTGCAACAGGGAGTCTTGAAGTAGACTTTTTCAGGAGCAGTAGGCAGATTTTTACATAAGCCTACACATCTTTTATTCACATGTTAAGACTAGTTAGAGGACAGTTATAAGCCCTTATTCGTATTTGGCTGACTTGTCAACAGCAATTACACTGATTTTAGTGCTGTAGTGCATGTTCCTTACATTCTATATCAGAAAAAAAGGTGAGTGGCTTTTTGTAGTCTTTATTCTCCCAGTAACTCCTGAAAAAAAATAATTCCTATGACCATTCCCCTCAAGGGAAGAAGCAATAGTAGGAGATACAGAGACAAAAACATTTTTTCACCTTATATCACAGTTCACAGCAAGACTAGAAGAGCCAAGGGGAACCAATAAACAAGAGTGTAAGGGTGAAGTTGGAGGTAGAGAAGATAACTATTTATGCTGCTTCTGACCTTTCAAACATAGCCTTAGAAGATGGCCCTAAATTTTACCCAATAGAAATAATATGTGATGTTCTTTTTTATATGTAGGCATTTTTAGGTTGTACTTAGTCTATAATTGTTTTTGTCTCTAGTGAATTCACTGTCTGTTAATTTATTTAATATTCTTTTGTTTTGTTTATGTGTCCATGTCTTGTTATTGGCTTAGCCCTTTCTGTCTTCCACTTTGAGGTTTTTCTATTTACTCACTTAGTTTTTAAATTCTTGCCTTCCACATTTAAGAATTTGTTCATGTTTTCAGTTCTCTGTCAGCTAACTTGTTGCATGTGCTTGTTTACTGCCCATTTCTCATCATAAGGGCCTTGCACAAGCTTTTATTGAAGTGCTGTAAAACAGAAAATAACACATAGTTCAGAACAGATGCACCATTAACACAAACTTGCTAGCAGGAATATACATGCAATATATTAAGATATCTGTTATGGTTCGCAGTACTTTCGTAATACTTTTATTTCACCAGTTCCTATGTATCTTTGAATATTTTATTTGTTTATTTGCTTTCCTGTTAATGTCTGGCCACATCAGATTACTTTATTCTCTACAGTGCTGAATGTGGCTCATTGTTTTCCTTGTCCACTTCCAGCTGCCCACCCATAACAAAAACATCTTATCAGTACTTTACCACAGACTCTGCAAAACACAATGTGTAAAGGCACAGCTATTAAAAGAAAAAAAAAAACAAAAAACAACAACACAGCCTTTTTACAGAGGAACTTCTTAAAAAGCTACAAGTACACCTGTCATTTAGAGTACTGGATATTAGGCTTCTGTTTCATCTTTAGGGAAGTGTCCCTCTTGGCTTTCATTTTAATGAGAAAAGAGGGCATCATTTGCCTTATTGCATCACTCCCCTAGTTCTGCCATCCCCACAATTACATTTTCCATTTTTCATGCTCCGTCCCCACCGCATATCATTTGTTACGCAATATTGAATCATTCAACTTGATTCTTTGCTCTGACTGTGCAATCAGAGTACCCTTCAGGAAAAAATCTCCAGCATAAAGCTAAAGTCCATAATATGTTGGGTGAACAATTGACTGACAGGTTGGACTCAAAGAGTTATAGTAAATGGGGTTATATCAGGCTGCTGATCAGTCACTAGTGGGGTTCCCCAGGGCTCAGTTTTAGGGCCAGTTCTCTTTAACATTTTTACAAATTACCTGGATGCAGGAGTCAAAAGTATATTAAGTGAGTTTGCTGATGATACTAAATTAGGAGCTGTGGACTCCCTCAAGGGTAGAGAGGCCTTACAGAGAGATTTGGATAAACTAGAGAACTGGGCTGTCACCAACCATATGAAATTCAACAAGAGCAAGTGCCGGATTCTGCATCTGGGACAGGATAAACCTGGTTATACATACAAATTTGGGGACAAGAAGCTGAAGGCCAGCCCTGCGGAAAGAAATCTGGAGGTTTGGGTTGGTGGTGAGTTGAATATAAATCAACAGGGTGACCTGGCAGCTAAAAGGGCCAACTGTGCCCTGGGGTGCATCAAGCACAGCATAGCTAGCAGCTTGATTGTCCCACTCTACACTGCACTGGTGAGACCCCACCTCGAGCACTGTATGCAGTTTTGGGCACTCAATATAAGAAGGACATCAAACTATCAGAGTGTGTCTAGAGGAGGATGACCAAGATGGTGAAAGGCCTCGAGGGCAAGACTTAAGAGGAGTGGTTGAGGTCACTTGGCTTGTTAACCTTAGAGAAAAGAAGGTTGAGGGCTGACCTCATCGCAGTCTACAACTTCCTTAAGAGGGGCAGCAGAAGGGGAGGTGCTGATCTCCTGTCTCTGGTAATGAGTGACAGGACATGTGGAAATGATATGAAGTTACATCAGGTGATGTTCAGATTGGACATTATGAAAAGAGGTTCTTCACTGAGAGGGTGGCCAGTCACTGGAACAGGCTCCCTAGAGAAGTGGTCACGGCACCAAGCCTGTCAGAGTTCAAGAAGCATCTGGATGATGCTCTTAGTCATATGGTTTAGTTTTAGGTAGTTCTGCAAGGAACAGAGAGTTGGACTCAATGATCCTTGTGGGTCCCTTCCAACTGGAGATATTCTATACTCTGTGATTCCAATACTTCATGACTGACTGCACCCTTTTCAAGTAATCAAACTGAATTTTGACTTTTGTCTTCTGGTGGTAAGTACTGGCAGAACTACTTGCTTTGCTCCTTCTTAGTTTGAACTCTCCCTTGCTCTGACAAACCCTTGTTGTTCAGCAAGTCTAGTCAGTGTAGAATCCATTGCTCATCATGCCAGCTTGTTACTGTGACTTTGTCAAGTACAATAATGTCTTTTGTATATCAGGCATTAAACATTCAGGACAAAAGTTTCTCGTACCATGGCCTGCACACTCATAAGAGTTTTACATGGCATTACAAATGACAAATAAGAAGGCAGAATGAGATCAAGGACATTTATATATTATTTCATCTGCGATCAGTTAACAAAAAACAGGAAGGGAACCTCACTTTGGCCAAGGTAACTGATCAGACAAATAGAAAAAATCTTCCCAAAAAGAGGAGGGGAAAGGTAGGAAGAGGGTGTAAATTATTCCAAAGACTGTTCTGAGGGCACATAAATGTGCATCACTATTTTATTACAAAAAAAAAAGAAAAAGGTAAAGAAAAAAGCAGTTAAGAACAGAGCACTTTTTCTCAGAATGCATCAATTTTTATTTGATATAAGTTCTTTTGCATCAGGACAAATAACTAAACATTTATTTTTATTCAGATCAATAGTTCAATATTTTCCACTTTCCACCCCTAACTAAAAAGCACAGATTTATTTCTGAAGAAAAGAAATTACTAAGTCTTCCAACCAGAAAAGTACAGCTATAACATAGAGGAACCAAAGAATGGTTGAGGCTGGAAGGAACCTCTGGAGGTCATCTGGACTCCCTACTCAAACAAGGGGGTCCTAGAGCACCCAATGGTGCATCCCAACAGGTCCCATGGGCTAATGTATGTTCAGTTTGCTTAGTTATTTCCTGACCTGATCCTCTCCTAGCAAAAGTACATCTTCCTTGCTCCAACCCTTTCCCTTGGTCTCTGGAACTTGGGATTCCCAAAGGCTGGTCTTGCTAATAAAGACTGAGGGAAAGAAGGCATTCAGGACTTCCACCTTTTCCATGGAGAGGGTATGTATTGTAGGTATCCAATCTTGATGTCAGTAACAAAGTATCCAAGCATATCAGAAGAAACAGCAGTTGGCCCTTAAAGGACAATATTTCCAGTAGATTAGGAAATACGTCATTGTAAGCAGCGTGAAATAAAAAATATAAAAGAAACTCCTATATCTACAGAATATCCATGCATAAAATACACAATTAAACCTATGGAAAGGCTCAGAATTTAAGCTCAGAATACCCCTAGCAGTGTCTATTTTATTTGATTAAATATCATAAATGATTAAAACACACAGAGAGACTGAACTATGAGCAAAGTATATGCATACTTACACTCAATTTTTACTGAGGAACTGAAAAAAAAAATGTTTCTTAATACGTTTGCAAAAATCTTCTTAATAAGGGCTGTAGACCATTCCAGGACTTGAGTGCTATTAGGAAAAAAACCCACGCTTTCATATGCTTTAAGATGCTCTATAGCAGATATGATGCAATATTCAGGTGGTTCCCAGATAAATTAGACAGACAAAAAAGTCTCCTAGTGGACTTCACAGAGCTAAGCTCACTTTTTTCCATTCATGCTTGTGTGGAATACTTATTTATTTCAGTGCTGGTTTTAGTATATATTTTGGTTATTTAGATAGTGCAGACATAAAGAATCAACATCAAAAGTTTTGCAGAGCACGTGCACACACACACAAACACACACATGATCTTCCAGCTTAACTGGAAATGCTTCCATTATCTGTATCTCTTAAAAAATTAGTTATCTTTCTCTCTGGATGTCATCTTTTTGTGGCTCCACTTTACGAGTTACATAACCTCAGAAAAACATTGTAGGTCACAGGTGGGGTTACGATGCATGGGACCTTGAGAACCTCTAAGATTGGGGCCAACACTTAAATTGACAGTAAAAACAGACTTGATCAACAGAAGTGACAATTAAAAACATTTGTAGTGACTTATTCCAATGAGGACACAAGCCATATGGACTCTGTAAAGCTTGCAAGCTCAGCTACAAATAGAGAACACGCAAGTAGAGGTGATTCTGCTCTGGGTCTGTCCTCATCATGAGCAAGGTGTGAAGTTTTCTAATGAGTTTATCTAAGAACAGTGATGTGTTGCTGGTTAGGGGCAGCCATAAATTCTTTTAGCAACCACTCTCAACAACTTTTCTTTTTTTTTTTTTAAACTAGCATTCATATGTCTAATTTTTTATGTACACTGTAAACTACTAGGGGAAAAAAAAAGAATAAATTCACATGCATTTTTTTAAATGCTATAATTCTTGGGGGGGGGGGGAAGAATGACTCACAAATGTTTAGTATTTAACATGAAGGTTAAAAGACTAAGAGAATGGAAAGAATTATATAAAAACCTATGATAGCCTGGATATCTTATAGCAACATAAAGAAAAAACAGCAGACACCTAATTGCCATCTTCACCTCTACAGTTAAAAGAGGTCTGCTATAAAAATTACATGTAATCAATATGAATGCAGCTATAAAAGGAACCACACATGGCACCCTGCAATTTATTTCTGTCCTTATTACTGCTGGGTTCCACTTTCATATTTATAGTATGCATAATGAATGAATACATTTTAGAAACGATCCAAGGGGAAAAAAATCTCTTTGCTTTTTGACATATTCTGAATCAACTACTGTTTTTCTTAAATCCAAATTAAAATATATTTGGTTTGTGGCTGAGCTGAGGAAGAATTGAGTTTGTTTTATGCCGTGAAGAAGCTATGTGACGAAGAACATTTAATTAAATAAAGAAAAATATATCAGAGGCAATCAAAAAGCCAAATAGAGAAAATAATAAATGGATAAGAACCAGCAGCAAATGCAAAAAATAAAAAAAATGGATATATATTGTTTCCAGATTTAGAGTTATTTATCTGTCAATTACTTTTAAAAACTGCCTTCTGGCTTACCTTGACAACACCTTAAAAAGAAGTATTTACTGGTTTAATGTAAGATACATAATTTAACAGATGATATATTCTGTGTGAGGAAGTATTTTTCCAAGTATTTGTGATTTTGAGTGCCTTTCTACGATTAGCTTATGCAGTTCAACCTTAATTAATTTTACTTGAATACTTGGAGTCCAAAAGAATCTATTAGGGATTTATTTTCTGTCTTGTACCCAAGGTCCTGAGTGGCTTCATCCTCTGCACTCAGACTTTCTGTTCTATATTTAGTGAAAAAAAAATCTGATAACCAACAATGCCTATGTAGCTCAATGACGATTTCAAATACAGGCTCACTGAATTATTTCTTAATATTTAAGTAAAATAATACCTAAACCACAAGAATTCCTTAGTTTCACAGTAAAGGCATATAACAACATTATTGTTACTACTTCTTAAAGATAATGGGGTAAGAATGGATGTGTTGTATTCATTGAAAACTGTTGCCAAAATCTTTGCTAGCAGGAAAATAATGAAGAAACTGTTTTGCAAATATTCAGGAGTCTTTTTCTGCACGCTTAAGAGGGCAGGAGTGTATGCAAAACTGACAGGAGATGATTTTACTTTGCAGTCAATGTCTGCAATCAGATCTGAAGTCTTTGAATGGGTCCCATAGAGTGTGCACAGAAGACTTAACAAATACCATACACATCAGACCTACTGTAATGTGTTGTGCTATTGTTTGTGTATGTGCTGTTGTCTCTGTATGTGCTGCAACTTTGAGAGCTGAGATTTGTGTTTTCAGGAATTTGCAGGTGGCAGATATGCCCATCTAGGTATACCATGCAGAACCTCATCACATAGACACTGAATTGCCCATGATGCCATGTATCCTGCGGTCACCTTGGAAAAGCATATGCTTTTTCTTTCTTTATTTTTGGAAACTACTAAATATTCTTCTGTTCAGACTCTGTAGCATCCCTTTTCCATGCCTCATCTACTGCTCTGATATAGCTGCCATTATAACAGAGCTAGTAGTTTGTATTCACAACATTATTATTCAATAACCTTGTTTTTCTGCTGAGAAACTGCCTTCTGTCCTTGTGTTTGACCTTTGAAATGAAGTCATTCTAACTAGAGGGCTTGTCTTTTTTACGTATTTGTAAAATATCATCCACTCTTGCAAATTGCATAAAATCATTCTAACAGTACAAAGATATCACCTCCGATGTGGCCAAGGGATTGCTTATTCAAATTCAGAGTTCCTGAGCTCTAATTTTCTCTGCCATTGATTTGTTCTATAACCTCAGACAACTTTTCTGTGATTTAATCTTCTCAGTTTCATTTTGGGTTGATATTATCTAATTCAGTGAGATACTTCTGAAGACTTATTAGAACATTGTTAGTGATATGAAAAGAAAAATGTTACGTGAGTGCAAAGTATCATCATGTTTAGGTGCTTTGCACCAGCCTGCTGCTCATTGATGTTGCCTATTAGCAAGAATGAATGACATAAACTGTATTTGAAAAAAAATGTCTTCAGCAACCATGAATAGTGGTGCTATGAATATACTAAAAACTAATGACACTGCCATTGTACTCAGGCTGACAGGACTTGCTAAGAGGCAAGGAATGTTAACATAGGCTTAGATTTGTAAAAATATTGTATTCTGGATATGGCTGTCCTGGGTTTGGCTGATTTGGTGTGCCAGTAGGATGAACATCTGACAGCATGCAGCAACTGAAGCCTGTAACCTCAAATATATTGAGCTGCTAATGCTGATACCATTTATTTGGCTACTAGAATGAAGCTGACATGCCAGGTTGGCTTAGAGGATTTAGGAAGCTCTCTATAACAATCTGCATCTATCCAGAACTGTGCATACACAAAGCTTTATTCTTCACTATTCTTCACTTTATTCTTCACTCTTCAAGATCAACAGGAATCCTTTTTTATGATTTTTTCAAATCTAAGGTCTACAGATTTATAGCTCTATTAAAAGTATAATGTATGTCATAATAAGGCAGTTTACTTATTATTAGACAACATAAACTCCTGAAGATTTTACCTAATCAAAATCCTTCAATCTGGCTTGATATTTTAAATATTTTTTTTTTTAGTTACAGAAAAAAAATAGTAATTAAAATACTGTTCAACAACAACAACAACAACAAAAACAAGTTATTTTTTGTAAGATTTTACATTCAAAGGGCCTAAATTCTGCTTCTAATTTCAAAGGTGCAGAAAAATGAAAAGGCAGAGGACAGGCCACAGTTCTTTCACCTCAGAAATTACAATGAATATAAAATATTCTTTTCAGCAACTTAAATACATATTTTTAAGAACTACGCATATATTTCAGGTACTTACACAAAACAACGCATTCTGAGCACTTCACCATGATCAATCATTTCTTCACTAATTCCTACTGACCAGTTGTCTAGGAAGTATAAAGTCTAAACTTCTTAATTGTGTTTTGATATTTTTATTCTACAATGTCTTGTAGTATTTTGAGACAGAATAATTTGTTTACTGGATCATCTGAATTCTACTTAAACTCAAAAGAATACTTTTTTCCTTCCAAAACTTTAGTATGACTTCCAAAATTTCATTTCTTCCACTAGCATCCATTTTAGAAATAATAAGGGTTCTACTTGTATCTAAGACAATCTCATCATTAGATGAAGCTACAGCTTCAGCAGTTTCCCATGAAAGATCTTCATCACTATGCACAGTATGTTTATACTTTATTTCTTCTTTGATACTTCCACTCCCTCTTTGTGGGCTCTTGCAAAATGTTTTTTTTTCTTAGAGATTTATTAGTTCTGTCTGTTTACATTTGGGTTTGCTTCCAGATCTGTTCCTGTTCAAATTATTTTTTTTTCTTTCTTCTAAATACATCATGAAGATTTGATGTAATTCTGTATCTTAGAACATAAACTTTCTTTCTCTAAGTTTAAATCAATTTCTTAATATCCTTTCCCTTAGTTTTGGGTCTCAACTTACTATTAAACCCCTGTTTACTGTGTTCTAACTACTTTCCAAAATTCTCTCACTAGTCTCAAACTTGCTCTTAATTATTTTTCTTTTTGAGTTTCTCACATGACTAATATAACATACATCCTTCAGTCTTTCTAAGACTTAAATTTCCTTAAGTATCTTTAAATTTCCTTTGCACTCTTCTCAACAGCTATGAATATACTGTAGAGCTTGGAGTTTTTACATGAGTTCCCTATTTAAACCTTTTCTTTTATTTCTTTGCTTCCACTCTTCTTTCTGACTCCATAGCTGGTATATATGGCACTATATAGTGCCATATTGTGCTGTAATTTACAGATTATAATTATACCAAATCCGTAAGAAGATGACAAGGGAGAGAGATTTTTGTCTTTTCTTCAGTCGACAATAGGAAATTAGCTTCAGATAGACTAGGATGTTGCAGAGGTCGTTTCACTTACAGTTTGAACAGTCCAGTATGTACAGGTTATCTCAATGGTGTTTTACGCCACCACAATGTGCTTAAACTTTTCATCAGAATAGATAGCAGGTTTTTTTTTTATAGCAATATCTATTTAAGACTATATTGTAGGCAGAAAAAGTGACAAGCAAGTACAGTAATAAATAATACATATAACTATAAAAATAAATTCAAGCATGAGACTTATGAAAATCCATGAAAAAGAAGAGCTTTAAGTTATAATTTTTCCAAGGGAGAGCAAAGGTGCTTGACCACTGCTTATTGGTCTGCAATTTCAGGTGTGATGAAGAACAGAAATAGTTGAGCATCAAAAGAGTGCCAGTAAGAAAACTGAAGCTGTAGAGAGAAAAGTCTACATGGAATGCACCGATAAAAATTAGGCAAAGAAATCAGGATGGAGAGTAGAACAATTTCACTTGAAAGTCTGTTTTAAAGGATGTAATGTAATCCTTAATAAAGGGTAAAATTCCTTTCTCCAGTCTGCACTGCAGTTCTTAATAGTAAATTCTGCAGCTGTCCCGTACGTAGGACTCCCACTGATATTAATAAATGTTCTTTTCATTGAACTTCTGCAGAATATGAATAGAAATCAAAGAAAGAAAACTTCTACTGTGTTATGAACAGAACTCTTGCTATCCTGACCAATGCTGACTTGATGACTCACTCTTTCATACCTTGATCACCCTAATCTGTCTGAACTTGACCTTTGTCTCATGACTATATTTAGGTGGCATATTATTTGGGGCTTAACTATTGTTTCTTCCCATTTCTTTTTAGTACCCATGCACTCACATTTTTCTCCATGACTATAGTGAAATATAATTATAGTAAAAAAAAAAACAAAAAAAAAAACAACCCTAAAAGCAAAACCCACAAAACCCCACAATCATTACAAGCCTAGGAATATGCACGACATGTTTCATAACTCCCAAATGGACCACAAAATATAGACCACAAAAAATAGATAATAGAGACTTTCACTTTTGCCATCTTATCATCCTTTGATTCACTGTTTCTTGATCAACATGATTCATATATCACAGAATTACAGAATGGTTGAGATTGGAAGGGATCTCTGGAGGTCATATGGTCCAGCTCCCCAGCTCAAGCAGGGACACCTAGGGCCAGTTGTCTAGGATCTTGTCTGGCATTTTTTTTAATATCTCCAAGGATGGAGACTCCACAGCATCCTTGGGCAATCTGTGCCAGGGCTCAGTCACCCTCACAGTAATAAAGTATTTCCTGATGTTCAGAGGGAACCTCCTGTGTTTCAGTTTGTGCCCATTGCTTCTGGTCCTGTCACCAAGCACCACTGAGAAGAGCCTGGCTCCCTCCTCTTTGCACCCTCCTTTCAGATATTGATGACATCTTCCCTGAGCCTTCTCCAGCTTGAATGGTCCCAACTTTACAATAACATTTTACAATATAAAATTAAGGATTCTCTTAAATAATTTGTAGAACATAAGGCAAATGACTTTTAAGAGTGATTTAGTTTGAAACAAAGGGTGGTCTCCTTTAAAAGAAGGCATGGTATGTTAATTGACATCAAAGGAATCTCATGTACACATGTATGGTGCAATATATATATTTAGACCTGAATGAATTTGTAGAATTTCTAATAAACTATATCTTTTAAAAGGAAAAGCAAATGAAATATTTGATTAATTATTTTTAAGGCATTTCAGTAAGTAATCTGAAAGATCGCTGCCATTTCATATATTACATAATGTACTCAGTAATAAAAGTAAAATAGATTTTCAAATATGTATATGTAACTTCATTCAAAGTGCAGATTATTAAAAAATGTTATAGTTAAAAGAGTAAACTTATGCATCTGGTAGACAAAGAAGGGGCACAGAAAGAAAGAATTTTTAAATTTCAGGCTACCATAATCTAAACCAACTGAGTCTAAAAGAGGTGAATAAGATATTAGATATTTATGGGCTGGGGTTTTTTTTTGAGATTCAAACTATGATTAGAACAACAGGAAAAGAGATTATAAGGAATCCAAAGGAATTTCTGCTCAGAAGCATAATTAGCTTATTCCAAAGGCAAAGCAATTAGTGAAAAGCCTTCAACTTCTTATCTAACTTCAGACATAGACAGTCTGGATGTCTGTCTTTGATGTATAGACACTAGGATTTATTTGTAATCGATATAGAGAAGCAGGTAGTTTTAGGATGTGATTTATCTCATCTTAAGTAGATATCTGTTTAGATGAATCACGTATTGCAATTGTTTGTTTTCTTTCATTAACTATAAACAAAAGCTGAGTAACCAGCTAAGACGCAGACTTTTGCATTTAATCAGATAAATCCTGCTCTCAATGATTTCAGGGGTCTCAGATTTCTAGAAAAAAATTGATTTTTTTTCATCATTATATAATGCAACATATCAATATGCCAAATTAGTACAAGACAACATGTGAGGGAGAAGAGGATGCTTATTAACCTGAACAGGGGTGATTCCATTCACTGTAGGACTGGTTCTGCTAATTTCCTACTGAGACAAATTGATCTGGGGATATCGAGCTGACTAGCTCGTATTTTAGTTTTAATCTTAACTGAAGTTCTTGATGCAAAATGAATGCAAGCTTTCTGTGGAAAATAATAGTATAAAAGTAATAATTTATTGTCCTCAAGTTTCTGAACAATAGAGTAATTTTTGAAAGAGTTCAGTAGTTACGCCCCCTGCCCACACACACACACAGAGGATCAACATAGCAGAACATTAGCACCTTGGAAAAAACAGAAATGCTAAATAATTATTTTCCCGTGCAAAATATCTGATGCAGTCATGGGAAAATGCTGTTTAACATCTACAACTTATTTAAAACATGGCTTTTTATTTAATTTTATTTACATATTAGTTTATTTAATGAAAATTCCTCAGTTTTATTTCCTACCTTTTGGATGTTTGTTGCATTTCTATGACTATTTTCTTAGAAAAAATGGAAAAGATTGTATGATACATTTTTAGGATAAAAGGTTGTTTGGTTGTATACAATTTTGAGCAATTCTGATATGGAAGCATTTATTTGTTCCTCACTAAGCTGGAATAAGTATTTTAATTGTAGTCCATTTACAATGAAATACTTTACATTTATAAGATGGTTTCAAAAAATTTTGGTCCTCAAAATTTGGTCCAATTCATAGTAAACAGTAAGTTTTCAGAGAATGGAAAGTATGTGTGATGTACTTACATTAGTTAAAACACCAATTGTTAGCAATGACCAGACTGAACTACAGTAAATTATGCCCTGAATGATGTTTTACCTTCTTGTCACTTCATGAAATGCTAACACTATGAAGTGATAAAATAGAGTTTAAAGTCTAACTTCTTTTCCTCTTCAGATTGCCTCCCATGTTGAAACCCATCCCATATATTTTATGTTGTAATTCATACACTGTGTTTTTTAACATTTTGTCTTCTGCATAGTTTTCATTAGCCTTTCTGTTACAGTAATGTAAATCACAGATAATTACGTTTTTGTACAACTTTGAATTTACAGCAGTACAACTGAGTGAAGAATATGCTCCTTAAATCTGAACGTCTTTTATATTCCAACTTTGTTTCACAACCATCAAGAGGCTCACTTGCTGCTGTGCAAGTCAGCAATTTCAGCATTTAGTAATTATTAGCTAAGCAATAATTCTCATTCTGTTGCCTGTCTGGTCTTCAAGTCCCACTGTTAAGTTTACCTTTTCTTTTTCACCAAATCACTACTTCCAAGGACTCATCATTGCCAAAGACACTATCCAGCATTGTTCATTTAAAATCCCTTTGAAGGTTGTACGGTTTGGGAAGCATTGGTGGAAATGCAGTTAAACTTACTCAGATATTTTCATTCTGACATAATCAAAGATTTTTTTTGGTGTTGTTGCTAAAATGCCACATGGTGGTCGTTTAATGCAAACTCACAATATTAACTTCTAAGACATGAAGATAGCTTCAACTGTGTCTCAGATTTTTAAATCAGATTTTCTGATTTGCCTCAGATTTTACTCTTTTGGTACTTCACCCAACAGCTTGAAATGGGATAACCACTAAGAGTTCCTGGAAAGTCCCATTCCATGGAATTAAAGGATTGGTGACATATTTGCAGAAGATCTGGTCCTACCAGAACACCAGGCAGTGAACGGATTATGAGGTTCTTGGAGAGAAGAGTGGTATGTTCAAACATCATGGTGCCAAGGAGGACCTGGAGCATATGGCATTCATGAGGCTGTAGCTAAAATATAGTTGTAACAGGAGTACAGCAGACTCATGCAAACCTCATAAAAGGACAATGTTTTCTGAACCTTTGGTGAACAGTTGCATCTATTATGAAGCCCTAAGGAAAATATTTGTAGATAATGACCTGTTCTCTCCTGTATCCTGTTTCTAACTCCAAGTACCTTCCAAACTTGGAATGCAGAATCCCTGTTGGCACTATCAATGTTACAAGGCTTTATCCTTTACTTTTAAAAGCAAATATACTTTCTCCCAATCACATGTAAAAAGCTTTTAGAGATCTTTAACTGATTGCATTGGAGTCTCAACAACCAATATCTGAATATTAGTCTGAAGGACTTTCATAGCTTAAGCTGGTCCTCTGCTGTTAGGTACTGCAGCATTGAAATCAAGCACGTAAGTAGATGTTTTTCAGTCTTCTGGGAGTATACAAAACATCTGTTTTTACTCACCATTGACAGCAGCGCTGAACTTGAAATACATGGGCTTCAGTACAGACACTCTATTAACTGTATTTACTCATTCATACTATGCTCAGTGTGCATTACCTGTAATTTAAATGTAATTTAGTTTACAATACTGGATTATTTTCCTTCTGAAGGAAAAAAAAATAGTGGAGAAATAATGTGGACGACATAAAGTCCCAATCTCACCTATGAATCTCTCAACAGGACACTGGAATAGAATGAGGTAGAACTGAATTATCTCCTGTATGCTTTCTATTTCTTTTATATATGTTCATTAGCAAACTGATAAGGACTTTTCCATGGGTTTAGTAGCATCACAGATCAAGTATGGGGGAAAAAAAAAGAGGAAGATATAAGCTTTTCTTTTACTCATGCACAATAAAAAGTAGCTTTGATTAGATGATATCTTTTCCATATACCTCTACTTCAACACGTATTTCTCCTATGATCAATATTTTGTTCATTGCCTGCAAAAGCTTTGCTTCAGCATCTTCAGTAAAAAGAGTGTTTTGCAGTAATAATGAGCTCCTGTCAAAATAAAAGCATTTTTGCACTTATGTAAGAAAGAATAATTTTAGGCATATAAAATTTGGGGAAAGTTGCAAAATTATTTTGGTTTGAAACACATTTTATATTAATAATAGCTTAAAGTTGACTGAAATATCATTTGAGCTTGACACTTTTTGAAAAGTGCTTGGATTTAAAACTTAAAGCCAGTAAAATTGCAAATGTCTTACAACTTCCTTTTTCCTCTGAGATTCAAACTTGCAGGTGTCAAATCTGTATTCTCCATATGAATCTCTCAGATACTCTCAGAAAAAGTTTTTATTTCATATATGTCTCTATAACACATTAGTACCAGATTTTAAAGAGGAAATACAGTGCAGTGAAGTTAGAGGGGGGAAACAACTTCTTATTGGATTTGTGTTCACAATACATTTTATCAAAACTGGGAAATCCATCCAAGGTATGTTATATTCATCATTGCTACTGTATCAGGCCTCAAGTGATGTGAAAATGATGTGTGGACTTTGGACATAGCTCATGTGAAACAGATGAGAGATGGTGATGAAGGAGTTGCGAAAGAAAACAAGGAGCATATAAGGAGCACTATAGATCCCAATAATTATCTTTTTGTATCATCCACAGCCTGGAAAATTGTTTAGCTTGATTTAAAGGCTGTATTTGACAACAAGGGCTGAAACAAGACAACGAGATCTTCAAAATATCTTGTAGATCAAAATCCCTTCAAGTTCCCTGGTTAGCCATCTTGCTGATGACGATTCACCCTTCACCCTAGCTGATCAGACTGAACCACACTGTTGTGAAAGGATTGTACAAAAGATTGCCACGTCTTCACAGATGTAGGGAAAAATCCCCTTTTGCCAAAGCCTGATGATTCCTCAGGAAATTGTAACAAGTCATGTACCCTCACATACTGAGCAATATGTAAGTTAGTGGGTTCACCGTCTGTCAGCACCACTTTAGAAAATAAATGTTTGATCTACATTAAATGTTTCATATGTCCTATCTATCTTTGCTTCATTTCAGTCAATGAACAGGATACGTTCCATTAGCAAAGTGTTTGTGGTCATATGATTCTTTAAATTGTGATAATTCCCCTTTACTTTTTCTAAATCCAGCCACTGTCTATCCATGATCGCCAGATGTCTGTGGTAGTTGCATAATTAAGTTTCTTGTTCACTGGCTCAATTTCTCGGGGAAATATCATTCTGGTTAACCTTTTATTAAGTTACTGCCATGTAACATCAGTTTGAGATCTGAAGAACAAACTTAATCTGCTTGTTTCCAGGTATCATCCTCTCTGATACAAATTCTGCTTGATAAATCACACCCACACTTTGCCATATGATAGTACTAGTGGTGTCTTTGCAACCCTTTTTCATCGTTAGTTACTTTGGTGAAGTGAATGATGAGAACATAAGCAATGACATTTGTTCAAGATGCACCAGAAGGAACTGCAGTCTGTTCGCTTCTTCACTGCCCACGTTAGCACTGCACTGTAAAAAAGAAAGATTACTAGGAAAAGTGTTACTTTTAATCTAAATTTGTAAACGATATTCTGAAGACCCTGTTCAATGACAAGATGCTATTTTTAAAAGCTGCATCTTAAGGGAAAAAGTCAGCTTTAAAAGGCTTCAAGGCAGCTGTTTCTAGGTGAAAAAGAAGATTTGAGGCAACTTAAAGGCTTTAGCCATGACATTTTGAAGATTAGTCCAAAACACCGTTTCTTCATATAGGAGAAAAAGAGGACAATAAATGCAACTCATTTCATAATGGAGCTATACATGTTTACGGATGGGATTACTGAACAGAGTTTCTTGTAAAGTCAAGGGACTGCAGTGAACCCTCAAATACTTTCCTGGCCTGAAGTTCATGTCCATTTGCTCCTGTATCAGGTTCTCCATTTATTAGTGCTAATATAGTCCACCCATGCATTAAAATATACAACTAGAGTACGGGTTCAATACTTGCGAGTTAAAATTGGCTGGAACTGAATCTATTATGCAGTATTTACAGCAGCTTATATTACAGTCTTTTTATTTTGACAGGTTTTCTTTAGACTGTCTTTCAGCATTAACAAGTAGTACAACTTGCTGCAGGAAAACCTTGTAAGAAGAGAAAACAGTTATAGTCTTCTGCTTTCTCAAGTTTCCTGTAGTTAAATGCATGCCAAAAAACTTTTGTTAGTAGTGGTAGTGTCTTATAAGAATACTTGATGTAATTCTACCTTTGATATAATTATTAATTGGCTACTTTTCCACAAGGCAACAAATTATGCTTTTAATAAGTTGGAAACCTGAAATTCTTATGCACCAGTTGTGTAGAATGTATTACTACTTCATACTAACTTTCACAAACTAACTTAAAAAATGTCCACTCTGACTTAAAAGTAAATATCGTAGAAATCTTCACTCTGTTGAGGCGAAGTTTTGTTTTGTTGTTTGTTTTGTTTCCTACCGTGCCAGATTGGTTTTTTATATTAAACTCATTTTCACCAATATAAAGATTTTTTGCATTTCAACTGCGTAAATATTCATGTTCACTCAGTATTGCAGCATCAGTATATTGTTTATAACTATTTTAACTTTTAACATGGCCCCAAACATTTCTGACAGCTAGACAGTGGAGGTTAGTAGCCGTGAATAAGAATAACTTCTGAACAATTTCAGAAGGTTTTCCAGGAAGTGCTTGCTTTCTGCCACTGCAAATTTTCCCTGAGATGGTGTCTGGTTAACAGTGGCATGAAAAGGGTATTTTCGCAAAAAGCTCGAGGCAAGTTCTTTCTCCAATTTACCAGTGAGCGCAAAGAGGGTAAAGGCTGTGCTTCACACCCCTCTGGGCACTTTCTGCATCAGGATGGGGACTGATCCCAGAAATAAGTATTTCATCTCTCTTCACAGAGTACAGGGTACTTTAACACTTCATGCATTTTTCTCTGGGACTCATGATAGTGCCTAAGGGCTAAGTGGTTGTCTTGCTTGCTAAAGCATGGCCAGTAAAACAAATTGTGCTATTACCAAATTTGAACATGATTAAAATTAAAACACTGGCATGGGAATGCTTTACAGCAGCGCTAACGTGCCAGCATTAGAAGACTATGTAACAATATTTGCATATGTGCCCAAGTTGAGGATTGTTTAAAGTCTTTGCTCTAATATGCTTTACATTTTGTATATATAAAATAATTATAATAATCATACTGGAAATTAATATCTCTTGCTGGATCAGGGCAATAAAAACTGTATGTCTACATCAGTCTCATTTATTGAGTTTCAGGGAAATTGGCACCATCTGCTTTCCTGCAGGTTTTCTTTGAGGCTAAGGAGTGGGAGAAAACTTTGACTTTAAAAACTGAAGATCTGAATTTGCACTTCACAAGCTGATGGGAATTTTGCTGTTGATTTCAATGGCTATCCATAAATCAATTCTTCCCTTGACCCTGACAGCCTTTCCTCCTTTGTAATTCTGCTCCTGGTTTTGGCAGAGAGTGAGGGATATTTTTACTTTGTTAGCTTGCTTTTTTTGAGGTTAAGTATATAGGCTTTCTAATTGCCTTACACTTGAGAACAAATCATATCTGACAGATCATCACAATCCCTATTTATGGCAAATTTTCCACTGAAAATTTTTGCAGGCTGCTGAGGAAGAGAAAACAGCTTCAAAGCCTTGCATAGTTTTGACTTTCCTACCAAATAAGCCCTCAGAGAAGAGCCACTCGTCTGCTTCTTCTTCAACTCTACTTCTTTTGTTTCAAAGCAGCAGAGATACATTATTGCCTTGTCAGCCACCAGTGACATCAGGGCAGTGGGAGATCTTTATTTCACTAAACTCAGTATGCTCCAGGAATGTAAATCTGTAAAGTGCAAGCTCAGGTACTTCACTAGGTCTCAGGGGCCAAAATAGCACACAGTTCCAGTACAGCCGCAAAGAACAAGTTCTACAGATCACTATTGACACACCGAATCTCACTCGGAAGTACAAAGGTGAGAGTATGATATCATTTTGCTTTGATTTTGTTCCAGGACAAGAAAGCAATACTATGGAGCAGCTGTAGTTTCTCATGTGGAAGCTCAGAATAGGACGATGAAGTCTGCATTGCGACAATCTAGTCCAGAAGCCAAAGTTGCAGATAACTGTAGCAAGAACTAGATCTAAAACTTTTAAGCAGATAAAGGCAAAAAAAGAGAAGCTTATTCATCCGTAGAAGATTTTGAAGTTGCAGGGTAGTGAACGTTGTGCATATCTTATATGATGGATTCAATATGCTGGCACTGAGCCCAAGTACAGAGATTCTGTTAAAAAAAAAACCCATACAGGTACTTAAATAAATAATTTTTTTTTTTTTTTTGGTGCTGTCACTCTTTTCTAAATGCCACTGGGTCCAGGAGCAGCATAGAGCTTTGCCAGAAAACCTGTTTTAAAAGCTTCCAGCTTGCAGTCCTAGTCTGGGCAATCCCTGTATACAAGCCAAAAGGCTCCTGGGAGGTCTGTGTGACAGAGGAAACTGCTCCATGAGTCATGTACAGATTGTAGATTGTCCATTTGGGGTACCTTGTACAGCACCTTCAAATTGCCCATCTCCTGGACAAAAATAGATAAACTCAGCAAGAGGAGTCAGTGAACTTCTGCTCCGTATTTTCCCTTTTTAACTTGTATAGATTGTCTCACCTGAAACATTCTACTCAAACACAGCATCAGCCAGGAAATTTAAAAAAAAAAAAAACCCAAACCAGAAAATCACTGCATTTTTGATGGAAGAAGACATTTTAGTTTAAAATTCCACATTTTCTTTCCCAGTAAGTGTTAACGTATGTCCGACAAGAAGGGAGAAAGCAAAAAATCTGAGAAAATCCTGAGAATAAATTTGTATCTGAGACAATTGTCTTGCATTACCACTGCTACGTGAAATAATCAAAGAGGGAGAAATAAGATTGGGGAGAACTGCACACTGTTGGAAAAAAACAGCAGCAACGGTCTTACAGACATCAGTTGCTGGTCTCAGTTTTATAAGTTTTTTAAATTTTGTATAAGATAAAAAATACCATTGCAGCTTTTTGGTTTTTCATATAATGTTTCAACTTATTTTCTGGTATACATCTGTATTCTTATATATATGTTCTTTTTTATACATGTGCTATAGAACTCCATGAAGGTAGTTAACTATAAACATAAAGTCAAAAGTTTATAGCTATTTACAATAAAGTAAGTCTGAGGTGACATAATAACAAGAAGAAAGTAGCTTTTTTTTTTCTTCTCATGAAAAAATTTGGGGAAAATGAAGAGTGTAGGCCTATTATTTCCCTTCCTGAAAAACTGAGTACGTTCTCTATGGGCGATATTTTTCATTATGAAGAAAGAAAATCCTTTTGAAAAAAACTTCAAATTGACTTCAAGTAATTGTTAGGATGATTAATGTCACCAATCATGAGCAGAAAATCTCACCACTTGTTATGGAAATCACCCTGGTAATGGAGCTAAGGATACTCAGGCCCTGCATCAGGAACATAAGAAAGCATTAGAATGCAGGTAGGACTGTGTACCTGTACTAGAAACACCAGAGTGCAACAGGGATGTTTTCCTTTAAGAGTCTTCAGGATTAACAGCATAATAAATTAGTTCACATGAAGTATTTACGAATATAATTAACCTTTAAAATGATACTGTTTTCAAAAATGTCAAGGTTTACAACGTCTCTTATAATGAGACAGTTATTATAGGTAGAAAAATAAAAACATTTTTCCAAACTGTTGTACCCTCTAAAACAATTTAAAATAAAAACAGTGTTTTTCTTATGCTGGGAATTGTTAATTACAATAATGCCTTGTAGCACACTTGGTACTTTAGTCTCTTGTTTAGCATAGATTTTTATTCATCTAAGAATTTTCACATTGTGCTATTCTTCAAGTTTAATTAATGGTGCCTTTGTACTTATGCAGCATCCATGGAGGATTTCTTGGGTTTTATTTTGTTCTCTATCCTGACAGGCAGGTTCTGTATTCTGCCATCTGTCTAGCTTTCCTGCTTGATACAGCTTCTAAGGGGTATTTTCAGAGGTGAGGACTACCTTCAAGAATGATGTTAAATACAAACATGCATTTTATTTATTGGTTAATGTAAAACTATTTTTTCTGTACAACACAATAATAATAGGCAAATAATGATGATAGATTCCATTCCCATCATAACAATACACAGAGGACTATGAACATCATTAGAAACCAAGCAAGTCATATTTATTGCACAAGCAATATCAACATTAATGCAAATTACCCTGAAAATTCAAAATAAATTTGTATCATAGGAGTAGACTGAATTTTTCTATTGATATTGTGCTTAAAACAGAAAACAAATTATTTTGTCAACCGATGTTATTTAAATATGTTAATTATTTGCATTAGTCCAGCCTAACTTTCAAATACTATTCTCAAAAAGTTGAAACATGTCAGTTTATAAAACTATACAATACAGTACACAATACCAGATCAGATAATACGTATTAAAAAAAAAATAAAAGAACAAATTCATTCAGGTGTGCAGGCCTTCAAGAATGTTTAGGCTCAAACGACTCCAGAAAAACAGGCTCGTGGCACAAATTTTCTACTTTTGCACTAGCAGAGGCAGTGGCATCTGTTATAGGCTGCAATCCTGCTTATATCACTCCCCAGAGCAATCTTCTGCACCGCTGCCTCATACATCTTCTGCTCTTTCCTTGGACTTCACATCTGCATATATACACATGGTCATGCAAACTGAGTCACTCACATAAAGAGGGACAAAGTATGGTTAATCTTTTTCTGAGATTTAGAATTGGTGTGTTAAGTTTATTTATTTCAGCTCATCTAAGAGTACTGTAACTTTCTGATGTGACATATGTAGAGTATGTCACGCGTGTATTTTTCACATTATTTCTCCTTCATATTAAAACTTTTTACAGAGCCCTGTGACACCTTACCGCAAAAATATATAGCTGAAAAGAGTGGTTAGGTGAATTAGAACAGCACGGAAACCATGTAAATAATTAATCTAACAATAGAAGCTTGAATTTCTGAATATAATCACACCGTTTAAGATCAAAATACAATATTTAAAATCTTTTCCTATATTAATGACTATGAGGAAGTGAGGGCCCAAGTATATATTCTTTGAAAAAATCCCAGGAAAAAAAAAATAGCATTAAGTTGAAAGTATAGTATTAAATATTTTTGCACAACCTGAGTTCTCATTATTCAATAAAATAAATTGTATAAGTGAATTGGAAAATGAGAAAAAAGCTAAGAACAAAATTTCCAGTTATGAAGGATGTGAGGCTTCTGTCACAAGTAAATACTCAAACACTTTGCCCTCACCGGTTAAAACTTTCCTTCTATTCCAGATTAAAAATGTTAGGTGGCTAAGTACTCATACATTGTTTATAAAAGTATCTGGACATAAAAAGCACATCAATTTCTATAGGACTTGGATGCTAGGTATTTCTGAAAGCCTGCATTTGACTGCTTCCCAAACCTGATTCAGTCCACCTGAACTCACCTATGGAGTTTGGATGCTCAGTGGAACAGTACTTCTGATGTATGTAGTTTCACACATAGTCTGCAGAGAAAGGCAGATAAATTTGAAGATCTTTTTCAGTAAATGATATTTAAGTTATTTGCATAAACATATACAGATGGGATTTCTGCTGTCTTCTTAAGGCCTCTTCCCTGAGAGACCTCTCCATTAAACCTCTATAGTTCTTCTAAAAAGACTGCATTTTCAGACATCTAAAATGTAGACACCAACTGGGCACACCAAGAGTGTAAGGCAGGGTACCAACAGAGTGCCTGAGAATGTAAGCAGTTGAGAAACCTTATGAAAAACTCAAAAGGCTATTCCTCTCATGACCTCCCCATCAGCAGTGGGAATGTCCAACTGCATGTAATTACCGTAAGCTATAGCTGCATACCGAGGTTCTCTTTGTGTCAGCATCATGCGGGGCATATTAATGCAGCCCTATGAGTATAAACTGAGATACCTCAGTTTATGTTGGCTGACTGCTGGACCTAATGGGATGACAATGTGCACTGATTTTGTAATACAAAGTGTGTACTGAAGAGGAGGTTGGAAAATGTAAACACTTCTGCTTCCAGCTTAAGCAACACTGAATCTTGGTCTTCATCTGAAAACTCATGTAAATTAACCCCAACTGCCATTCATAGGCCAATAAAAGATGCAAATAAGAAGATAAGAACAGTTAAAACAGTAACAATTCTAGTCATTAATTTCTAGCATTAATTCATATGAAGAAATCAGGAAGAAGGACGAATCATGCAAATCTTCTATCCTAAATATCATTCTGTTTACTTATACAAATGTCTTTATATTCCCATCTAATGCAGTGAACATGTAAGTTTGTGTTGACACAAGTATTTGCAAAGCTTACCAGAAAAAACATGTGCTCCCTTCAAACAGCAGGCCATTTATTTATGATTGTACTCAATGATTACAGTTGGACTCTTAAAGTCCAAATCTTAAAGGTCTTTTCCAACCTAAATGATTCTATGATTCTGTAAATCACGCAACCTGCTCTATAGAGATATATCATCAGACTATGCTAAGAAAAAATTTTGGAACTGCTAATTAAAATTCTACAACCACAATGAAGCAGGGGAGGGAACACAGATCACTACACTAACCTTGTGGCCTCCCAATAACGTCTTTTAATCCCGATAAATAATCATACTTTTCATTTTTAAATCCATGACATCACAGACACTAATCAAATATCCTTTAGACAGGAAGGAAGTTATCATTATTCTCATTTTACTGATGAGTAAACTAATATTTGAAGCAATTAATCCAAAATGAATAAGTAATAAAGTCTATAATAGAACTCACCACTGTTTTGCTTACTAACCTAAATCCTTATTATACCAAAACACAATAGCCCAAAATAACAGCTGCAAAATCCTTGTTACTCCCTTTTATTTTCCATACCTCCATGGCAGTGTAAGGGCTAGACAATTCCAAACAATCATAATCCACAATAAAGCATCCCTGATGCCAAGTTCGGGTTCTGCATAGCCAACTCTTCACCTGATAAAGTTACTCCATTGCAACAGTTTGGGGAATATGGTAGGAGGCTGGGTGTTGCTGGTTTTTAAACCATCTTAGCCATTGAGGTATTCAGTAGCAACGAGAAAGTTCAAAATAAGATAGTGTTATGGGCTGACTTTCCTATATGACAGGCATAGTTCTACAATACAGAAGGCTGACCTAACACTTTACTGCCTGCTGGTGAAGTGGTATCCTGTTCCCTATAGGTTTTTCTATTCATTTTTTAAATTGCTTTCTGACCGGTTTAGTGAGCTGAATTACCTCACCAAAGAACCAGAAAAGTGCCAGAGCTTTCAAACAAAAAACAGATGCAAAATGGTGATTTTTAAGTTCTTTTGAAAAGATGCACCTATTCCTATTTTTCCTACTTTTCCTACTTTTCCTAGATATATGGCATTCTCTAGAATAATATTGCTCCAATATATTTTTTAGATTTTAAATTTTATGTGTTCTGTTGTCCATTTTACAAAATACATTTTCTTTATTAACACGGTCTTTCAAGCTGAAATTGGTTTTGGTAGATATAAACTCTCTGGTAGGTAGAAGTAGACTATAAAAGATAACATTCAGAATGCATTTCCCTTAACTTCCCTTTAAAGGAAGTTAAGGAAGCAGGCAGGAGATCTTTAGATAATGTGCCATGTGAATTGAAAAGAATCTGTCCTTATTTGAAGCAACTGAGAAACTCATACACTGAAATACAGTTCAAAGAGATCAAAGGGTCACATTTGATGTCAAATCTATACTTTTAAAGTTTGAACTAAACAGGGTTTCTTTAAGTTTAATTATATAAAATAAAAGTGAATTTGCAGAAGCAGTTGAACTAGGTCTGTTACATAAATGCAATGTTTTATAATTAAATCAAGAATTCAGGAAGGCAACCTTGAAATTAAAAGGATTTAGGAACCTACAAATGCCCAGATTGGCAGTTCATTAGCTTTAACAATCTCTTTGAGATAAGATTTATTTTTAACTTCTGCTTTTAGTGGGTCTGATGCCATTGAGAATGTTGCAATTTAAAAATACTCTGAAAAAGCTTTGAAAAAGCACAGGAAAGTATTATTTATAGGGGTTACATAGACCTTTAGAAGGTATCCCCTGGAAAGAGATGAAAAAACTGTAATGTCTGTGGAGAAAAAGCAGTGTATTACAAAAATGTAATGAAGCCTGTAAGGAGAAAGAGACTGTAATAAAAACAGCATGCTGGGTATCATCTGTTGAAAACAATCCAGAATTGTTGAAATTATGATTTACTTGTTAGGGAAAAAAAAAAAAAAAGAAAAAATAAGAACAAGAATTCTTCTGAACCTACCTTCCCATTCCAAGATGCTATAACAGTTTCATTTCACTTTGTTACTGAGGCTGTTTCATATCTTATGAAAAGTTATAAAATAGAGAGTGAGCATTTCCGTGCTTTAACCATACAAAGAAATATCAATGGATCTCATTTACTTTATACAGCAGCATATATGACTTAATAGTCCTTCACAATTCAGTCCTCCAGATTCAATGAGCCTGTCAGATTTAACCTCTCTGCCCAGTCCACCAGGATCCTTAATTATCTTTAATATCCTCGGTTATCTCTCTTTATCTGGATGTGTCTCCCTATCTCCACTTTGAGCTCCTTGTTCTTTCATCTGCGGGAAACCCAGTCCAATTTAGCCTACCAAGGATACAGCTTTTCAAAACCAACTACATCAGCTCTCTCTTCCTACAGGCACATTCATACTGCAGGGAACAGTTTGGAAGGTCCTAGTCTTTTTATTTCTCAGATGTGTTGCTGTGTAACGTGGCTCTTATTTTAATTTTTCCCTGTTACAGTATATGGTCTGTACTCAAATTAGTGTGATGCTAACAACATTACCTTATATTCTGTAGTCTTGGAGAGTAGGCAGCAAAGTATTCTACTCTTCTGAGGACATTTTATTATTTTTATGAGAAATGCTGAAGGTCTGAATTTAGCTGCAAAGGTCACCGATTCACAGATTGCAAAACTGTTAAGTCTAGTAACAGCAGGAAAAGTATGCTGTTGCTGTATGTGTAAATGTCAAGTTAGCTGCTGTTGGGATAAAAAGCATGAACATAATTGAAGATATCTGCATAGGTATAAAAGAAACCAATTAGAAGATGTTTATTGCAATTCCATCACTAAGAAACGAGACGAAGCGTGTGTATGGAGTGCTAATTCCAGTGACTAGTCAGTATCATGACCAGTGAAAGTATATTGTTTTGTCTCTCCAGATTTTCATCTACTATTGCTGGTTTCAGAATTTGTCACTAGTGATATTTTATAGCATCATACACTGGGCAATGATATTTATTAAAAAAGGATAGTGACTCAACAAAGACAAGTGCCATTTGTCAGCAGAAATTTGGCCAGACCCACCATCATCCTAAAAAAAAAAAAATATTTTCCTTGAAACAACACTGTCTTATGCCAACTATTCCTCCCAGATCTTCAGGAGAAAAAAAGGCAAAACGAAGGCAGGCATTGTAATGAAGCACTGGTGGATTATCCAGTTCTCCAGCAGCGTTTTTACTGCCACCACCCTTTTATAAAAAATAGTATTTTTGCGTAGCATGTAATTTTCTAGCAAAACACATTTTACAACTGAGCCCATCAGCCAAGCTGGTGGCGCCTCTGTGAAAACATATTTAAGAAAGGGCAAAATGCTTGAACAAGCAGTGACGAGTGAGGAAAAAAAGTGTGAGAAGCAGCCCTGTGACACCAAGGTGAGAGAAGAAGGAGGGAAGGAGGTGCTCCAGTTGCCTGAGCAGATTTCCCTGCAGTCCTTGGAGGAGATCGTGGTGAAGCAGCTTGTCCCCCTGCAGCCCGTGGAGAACCATGGTGGAGCAGATACCCACACTGCAGCACGTGGAGGACCCCATGCTGCAGCAGGTGGGTACGCCCTGAAGGAAGCTGTGGTTTGTGGAGAGGACCAGAAAGGCATCCTTGACCTTTAGCACATAATGGAGGACTATGCACAAATGTCCAGGGGCTGTTACCTCTAATTTAATTTCTTTCCAGTTATTATCACAGGTAAGTAAGAAGACAATGTAGGATTTAGAAGCCTAAATATTTAGTGACAGTTAAGTTGAGGGTCCCACTCTCCCCACCCCCCAAAAGATTTCGTTATTTATGAAATAAAATTCCGTATGAAGTTATTAAGGCTTAGGGTTCAGACTTTGTAGGAAATAGGGAGTGCAAATAATTTTTGTTGCTTTTAATTTTTTTTCTTTTCACAGAACAAAAAAAAATATAATTACTTATGGAAATCTATTGGTAGAGGTGATGAGAATGAAGAGTATAATTAATCTGAAATAGGAATACCATTTAAGTACATCAATTGTGTACAAGCTCTTTAGCAGGAACACTAGACTTTTAAACAGACCTAGGACACCATGGTTATCTCTGACATTTTAGTATGTATAGTACATTCAGTTTTAAATAGCTCTATCTGCCTTATAGTTATGACTTACATTTTAGGTTTTATTTGAAAAGCAATATTTAAGATTCAGATCATTTGCAATTCTGAAGCATTCCAGTTGTTGACAGTTTTCACTGTCTCCTGAGGCCAGGAAAATAGTCTTTGTACCAACACTGAAATCAATTACTTGGAAAAAAAGAATATTTTTCTTCGTTATTTTCTGTCTATTCTAACCGGCACAGCAGCAACAGCAGCACCACTATGAATCTGATGTTACACTACCACTCATGGATGACAAACTTGTAGCGACTGGTAGTTTATTTGTGCACAGTTCTGATGCTGGTTGTTAACTGTTGTGCAGAAGAATCCGTAAACTATTTTCACAGGAGGATACTCCTGAATTGCTTCACTTGTTACTGGACCGGAGAACTAAGCTAGCGCTGAATTTTCGAGATCTTGCTGTGCTATCCCCCAAACTCATTTCCTTCAAAATGAATTTTATTTTAAACAAAAGTGCTTCATTTCTTCATGATACAAATCTATTTTTCTTAATGTTCAGAATATTATTTTATAACTACAATAACATATTCCAGTAAGCAAGTATAACATAACTTCTATCCTAAGTAGTTTAATCACTTGGCTTTTGTTCATGGATCATAACATCTGCAATGAATGCAGTTTTCAATAAATATACACAGTGGGTAACCGGCCACAACTTTGGGATTCTTTCTCAAATTAATTTTGCTTTGGAATTTAGTTCTTGTTATTTCAAGTGTGCCTTTATGAAAACGATCAACTATTTATTACCTGTACCACAAAGAAAACCATTAAACATCCTGTGGTTGATCATCATTCAACAATTCTAACAGAAGTAATGGACGTTTGTCTGAGCCCCTGGTGTAGTACATCACGCCTGTAATAAAGCCATGGTTCTTCAGGACAATATTTGTACTGTGCAGTAGCAGTAAGCAGTTTTAGGATAGAAATAATGCCACAGGCTCCTGCATAAGGAAAATAGTCAGGGTAGGGGATTTGCATTTATCATGGTGCTGTAGGTATTCCAGAGCACTGCTAAGTCTATGTATAGTTATGCAAAAATAAAATTCAATTAAAATATTTCATGACTTTTCCTAGTCTGAAATTTGGGTGGCTTAAAGGTAGCTCAAAGACATCTCATCTTCTCTTGGTCTACACGGTATGCTAAAGCTGTTAGAAAGCTAATCAGAGGGGCACCTTTACACTCAGCTGTACTCAGGGCATTAGAAAAAAAAAATATTATGCATTAGTATACTACAGTCATGAATTGATGTGTATTGTTTTGTGATCTAGCAGGAACAATCTCACCTAAAATAGGGAAATGGATGTGATACTATCAGGCATACCATATGTCATAAAAGCTATGTTAATAACTTTGATTCAAGGTCAAATGTGATGTAGCAGAATTAAAGGAGGAAATATTGGAGTTGATGGGCTCTTATGTAAGTCTAAATTTGGGATAACATAAAAGTATTTTAAGATGTATTTAAGACTGAAAGGTTTTGATTGGTCTGTGTTTTTCAAAAAAATTCAGGTCTGGTCTGTTGCAGGGTACCATACTTGAACCACTTATTGGTCTAGAACTAAACTTTGCTGTTCCCAGGACTTTGAAACAGTATGAACAAAAATCAGTGCCAGACTTTTATCTGTTAATTTTAGGAATGAGATTCAGCTTTCAGTTAAGACACCTAACTTTAGTGATGCCATTCAGTTACTACTTTTTAACATATAGGCTGATGTCCTGAGTTACCTGACATGTCCGGATGGGGCTAATAAGTATAAATATCTCCCATTCTGTTTTGATGAACTAGCAACACCACTGGATTTGGTTTTGTGGGTTTGTTGTTGTTGTTGGTTGGTTGGTTGTTTAATGGTAGCTGTCTACAATTAAAATAGTCCTACCAGAGCCACATTCGTAGTTTACAAAAACAAATAAGCAAAATACTCCCTCCCCCACCCCTCTCCTCAAATCTCTCTGTTGGTGAAGTTTGAGGACTGGGGAAACAAAAACAAAAAAAACAGAAGTAAGTATATTGATTTTGTGTAAATGAAGGCAAATTTAGGTTAGTAATATTTTTTTGTCTTCCTTCTAGTCATATTTAAAAGAAAAACAATGTTCCAATTGTCCATTTCTAAATACATACTTTAAGACAATATGGTCACAAACCACTGACTCTGAGTCCTTGCAGAGAGTCAAAGACTTTCCCAAATCTTCAGTGTTTTCCAGGCCTGCGTTCAGTGCAATCAAAACACTAGATTTGAGAAATCATAGCCCAAGGAGTTTAACTGTTTTCATTTCATATATATCTTTAAGTCAGCATTGTTATTTCTAGTGACAGTCCCGGCACTTAAATATCAGATATTGCAGGAGTTCTATAATTTCTTAAGGGCTTTTTAATCTGGGCATTTTTTGATGTTTTTTTTTTATTTTATTTTATTATTGTTTTGTTCTCTCTTCTTTGACAATAATTTGCAAACTGTGAATTAATGACAGATAATGACTCTTCCCTATATACCATTTTGAAGTATAAAAATGAATAAATAAAAAACTTGTGAAGAGAAACTCACACAGTGGTTTTAAAGTGACAATCCATCTTAGATATTGAAAATTCAAAAATACAAAATTAAAGCTATGGAACAAAGTATTTTAAGGGTTTTTTCATATTTTTGTGATACAGATTATGATCTCAATTTTTACAGAACATATCTTCTGAAAAAAAGATATTGGAAGTTATTATATTAGGTAACAAAAATACTTCCAAAATAAGGAAATTAATTCATTCAGGTGAACATAAAATATTCTAAATAGTCAACATCAGGTACAAAGGACTACACTTATACATTTGAATTAAGCTTCGTGGATAATTCAGGACTCACAGACACACAGGAAGGTTTTTCAATTGATTGGAAAATCCTTAAAAATAAATATATCTTTGTAAAAGGATTAAAAAAATAGAAAATCATATGCATCCACACATATGTCAGTATCATGGTTTAACGCAAGCTGGCATCTAGGATCAAGCAGCCACTTGCTTACTCTCCCCAGTTGAGATGGGAGAGAGAGTTGGAAGAGTAAAACTGAGGAAAAACTTGTGGGTTGAGATAAAAACATTTTAATAGGTAGAGCAAAAGCCACTCACACAGCAAAACAAGAAATTCATTCACTGCTTCCCATCAGTGGCAGGTGTTCAGCCATCTCCAAGAAAGCAGGGCTCCATCACGTGTAACAGTTTCTTGGGAAGACAAATGTCATCATTCCGAATGTGTCCTCTCCCCCCACTTCCTTCTTCTTCCTCTACCTTTGTATATTGAGCATGACATCGATTGGTATGGAATAGCCCTTCAGTCAGTTGTGGTCAACTGTCCCAGCTGTGTCCCCTCCCATCTTCTTCTGTACTCCCAGCCTACTCGCTGGTGGGGTTGTACGAGGAACAGAAAAGGTCTTGATTGCTTAGTAACAACCAGAAACACAAGCACGCTACCACACTGTTCCCATCCCAAATCTAAAACATAGCATTATACCAGCTGCTAGTAAGGAAGTTAACTCTGTCCCAATGGAAACCCATGACAGTCAGTTACTAAACTGTCCTGTGGGTGAGCAGACTGCTCCCCCCAGCAGACAGTTCTATGATTTTTGTTGTCAAGGAAGGGACTTCCTATTTTCTGTTCAATCTGTCTTGGTTCTCAAAGTCAAGAGGTATTCTTCCTGGTTCTGATGTCAATGAAATTCATAAAATATTTGCTAAAGAGAATTATACCTTCATGTGAACCATTTATTCTAAATTGGACTGCCTATGTACAATTATTTTCGGAATATAAAATAGCAACTAAAGAATATTTATGTAAATGACAGGTCATCCTTTGCAAGAATACATCTTTGGTATGCATTTTTTAGTACAGCGACTCTTTCAAAAATCTTTCTATATTTAATTTTTCCTATAATACAACCCTGGATTCATTAAAATAGGTGCAAACATGCTCATTAAAACCAAGACTTCTCTTTCCAGAATATTGACTGCCATAAATGCATAGGATTTCTGTCTAGATAAAACCTATTCATTTATGTAACATGGAGATATAACTACAAAAATAGAATTAATTTTATCAGAGCTTACATTTTTACAAATATCATCCTTATATAAACATCTTATTAAAAATAGCAGGTTAAATTGAATAATGCTCATGTTTCTAGAATTTATTCCATATGTTTTGACTGCCAATAAGATCAGAAATCTATTATAGAAATTTACCTAAGCTCCTTCCCTTTAGCAGAACCTGTGAGAAGTGGAATGTAGCCAACAACCTGGTGAGAAATCCATTGCAAAATTACCAACTGAGTAGCTTAACATGACTTGATTTGATGAACTTAAAAGATTCTTAAATGATGTTAGTAAAAATATAGCTTGATCAAACAAAGCTTTTCAACTGAGAGAACAGACTCTCTCATTTGTTGGATTTCTGGAAGTTAATATTGGAAACATAATCACTACAAATACAGTGAAATATATTTATATTGATTCCTCAGCCCCATAAAAATGTCCAGTAGAGTCTTTGTTTGTAAGTGGTATGTAATAAATACACACTTAATTAAATTACAGACATATACCTTTGAATGGAGAAACCATAAATCCACCCTCTTGATAATCAGTACATCAATTGCACTAGAAATTATATGAGTAATAAATGGAATTGCAAGCTGGTTTTAATTAAATAGGAATAGAGCAATTATGTCATGTATATTTTTTCAAGATCATGTTGCAGTGCTTCAGCCAACTAGAACTACCATCAGAAAAGCTGAACATAAATACCTTTCATTCCACTTAGTTTAACTACAGCAGTTTTCACAGGAAGTATTTAAATAACCAGCAGTATACCAAGATTCATATCAGGTCAGGATTACTACTTTTAAATTACTAAAATGTATGAACCATAGTATAATTTAAAGTAATTTGGCATGAAATATACATTGAGCCTATATGATACTCAGCCAATATTTTCTAGTCTGCAAAATAAGAAAATAGACATTATTAAAACTATGCAAATTACAACATAAGAAACATCTACGCAAAACATGCACCATAAATCCAGGTAGAATTTCAGATCTGTTAAAAATGAAAAGGCTGATAACTGAAGAGAACAGACCAGATGCTGGGCTGCAGCACATGGTTACAGTTCCTTTGTCTTCATCCAACAGAAGAACTCTAACTAGGGAGATGGAAGATCCATGTTTGACCATGATATTCATGGTTCAGGTAGTTCAAGTAGTGGCTAAGAGCACATACATTTGATTAATCCTCTCCAGGCCTTTCCATTTCTTCTGTTTTGTTTTGCAGCAGGGAGAACCAAAGCTGTAGGCTGCAGAGACACTAAGCAATGACTAACGAGCTTGCCCATCAATTATTTAAAAATGAATGGTGTAAAATTTCCCCCATTTCTCCTTCCTTTTCCTTTGGAAAATCTGAAATATTTTCATCAGACCAGTAAATTCCTCTGAAAGAGTAAGGTCATCCAAGACAATATTCAATACTCCCTATGAATTATGTAGAAACAATACTGTTCTCCACAATGTCCTTATTCTATCATTTTAAAAACTCGCCTTTCAGTGTGAAAATCCTGGCTATACTTAGACTATATAAAAACGAAGTTCTCCACTTTTCAGAAGTAAATTGTTAGGAATTCATTTTGAGGGTTACTTCTTCAGCAATCTATTTTAAAAGTTATTACCAAAAGATAATAGTGAAATCTGGGGAAAAGTAAAAGTCTCTAACAAATTAAACGAAACTGGCCTGGCTTTTTTTTTTTCTTTTTTGAAATACAATCTACAGCCGCATTACATATTACCAGATAATATATTTTTTTTTACAAAAAGGTGTGCACCTTTGATTTGGAAAATAGGCCATTCACTGTCATCAAGATCACTAAAAAAACCTCACTGAAATTAAATTTCTCACCTTTTTCAGATGTCGTTAAGTAATGGTTGGATCCCTTTGTTTCTAGATACAATAAACATTTATTTACAGTAGAATTTTTTACATTGCTTTGGAAATGTGGCAAATTTTTGCAAATTGTATTTTATAAATATTTTAGCTTTTCTGAAGATTAATGGAAACCAAAATCTATAACAATCATTGTCAGAGCATTACGAATAAATGCACCTGGAAAAAGTAGACTGTAGATGAATTGATGAATTTTTTCAAGATGTAGATTCTAATATGTGTGTGGGAGCTGCCTTTTCAGCAAGATGGTGGAAATAAATGTATTAGCATGTTGGTCTCAAAAGTCTGAATGAGAAGCTCTGCCTTGATAAAGTGTGAGTGTGTTCTGGAATGCTGGAAATAATTCAAAATGGTCTTGATTGATGGCTGGAGAAACAGTGGGAATACTGACTATTTTATTTTATGTTTTTGTCTTCTATACACAATAACACGAATGATTTCCTATGTTCTACAAGAAATTAGACCATCTAGAAAGCAATTGGACCATTTCTGGAAATTTGTACCAGTGTTAACAAAAGCTTATGCAAATAGTGACCAAGAAAATTTTATCCAAAAAGCATTAGATTATAGATTGTAAAGGCAATTAAAAAAGCAAAAGTTGCCAATGGGAAGTTAATAGGTGGCTAGACCTGTATCCACAGGGTACCTGCCTCTAAAGAAATCCTCTATCACTAGATGCCATTAATTCTTTATATCATATTTCTCACCCATTTTGATATTATAAATGTGAATGAAAAACATAATTAAGCACTCCGTAAATATATATATCTCACAGGTTCCTCTTCCACATAAAGCAAATACTCTTTCAGTGATTCTCTTTAGGTTCTGCTGACTTCACTGCACATTCATCTGCATGCTTTTTTGCTTTTCTTGTAGTAAATAATGTGCACTTCATGCCATCTACAAAGAATATGATTCCTTCCACCTAAGTTAATGTATTTAATCTTTAGGGTCCCTTTACGTTACATTGACAGAAAAGTAATTGATTTGTCCCACCTAACAGTGATTCTTTGGGTAGAGTTCACCTTGACAAAACTTTTTTACACTAGGATTCAAGTGAAGGATTGAAATAATTATGTTGAGACGACTAGTAGGCACTGGAGCATGGAGAGCCCTTCAGCCTCTGTGGATATATACTACAGAATAAAATTGTCAACTCTTTAAACTTCATTGACTGTGCTGAACAGAACTCTGACTATAATTCACTTCACATGTGGATATCTACATTAAAGACACATGGCAAGATGAAGCTCACCTCCTGTTCTTTGCAGATGTTTGTATTCCTATTGACTATTTAGGAAACCTAGATGACTTTCAGATGTCTAAAGTTAGGTGAGATGAAGCCCATTCTCAACATCTAGAAAATACTCCCTATCAACTGTAAAACTCAAAATGTAGCACTTCTGTAATATTTGCCAAAGCAATGACTATAGCATTTCCTGAGGTTGCAAGATACCTTCACACAGATATTCTTCAAGATATTCACAAGATATTCTTCACAAGATATTCTTCACATAGGAAGATTCGAACACACATCCTTCACCACTTCAGTGAATAACAAACCAAAATATAGTAAATGAATAACAGACCAAAATATACTACATTTATGGAATTTCTCACTCCTTCCTGTTACAACTATTTAATTTTGCACGGTTTGCTTAAATATAGCTCAAACCAGAGAAAGATGGTGTGGAGGTGGACTGGCCTGGCAGCACAGAAAATAAGAAAGGAGATACTCAGAGTGTGAGTAGGAAGGCAGGAGGAGAATTAAAGAGTAAGGAAACTTAACAGAAGCAGTTACAATGGGAGACATACGTGAGTTTCCTACTGGAATTATGTAGTATTTAATCAATGACAAAATTATAAAAGCTTGCACATTTGATGTCTCACCATGGGAACACAATAGCCATTGTGCATGCTCATAATTGTCAAAGCAACATTGCAAATAAAAGGAAATATACAGAATAACAGAACTGAGTAATAAGATGTGCTAAATAATTTAAATTCATGTGGTGAATAATTCAAATAACCATTTTTATATTGTAAAGCAACAGATACAGACAATCTGGTAAACTGCATATATGTATCACTTCTGCTCAGAAAATGATTTGTAGAAAACTACAGATTCCAGTTGTGATCAAAAGCTTTTGAATGTCATATAAGAAAGTATAAAAATGCAAACCAGAACATATATTTGGACAGAGTACCAGGATCTAGGGATCAAGAAAGCTGTCAAGACTGAAAATGCACAGCTGAATCCTCACAAGCTAAGCCCATGACAGTAAATTAACTACCACTCAAGACTTTTGTCTATCACTGAGGGCAACTCTGTGGAACAACCTGCATTCATATTGCTAAACCATTAAACTCCTGTATGCTCCTTAACATCATGAATACAGCCACAGAGCCTTTTGGGGGTTGTCCATAGTCAGTGTTAACAACCAGACTGTCCCAAGAAATGTTTTGGGAAACTGTCACTGTCCCAAGCCGAAAGCTTTTCAGGGATCATTCTGGTGGTTTCACAGAATATGTAATACAGTGTCCAGGAGCATTTCCAGAAACTGTTTTATTTACTAATAGCGACATAACCAGAAGCTACACTATTGATGTTGTTTACTGTTCCATTTACTTTTTAACTGTTTACTTCAAGCTTTATTAGCTAGACAATTTATGTTACATAGTACTGCATAACTCTCTAACCAGCCATTTCTGAGTTCTATACCCTTGAATATTAGATGTGTATCTTGCATTCATTAATACCTTTCATTTTGGCATGCTACTTCTCTGTGCATTAGGTATACTAATTGGAGACCACTGCCTATCTGTTACGCCAGATAATCCCAGAATTACTTGTAAGGTGTGAAGACTAAGGTATGGTTCAAGAAGCCTACATCAGAAATGCCTTCTCGTCCACTACATGATTTTCATTTTATGTTGCCTAGCAACCTTTCTCTGGTATCAATCCCAGCGTACAGATTGGCAAAAAGATTTACAGAGGGAAAACAGATAATCAAGAAAAGGGTGAGATATCTGAAAAAAATATCTGCACATAAAGGGATCCATTTATTAAACTTATTTTCATGAATTTCTGCATGCATGTTCATTTGTGCACTGATTATTAGTAAAGGAGTACAGATGTCATTGTGGTCTGTGCACCTTATGACGTCAGGATAGAACACATTTAAAAAATAAAGAAAAAAATTAAGAAAAGGACTTGTGTCATGACAGCTGTAGACTGAAGGATCTAAATGTAAAAATCCATCCACTTTTCCCTTAAACTTCCTGAAGTGCTATTTAGTTATTACTGCATGCTTTTCGGAAAGAAAAATTCTGAGAATTAATAACAGGCCCATTTGTAATGCTGTCCAGCTTTTTCCCATTGGTGCAAGTTCCATAAACGAAAAGTTGTGGAGTTCTGGAAACATCAGCCACTGGAACTGCTTTACAGCACAGATTCAGGTATGTACCATAGTCTTGAAATTTAAGACATTTTTAACTTGTTTTAATTTGAATAGTTACATCAATGACTGAGTTTTGTGGAAAATATTGTATATTTTTCTGCAAGCACGTGTATCTGGATATAGGTCTTGCATTGTGTCCTAGATTATCAAAATTTTCTGTGGTGATGTCTACTCTCATCTGGAGTTTAGCAACAGCACAAACAGAAGTCCCATACTCGAGACAGCATATGATTATCAGCTGCTTCCAAAGAAAGACCAAATGTCATACCTTTGTTTGATTGCCTTTCGATAAAGGTCATGCGTAGTTCCCTTATGCATTCAGCTACAGCCTTAATGCTTTTAAGTACACTTTGCACAGGCATAGGAATGGATCATCTGAATGAACAGTTCTAAGGCACAGCGAGTCTCTATCTGGCTTCAGACACCTCACTCTCAATACATGATTCCTGTGGGTCTCCATCTCAGATGTCCATTCAGTGTCCTCACTAACACTGTGAGGAATTTTAATCTTGATTCTTCTCCCCCTTTTTATATTGTATAAGATTGAATTTGGCAACTGAATACAGTGATCAGAACAAGACACTATACTCTTCAACTATCACAGCCCAAAAATTTAGACTAATGATACGGAAAGGACTGTCGGGGCAGGGAGTGTGGGCCATAAAAGGTACAGAAGCATTAAGCCTCTCATAAACCCATTTTTCTCTTTATTCCTGTGCTGGAGAGATAATTTTCTTCATAGTATCTCATATAGGGCTATGTTTTGGATTTGTGCCGGAAACAGTGTTGATAACAAGGAGATGTTTTAGTTCATAGAATCATAATGGGGTTTAGGTTGGAAAGGACCTTGAAGATCAACAAGCTCCAACCACCCTGCCATAGGCAGGGACACCTCCCACTAGACCAGGCTGCCCAAGGCCACATCCAGCCTGGCCTTGAACACCTCCAGGGATGGGGCCTCAACAACTTCTCTGGGCAACCTGTGCCAGAGCCTCACCACNGCCCTTCAGATACTGGAAGGCCGCTATAGGGTCTCCCCGGAGCCTTCTCTTCTCCAGGCTGAACAGCCCCAACTCCTTCAGCCTCTCCTCATAGGAGAGGTGCTCCAGCCCTCAGATCAACCTCGTGGCTCTCCTCTGGACACGCTCCAGCAGGTCCATGTCCTTATGCTGGGGACTCCAGAGCTGGACGCAGTACTCCAGGTGGGGTCTCACGAGAGTGGAGTAGAGAAGCAGAATCACCTCCCTTGACCTGCTGGCAACACTTCTTTGGATGCAGCCCTGTTAGTTATTGCTGAGCAGTGCTTACACAGACTCAAGGTCTTTTCTGCTGCTCACCCCACCCCACCAACAAGTAGGCCGGGGGTGCACAAGAAGTTGGTAGGGAACATAGCCGGGACAGCTGACCCCAACCGACAAAAGGAATATTCCACAGCATATGACATCACGCTCAGCAATAAAACTAGGGGGAAGGTTGGTGNATACGCCACTCAGAGAGTAACCTTCAGCTGCCAGTGTCCATATGCCCTTATAGCAAGAAACTAAGCATGTAAATCATCAACCACGCTGCATTGCAGGCAGCAACTGTGATATTTATTGGCTGAACAAATATGATATCCGCATCATCTACCTGCTTTGGTTTTGTCTGTGACAGATAGAAACTATGGTGTCCAAGTGTGCCAGTTTTTGCAAGCTTGGTGCTTCTGTAAGGCTAGAAGCTGTGACTCTTCTTTCAGAACTGTCTTACAGAGGTTACATCTTTTTGTCCACGAAAACTGCCCCTTCTATTTTCTAGATAGTTCATCTGGGGTAAGGGGAAAGAGGTCTTGCTAGCAGAGAAGGGAAAATAAACCGCCAAGGTTTGGTGGGGTTTTTTTGCAAAACAGAGTAATGACAGATTTGAAGAAGGAGCAAGACTGAACAGAAATATGGAGGAAAAGAGTGGGAGGAGGGGGTTTTAGTGTGATGCCCTGCAGCACTTTTCCTTCATGTTGCTGTACTGTCATCTTGATAAAGCTGAGTCACCTGAATCACTCCAGTTGAAGGCTGTCTATTCATAATATTTTCCATTGTGTAAATAAGGGAATAGGATGTCTGCCTTTAGGCAGATATATCATGATTAAATGCAGTTTGGAAGAAGCACTAGCTTAAATTTAGATCTCTATTTTTAGGCATCTGAATCACATCCCAACAAAAAGAATTCTGGAAGTACAGTGAGTGGTCATTGTGAGCCAACGGATCACCCTGCAGTCCCTCTCTCAAATTTCCTACAAAGAATCTGAGAATACTTTATAGGATCACAAAAATATGGTATGGTTGATCTGCTATTGAGCCTCCAAGGAAAAGAATCATGGAAAAAAAACAACAGTGGAGAAAATAATCATTAGGACTTTAATGATTAGCAACTGATGGAGGAACTACAAAGCCTCTGAGTCCTACCTAGATATTGCATGTAAGAAATGTTAGAAGGCAATGTCAATTAATGCATTATAGATGCTGTACAGCCATCACATCTCTTATTATCACATTTTCATTTGCTGCATTTGGCTGAAGTCTGGAACACTGACATTTAAAACTAATCTATTGGGAGAGGTGCTTCCAAGACTAAAATTAAAATTGTGTGCATACCTTTCAGGAGTGCAGTTGGGAAGTGAGATATTTTCTAGCATCTAAACATGTGATTAAACAAAGGTTCCTTAATTATACTATACTCATTAACTCATACCTATAATAAATTTCCATCTTTAATTATTTATATAATTGAATTCATGTTGCTGAATATTGTACTTCAAATTATTTATTTTTAAAGCAAAACCATTTTTGTGCATATTGCCATTGCAAATGTAGTGATGTGGTGATAATGGATTGAAGGGCTGAGGTTTTTTTAAGATGGTCCACTACAAATTATGTTAGTATATTATACAAAGTTTTATATTAATGAGGGTGACCAAAAATTCCCTGCAATAGGGAACCATGGGATTTATTTGAGGGGGACTGTTCTCATAAAAAAGTAATTTCAGCTTCTAGTCTGCACAAACCTTGTCCTTGCAGACTTGGAAAATTCTAGACAGGTTGGTGTTTCTCCTGTTTTATTTTTCAGTATAGCCAGTTTTATTTTCAGCTTTATTGAGGAGGTATATTCATTATGACATATTAACAGAGCATTTGATTCCAGTTAAGCTGTTGTCATTCTGCTTTTTCTTATGTCCACAGCATCAGCAGAAGACTTAATTTGTTAGTTCTCTTTGTGTGGCAAAACGTATGGAGTATAATTTGCAAGTTCGATTAAAATTTGTAGTTTAGCTATAACTGCTGTATAGCTGGGTACAAGTTCTGAGCCTTTGTGCATGCCCAGTGATGATGTCATGGTGGTCTAGAAAATCCCTGTGATGTTATCTGCACAGTTGAGATAATGGACTGTCTTGAGACAAGTTTATTGACTGAACTCCTAGTCATCTTCCCATCAAAGCATTTGACTAATTTGCAGAGGACCTCTCCAGGTCAGAGTTTCAAACTGTCCCTAAGCTTTTCCCAGGTGAAATGCTGTGCCCAGACCAATCTGTGTGTTCAACGTGTTGATTGACACCCTGAGTGGAAAATCTGGCCCTTTCAGAAACTCCCCAGATGGTTCCTGTGCAGAACTGACCAGCCTCTGTGTAGATAAGACTCTTGTAAACAGTCAGTATAAAGTGCTCATGCAGAGACAGAAATCGTCACATATGACAATCTTCTGCACATACTGATAACCAGGAGATGTTTTGCATGCAGTTGAAGATAATCAATAGCAATAGATCACACATGCTGGAGCGGTCATTTATGTCAGTGAGCTTCTCCCTGAGGCAAGATGAGCAGGGAGCCAAGGGTGACTTCTGGAACGTAAATTGATGGTAATATAATTGATGATATTCATAATTCATATTTTGAAATAAGTATACCATGATGAGCTTGTTACAGTCAATATTTTAGGGTAAGATTTCAATAATGTCTAAATTATGTAAGGTTACTGTTATGCTGTAACACTAAGCCTGTCATAAAGTTGTGCAAATAAGAGCCTGCGTGGAAGTGGAAAACCGAATAGTAATCATGCAGCACAACAAAATTTCCTTCCAACCTTATTCACTAAAGTTGCATGCAGATACCAAAGACTAGAATTTATATTGCCTTCCAAGTCTATTGAATTTTTCTTTTTTTTTTTTAATCCATAGAGTAAGAATAGAGTTGAACTTCTCAAATAATACATACAACTAGCACAAACTCTGTTTTTGTTATGATGTAAGCCTATCATCTTTTCTCCTTTGCCAATATGGCACCATATGTCCATAACAGATTTAATACTTACGTCTCTATTATTAGCAATCTTGCCTCACCATTCAGATGTAAATACAAGCAAAATACAAAGCCAAACTGCATCCTGTCTGGTTTGGGGTTTTTTTTGTGGTTTAGGTATTTTGAGGTGTTTGGTTTTTGGTTTGTGGCTTGTTGTGATTGTTTGTTTGTTTGTTTGTTTTCTGTCAGTGAAACGAAATATAGAGCTCTTATCAGGAACAAATTGTTATCTGCAGCTGGCTTCAGGCCTCTAAGTAGAGGCCTGTACTGCAGCACAGTTTCCCCATGAAGGAAAAGGAAACTATCCAAAAGTAATTGAAAAAACAGATAACCTATGAGAAAGTAATGATATCAAAACAGCTCATGTCCCAGGAGAGAGCAAGCTGTATCACAACCAGAGTGCAGGACTGGGAGGAATCTCTTCCCACTTCTGCCCCTGTTCCTACAGATACAGGAAGCTGCCTGACCCCCAGCAACCCACCTCTTTACACTGAAGCAAGCGCCTACATAAAACAGAATGTTTTTTGCCTCACCAATTCTGCTATTAAAAGAAAGTTAAGATTTAGATGTTAGCTTTATTCATAGTCACTTTATGCCCATTTGTTCTTGCACCAACATTTATCCTTTAGCTTTAATCACCCTTATTCTTACCCTCTTCTGTTTACTACTGTCTTTTCAAGCTTCATTTTATCTGGCTTAACAGTGTTAGCTCTTTTAGCTGCTATACCTAACATAAGTTTTACAGTCTCCTAATCACCCAAGTCACCTTTCTCTGAATGTCTTACAAATTTATTTATCTCTTCTTACATGGAATAACACAGTTGTCAATAGTATTCTAGAATATGACTTATAAACTGGGAGGTGCGAGGGAGAAGAGGCCTTGCAGAGGGATCTAGATAGATTGGCCCATTAGGCAGTCTTTAATGGCATGAAGTTAAACAAGAACAAATGCCAGATTCTGCACCTAGGACAGAGTGACACTAGGCACAAGTACAAATTAGGAGAGGAGTGGCTGGGGAGCATCCCTGCAGAAAGGGATCTGGGGATGCTGGTCGACAGCAGGCTCAATATGAGTCATCAGCATGCCTTGGCAGCCACAAGGGCAAACCATATCCCAAGGTGCATCAAACACGGTATAACCAGCCAGTCAAAAGAGGTAATTGTCCCACTGTATTCAGCATTGGTGTGGCCTCACCTTGAGTACTGTGTGCAGTTCTGGGCCCCACAATTTAAGAAGCATGTGAAGGTCCTTGAATGCATCCAGAGGAGGGTAACAAAGCTGGTGAAAGGGCTGGAAGAAATGTCCTGTAAGGAGTGGCTAAGGACTCTGGGTTTGTCTAGTTTGGAGAAAAGGAGGCTGAGAGATGACCTCATTGCTCTCTACAGCTTCCTGAGGAGGGGAAGCGGAGAGGGAGGTGCTGATCTCTTCTCCCTGGGATCCAGTGACAGGACAAGTGGAAATGGTTTGACACTTCATCAGGGGAGGTTTAGACTTGACATTAGGAAGCATTTCTTTACTGAGAGGGTGGTTGAACCCTGGAACAGGCTTCCTAGAAAGGTTGTTGATTCCCTAAGCCTGTCAGTGTTTAAAAGGCATTTGGACAATGCCCTTACTAACATGCTTTATCTTTTCGTTAGCCCTGAATTGGTCAGACAGTTGGAATAGATGATCATTGTAGGTCCCTTCCAACTGAAAATATCCTATCCTATCCTATCCTATCCTATCCTATCCTACCCTACCCTACCCTACTCTACTCTACTCTACTCTACTCTACTCTACTCTACTCTACTCTACTCTAAAACTTTGTATAATAATTTTAATACCTTCCTACCACTACTAGGAATATTTTGCTGGGCACTTTTTAGACTTTCCCTTCACTTTTTCCAGTTCCGTATTAATTTGGCAGTGTACAGTCATGGTCATTGAAGTAATTTTTTACTGTCATGTTTTTAGTTAATCTAGTAGAAACTCATTCTATAAGTCCCTGTGCACATGACCCTACTAAATATTGTCCCATTAGTATTACTTTATCCTGGAAGATCATCTCATTATTCCCTTATGATATTCAGGTCTGGCTGTGTGTTAATGATGTCTCCTAACTCTGTGTCATGAGAAAATTTGCTTAGAATATTCCTATTTGATGTTAGAATCAGTCATAAAAAATATTAAATAAGGTTGGTTTTACAACTAAATCTTAAGAAACTCCAACAGGAGCTTCTTTTAGATGCCTTTTACTCCTTGAATTTTATTGTCTGGTTTTTTTATCAAGTTCTTTATTTACCTTACAACTTGCAATTAGCCCCAGTTCAACTAACATTTTTTTTTTAAGTTTCAATAGAAGTTTAAGTAGAATAGAACCACTAAAAACTATGTTTATATTTTAAGGTTAGCTTAGCATGGTCACTAACATTAACTGGTAGCAAAGCTGTAGATGTGCAGCACATGTGCTAGTTTTCCATATCAAATACACAATGTGTGACTGCCTATGCCCAAGAATAATCCTCACAGAGGACTAAATTGTCCATCTTCTATAATTTGGAACTACAGAGCATGCTGAGAAGTACTCAGAGGCTACAAAGAAGAGGCAGCTAAGCTCTTCACAGTGATACGTGAACAAGGGACCATGGACATCTGTTGGAAAAAGAAAATTTCAGATTCTTTTTCACTTTTCACCAGTAAAGCATTAGCTTTTCTAAGAACTTTGTTTCACCATGAGGACACTCAGGCAGAGGAACAAGCTGCTCTAAGAGGTTGTGCAGTCTCCGTTCTTCGAGATTTTTAAAAATGTGAATGGATAAATCCCTGGGTAGACTCATAGCTGACTCTGCTTGGAACTGGAGGTTGGATTACAGACCTCCTGAGGTCCCTTCCCACCTGAACCACCACAGGATACTATGATCCTATGACCTTTACTGGATTTGGTTTTTAATTTTTTCTGAACAATAAAGTGAAGAATAGGAAACTTCTTAGGGATGTATAAGCAGAAAAAAAACCCCAGATTATTCCTAGTAGTGGGAGTTTCTTGGAGCAATTGAAGTAAAGAATCTTTTGTGGTAGAGGCTGAAATAAATAAGTTTGTTTTAAGATATAAAACAAAAAAGAGAACGTGTATAGATTTATATAGTTTCCATGTGTGGCATGGAAGAATATCAGGAGAATAAGGATGTCCAGCAGGTGCTGCTGAAAAAAATAGCAAAAGATAGTGGGCTAGATAACAAAAAAATGAAAGTGTTAATATGAATGAGATAGATAAACTTGCATATAGGCAATGCAATTAAGAGAAATACTGCATGTAATTCAACCAGGAAATTGGATGTGTTCAGTAAGAAGCACCTAGTGTTGTAAATTCCCTTTTCCATTAGGGGATCAGAAATTGATCGCAACCAATATTTATTAGAGCACCTTTTATTAGTTAAGCTGTTGCAATTAATAGAATGAAGCTGTTATTCATAGCAAATAACTATTTGCACAGTGTATTCAATCGTTCTCTCACAAAGTTCCCTCTCCCCATCTCTCTCTCACACACTTGCACACTCATAGTTGTGCAGTCGGAGCAACAGCTGGGAGGCCAACCCCAGCTCAGGAGTGGAGAATCATACTGATGCTCTAATGGCTTCCAGGTAGGTTCTCAGAAAGCCCCTCAAGGATTTCCTTGTTTCATCAGCTGCGTATAGGCATAATTCTGTTGTCTTTGTCTGCATAGAGCAGCCACTGCCCTCTCGGATGTGGTCTGAGTTATCCAGCTCATTGTTGATAGCAGTGTGTACTGGCGGCCTTGAACAGACAAGGAAGATTTGTGGTGTCCTTTCAGTTCTTGTAGATTCCATAGGCCTGCTAGTCTTGGGAGACTTTCACATACCACCCCTCAACACATACATCTTCTCCCTTCTATCAGCAATTTTCTGGTATCCATGTACCCATAGGTACCTATATAACACTTTGACCAAAATAAAAAAGAAGGAGCTTTTATGAGAATGTAAGTCTTAGATGTGTTAGTTTGCTAAAGCAAGTAGCCTAAGCAATATATTGAACAAAACAGGCACAGAGGTAGAGGATATGAAATTGGATATTATTTTACACTAGAAGAACTGTAGAAGTATAGAGTAGGAGTTCAGAAAACAGAGAAGCATTGACTGATATCTTTCTATGTTACGAATGTGATACACAACAGAGAAATAATAATGTTCAGCAATACAAAATAAAAAGTCTAATGTTATTAGAAGGAGCAACTTTCCTTATTTTATCCTTAATCTATTTTTAACACACTCTCTCTCCCCCCCAGTGTTAGGTCTGTTATACAGTATTTCTAAGAAGCATATGGCTCGCATTCATTAATTTCAGTGCTCTGTCTGAGGATACTGAATGATGATCCTTAGCCCCTTCCTCCATTACTTTTAAAATGATTACTTACAGAATACAAGTTGAAAATTCATATCTGAAATAATCTCTGTTCTTACAAATGCAGACTTGGGAGACTCGACAGGATAGATTTTGTGTAATCCTTCCTAATGGATTTGATAAAGACGAGATTCAGCCGACAGTCCCTTAAAGGAATAACGCTGCTAGGATAAGCAGACTACAGTGTATTTCATGTACACAGTATCTTGATTGTTGCCTTGACACCCACCCCACTTCCTTTCCTTATGGGGCGAAGCAACAGTCCATGATAGTGTGGGATATGGAATAACCAAAAGCTGGCAAATAAATTCTGTTTTGTAAGCAGACTTCTTTAGCACACAACTGATAAATAAGAAGCATCCTTATGCACTGTTATTCAGTCCTAAGGCCTGTGTTAAAAAATTATTTAGGAAAGGTCAAGATATTAAAGTTTGAAAAATGGCTGAGTGGATATCCATTTACTACTCCTCATAATTTTTCTTTCTAATTTTCAAAAGCGTTTTACGAGTGTTGGTAAAGCCATGTCCCTAACATTTGCTAAAATTCATATAAAATGTTGTTAATGCTCTATAACAGGAATTTTCATGGAAATAAAATGAGACTTATGAGGTTTTTCAATTTTATTTTTTGTAAATCTTTATAAAACTTTCACCTAATATTCACATGAGCTCAAAATGAATATGAATTCTCTTTAACAAAATATTTTTGGTGAAATCAAAGTTGGCAAATGCTTTCTACTGTCTTTGAACAAAATTGGCAAAGGGATTTACATTATTTCAAATTTTATAGCATAGAACAAAAGGAGTGGTTCTTCCTTATGGAACTGATTTAATTATTATTCAGAAAAAATGCAGCTACCTTTCTTTCATATATAACTAAAATTTAAAAATATTTCTATTGAAGAATAGTTTATTTTCTAAGAAAAATTATTAGCTAAGGTACACTGGTTTTAGGTCCTATTCTGTTACGACTGAAGTAAAAGAAAAGTTCTGTAAAATATTATGTAACACCAAAGGGCCCATAAAATCAAGTATTTAAGATATATAGGAACACCAGTAAATTAAAGAAGACATGTAATTTTTTCCTTTTTCATGGGTTACACTGGCATGCCTTTAGCTACAGATTAATGTCAAAAGAAATATAAGTCAATTCCCCTGTAATGCCTCATATTAAAATACTGCAATTGGATGGAATATGTTAATAATTATTTTGCATTTTGTTATTCTAACAGTAATTGTAAATGTATTTTCTAGATGTATTTTTTTCAATATGCACCTTGGAGTGAAAGAAATTTGTAACTTGTTATGGTTTATCAGACTTGTTTTACCTGACGTTCAAGACAGAATGTTCTTTGATTTCTAAAAGTAAGCAGACAGAATTGCATGCTGAAAATAGGTTTGCTCCAGAAAATACTTTTTAGAAATAATAGCAGAATTACTGAATCTTTTTTTTGTTGTTTTTTTTTCTTTATTTTGGGGGTTAACTCTGTTCTCTATGATAGTGCCTGCGAAACACAAAGGTATTGATAACTATATACTATCTGGCAATGAAGAGCAATAATGTCAATAGAGCCACAGAATCAAATCTCTGGAAGGTCACAGTTTAAGATGACATTGGTAGATACAAAACATTATAATCACAGATACATGTGCAGTGTTACAAATTACATGACCTTGCTGTCTCGTGGGGTAGACAGTGCAGTCCAGGAGGAGGGTCAGACGGGTCAGCACAGTAGTCACACCATCAGGGGGCTGGGCTGTTGCATGTAACTTCCATGCCTTCTTCTGCAGTGCCATTGGTCCTGCCTCTGGTCTTCCACGTGCTCCTGGAGTCTCTCTCCTGTCACCATCTGTCTGTCTGTGTGTCTCCAACAGCACCTTGCACAGCATCTACATGTATCTCCCCAAGTGCCTCTCCCCACATGTCCCCCCAAGAGTCTATCCCCAGGTGCCTGTCCTCAACATGTTTCCCCAAGTACCTCTCCTCATGGATCTCCCAAAGTGCCTTTCCTTGATGTGTGTCCTGTGCCACCCAGCTGTCCTTATTTCCTAAATACAGGTGAGCCAGATCACCTGTGGCTCCCCTGCCTGGCCTCAGTTTGGGGTGCAATGGGATGTTTACAGTGATGCCAGGGCCAACTGCACCCTCAGGGCCTCCTCCACCAAGGGCACCCTGCAGCTCCGAGCTACCCAAACCCGCCACTTAAGTCAGATACATGGACATTTAGTACCAGATCTTGTTTTCTTTTTTCATTCCCTCCTCACTTTTTCAGAGCTCACTCTCACACTTTGCTGCTAAGATTCAAGACGTGTTTAATGGACAATCTTTTTCATTGTTTCTATTATATGTGAAATATATACTTTTTCTTCCCAGAAGGCAGGTTTACTGTTTCTATTGACTTATAAACTACTTACTTCCTGATCTGAAAGAGAAGGATTTTTTTGTTGTTGTTTTTTTTTTTTCTTCCAAACACATATCTTGACTTAAAAGCACATGATTTTCACTTTCTGAGGTAGTCTAAAGAAGTGTTTTAGAGCAAAGTATTAGCAGACAGAGCTAAAGCCAGGACAGGAGGTTGTGTATTGTTAAGGTTTATAGTTTCATTAACTATTTTGCAAATACTTGAATGTGACATCTTGGCTTTTTTTCACGGTTAAGATTGACCTGGACATATGCAGTGTTAAATTACATTTTTTAATTTCTTAAGCATATCAGATGGTTCTTTTATATATATATATATATAAAATTTATGTGTAGATGTGTTGAAAAAAAAAAGAAAAAGGGGAAAAGACTTGTTCAGATTTGATTTGAGTATGGTGTAATTGTTAGATAGATTTTTGTATATGTCTATCTTAGTGTAAATAATCACCATATATATGCATTTCTTGCTTGTAAGTTTATGAGCAACAAACTCAAAGGAAATGAAAATAAAACAAGCAGGATACTATGTGAATTTCTCAGAAGTGTCCTTTCTTGCTCCTGATGGTTGTTTATGTTCTGTTTCTATCTTGGTATCTGCTTTTCTTTTCTTTTTGATGTTCAGCTTACAGAAACTGTAAATGGCTGACAGGTTTTTTACATCTATTTAAGTTCCAATTGGGAATTTCTCTATGAATTAGCTCAAGGCCATGATAGGGAATAAACCCATGAAATATAAGGTGTTTTCTTAACATCGAAGGCCACCTTCTACAGAGATTATGTATAAGGCCAATTACATGGTCAACAGAGTTTAAGAAACTCTTACTGTTAGATGCAGTGTCACATGCATTCTATAAAGATGTCTGAGTCCATCTATTAAAGAAAAACTAAATTGCTCTTTGTGAAGTAATTTAGCAATGCTTGTCGGTTTCCTGTCTTTCTGACTCACCCAAGTTTCCTAGGGAGGTTTAAGACACATGAGCACATGGACTTTGCCTCATCTTTCTGTAAAACTCGTATTTATATCATAACGATTTAAGCTGTGGATTGAAGATGTTAACTTTACATATCCAGAATCTCATCAATCCCAAAGAAAAGAGATTTGACAAATTCTCCCTACAGAATGACTGTGACATTTTACTACTGAGGTTTTACTCTAAGTGAAAAAGTCAGGAAGACACCTAATTTTTAATTAGTTCTCCTCATTTGGGAGATCATCTGATTTTACTGGCAGAATTAGCAAGTGAAATCACTTAGGAGCTGCCATGTAAATGTCCCCTACCCCTAGGGCGTCAGTATATTTAATGAGTACAGTCTTAACCTGGAAACATAATTATTGATTTTAAATGAGAGCAACTCTGAAATTTGGAGGAAATCATTAAATCAAAATAATTATTTTGATTCCTTTCTTGATCACTGATAATGGAAATTAGACATGTAAATCTTTTATGCATAAAAGAGGACAACTTCTGTCCCCTTCCCCTATTTTACTAATTATAATAAATAATTTAAATTAATTCCAGACATATTTTATAGGGTTTTCTGACAAACAAGATGAACAACTTGCAGGCTGTATTGGAGAACAAACAAGGTTGCAAGTCTTTTCCTCCTTGATTTTTGTTTTATAATTTATTTTGCTAACTTTTACATAATATGACCTTTACTGAAACAATTTAGAAAAATATTCTGAGATTGTGTGGTTAATTTTCAAGTACCATTTAAGTACTAAAATTCAACCATATTTCTGTGGCCAATTTGTGACATTCAATTTGATTACAAATAAGGACTGTTTCTGTTGTATCAGTATGGAACCTCTTTTACTGCAAAATATACAATGTCTACCTAAATTGTGAATGACTGCACCCTGGAGCTGTACAGACAGCTATCACATACTTAAAGATCAGCCCTCCAAAAGTTTTTGAATAAGGGCCCCAGTTTTGACTAGTCCTATGGAATTGTTATTCTTATCACACATCCTTTTACTACTGGAAAATAAACAATGCCTAGAAATAAGCAGAGATTTGAGTATCTATGCTTCTCATTTCCTGTTACATGAACTGTACTGCTAATAAAAAAGTCTCACATAAAAAAAAAAAAAGCATTTCCAGTTAAATATTAAGACTGAAAACTAGTCGGTATAAAAAATCAGCAGTAACAAAATGCAATTTTTGTGTGTGAGTATACATAAACACACACATGCTTATGAATTCAAACATAATAAGTTTTAGCAAGAACACCTGATAGAATAATAAAAAATACATTGAGGCATAATATAAAAGTATAGCTTTCCCAATTCCCTTCCATCTTTTACTGCAAAGAAAAAGATGACATATGACATCTTAAAATAATTACACATTCTTACATTTTTAAACATAAATTCCTGGAAAAACACTAGCAAAAAAGAGGTCCTAGTTTCACAAATGCATTCAAAATCAATGGGGACTGCACCTTCTAAATCAGAGAATTGGTATACAAATCTATCTCAATAATGGAGAAGACTAGTTTAAAATGTAGTTTAAAGCAGTCTGAAAGGGTAAATAACATCATAGAAAAAATAAATATTACATTTATTGAAATAAAAGAAAATATAAGAAACACATCAAAGCTTCAGGAAACTCTGCAGTCTTTAGAAGGATAGGAGACTAGATACTTTCACCAAGGAGAAGATCTTCCATTTTTGACAGAGATAGATCAGAGATATATTCCTTCCTTAGTCACTAATGATTTTTAGAAGTAATGTATAGGAGCAACAAGGTTACAAAAATGATAATGAAATGGAAATAAAAAAAAACCAACAAAAAAACCCCAAACCCATGCACTTTTACTTAACATAAATACAAAGATTATACTTAAAAAATCCAGATTCAGTTAGAAACTGCATCACTTTCTTAGACAGCTTCACTGGATATAGTCTTACCAAATTCAGGGAACTATGCCAATTTGCATTGCAATAGATTTTGTCCTTGTATTATTGATACATTATTAACACCATTAATATTAATAAAGCAAAACACTCGAGGCTATTCTATCAAGACAACTTTTTATTATTATTTTCAGTAATAACTGCATCTGCTCTCAATGATAAAAATCAACACTTGTAATTATATAAAACATTATATCTAAAAATGGAAATTTGCTTCTAAGAACTGTCAAGAAGGATATGAGAATTCATTAAGAGTTGAAAGACTTCTCTTAAACAAAAGCAGAGTACTTAAAAATGCTTAGAAATCAACCTAACTAAATGGAACCTGGAAAAATATATTAGTCAAACAGAAAGAGATCCAATTCTACAGAGCTCTTGATCATGCAGTTATTTGCAGCTGCAGAATATGGGTGTAAACCATTATCATTGAACATAAATATGTATGTATACTCAAGAAAAAAATCATTTGAATCTGTGAATTTTGACTTCTGAGAATTCCTATCATTTCTTTCTATTGTTGGAAAAATGTGTATAAAAGCAGCTCCTTTATCGAATTGCCAGATAATTTTGATTTGCAAATAAGGCCCAAAACTGCAATATTTGGATGGCCCACAGTAAATGTATATTTTCTGCATATTTCTCTGACAACATAGTCCCTTTTGCTGCTGCTGTCAGATTCTTCTTTATGGTTCTGTCAAATACAGAGCTTAAAGAAAGAAACTATTCTGGCAACTACTTTGCCAATAAGTTTCTGTGAATAATGTCTTGGAAAAGATATAAAAAACTGGTACATGTTATATATACTACCCAAGAATATTCATTCCAGTGCTGACAGCCACAGTCTGCCTGTTTTATAGACCAGTCAAAGTGGTTTTATACAGAGATGGGTGATGATTAAAAGTCAAGGTTTTCCTTTCCACTCTCTTCATTTCAAACTTTTCTTCTCTTTATTTTTTGTTATGATTTCTCACACAAGCTTGTATCGTATGTCCCTAGAAAAGAACAAATAAGAAAGTATTACCCTAACAGAAGGAGACATTTAGCTATGAAAGAAAAAAGTCTCCAAATAGTAGGAACTCATCAAGATATAATCAAAGAAATGTCTTGAGCAGAAGTCGTTTCAAACACTTGAAATGTACAGTACAGTTTTTCACTGTATGTCCTCCACCTTGTTGGTCACTGTTTGGGTTACTGATTTTCATCCAGTTACATCAAGTTCCAGCAGGAGTATATTTTACCAACCATGGCTATGTTGCAGGACACAAATTGCTGTAAGAAGACATATTGTACTCACATTTAGTGAATCTTACTTTTTGAGTAGGTACAAACCTTATGATTCACAAGTACTGTGAATAAATCATTTAAACTCACTATGTGCCTCTCTAGCTCTGAATTTCCCTAGAAGTACGTTGGTGTGAGCTCCTGGGGAATCTGTTGGTAGACCAGTATATAAGGTCTCCCAGACTTTATTAAAAAGTATGGTTATTTCCAAGCTACTGGCAAGACTCATGACTTTTTTAATTTTAAAGAACAACTGCTGGGAGATGAACTGGTGTCTTGTTTCTATTTTACATGATTTCCTTACCATCAGAGGACTGGTCCAGGCTGTCAAAGACCTTCATTTAATCCACATCGTACACCAACAGGGTAAAATAAACATCCTGGACTTCCCAGGAAGAAGCCTTAGACATTACAGTAACAGATGTGTTGGAGCAGATAAACTCTCTTGGTTCCTCCTTTTGAAGCGGTGCTGTTATGCAATAAGAAAAACAATACTTAAGGTGTCAGGAAAGATACCACAAGTGTGAAAATAACTCCTATATCTTCTGAAAGATAGATGATATGAATTTGGCACCTCTGGAATAGGAGGGATAAATTAATCCTAAATTTTAAGTTTCACTCAGCAGTTCAACTACTGTGCTATTATTGCAGACCAACTAACTGATAATATTGATATTGATAAAATTGATAATTTTTTTTTTTGAGAGAGTGATTATTATTGCAATTTGTGAAGGGCAAATATGGTGATAAAGTTTGTTCATCATGTTTTGAGATTTCCATAAGCCATTCAGAAGACGTTGGCAGATTCACTGGATTCAGTATGCAGCATCGAGGTTCAAGATCTTGATCATGCAAACAGATCAGAATAAGACTCCTTACAAGCATGCACATAAAAAAAGCACAGTGATATTAGTGATTCTTAAAGTAAAAATTGGATGGGCTTTATATATTTGTTTTGGCATTACATGCCAAATCCAAATTTTGGGCTTAGGTAAAGCCAAGTTTCCCAAACCCCAATTAAGACTGCAAAATTATCTATTGGGTCTTGCCTGTAATCACACTTCAGGGATAACATTTGCTTCAGATTGGATCTATCAATAACTCATGCAGCTATTATTATTTTGTAAAGGCCTCTGTAAAGCATCAGTACTTTCCAGCCTGGGCACATGGACCTGTGTATCAGCTCAGAATAGTCAAATCTGTATGCCAGCAAGACATCTGAGAGTGCTCGCTATAGCTAATTACCACAGTAGATTTTGAGAAACATGGTTAAATTGTGTTCAGTGTCACAAAACGTGAATGGGTGAGAACATAACAAGAATGGGTGAGAACATAACCTCTGCTATTATAATGCATATAAAATGTATCTACTTAATTAAAATTATCTGACTGTAATATGATGTGGACATTCATTTATCAAGGATTAATTATAATACACAAATGCTGTTTATAGTTACAAGTATGCTATTAAGCACAACACAGTGTAAAATCCAAGGAACATATGGCATTTGCAGAACCAGCAGTGTCACACACACACACAAAAAAAGGAGTTGTCATATTTTATTAATCTTATGATAAACTATCACTGCATTTTAATTATATGAGCAAGACAGTCAGCCAACATCATTATCTGGGCTCCTGTTTTCTTTGAATCCCTTGTAATTTAGAAGTCCTATTATTTATGAATACTACATTGTTTTACTGAATGTAAATTATTGTAGGGATAGTGGGTTGAGTTATTCTCCAGTATTCTTCCAATATAGCAATGATTTATACTAGGTATTAATTTTGTCATGTTTCATATTGTATCTATTTATATATAGTTCTTGGCAAGAGTAACTAGCCCAATATTCCTTAGGTAATGAGCTATTAAGTTCAACAAGTGAACTTACAGTGCCCTTAGAAATAAAGCATTCACATTTACCTCTCATTCATGTCAGAAGTTAATAATTTCACAAGTTATTAACTTCTATCTAACACAGGTAATCAATATTACTCTCTTTCATAAATTGGGATTAACATGAAAATTACTTTAGTAACAGATATCAGTAGCATACAAAATTAGAAAAAATAAATATTTTCAGTAACTGAGAAACAAGTAACTTTGCAATTAAATTACCACTGAACAAGGAACTAAAAACTTACACATTTTAAACAGATAGCTTTAATTATTTTCATTGCATAAATAAAGTGTGAAGATATAATCCAACAGCCGGTGCTATATCTTAAATTAACTTCATGTTGCAGTACTGACCACTATTTGGATAAATAATAATTAAAATAATAATATCTCATTCCTACCTTACCGATTTCTTCTCAGCAATAATAAAAATCGAAGAACCTTAAATCTGTCAAGGTCATGTAAACACCCTGACAGTGCTCATCTTGCATCAAGGTGCACTAGATAAATGCCATTTTACCTCAGAATGCCTTTGTTATTACTATTTAGACATACCTAAAGAAATTATCAGTTGATTCTGATTTTAAAAGTCAGCAATAGGTCAAGCAGACACTCCAATTACTTCACTCATTAAAAAAAAAAAAAGAAAAAATTACCTAAAATACGTTGATTGTTTTAAACAGAAATCTTATAACAGTTGCAAGAAGAATTTACCAGTAATTCCTGGGAGAAGTTTAGGACAAACTAGAGAGAAACAATAGATGGAATAATGTACATATGATATTCAACTGGAAGCCAAGCAGAATTTTAAGCTCAGAGGATAGTCCTACATGTTCTTCTTGTTCTCTGTTAATATATCAATATAGGCCAACATTATATTTTATAAACTTCTCCATTCAAAAGTTAGAGTCGACGATCTGCTTATTAAATGTTAAGTATTTTCAAATGACTTAATTTTATATACTCAAATCTATTCAACTAACAAAAAAAGATCAGTTCTTACCGCAAAATCCTTTCTGGAAAGGGCTCTGCAGAGGATTTGCCTAAAATTGAAGGGATTGTAGAAGCTATGGCATATGCATGAATAAACAAGAAAAAAATCACAGGAATGAATCAGATGAATTTGTATCAAAGGCATGTGACTTTTATCTAAAACTGCACTGATACCTGGATTGCAGAGAAGTAAATGTGGATAATTTTTAAAGATGTTTTCATGGGACGGCAGAGAACCACAACTTAATAACTCTTTGGCTTATACTGCACAAATTAAGACACTGCAAACAACAAGATTTGTCAATATGTAGATAAATAAGATCATCTTCATCTGGAGCTTATTCATGCTTTTCTCTTTCTATCAGGACAAACAAGTACTTTAAATCTTGTCTTCAAATTTCAGCTTTATTCAACAATAACCTATAGCCTGGAGGATAGGGCATATGCAAAAAAAATCAGAAAAAAAGTAGGTTTAAATCTTCAAGGGGATGAAGGAATCTGAATCTCCATCTACTATATCCTAATAAACTCCTATGTGAAAGGCAAGCAGACTCTTCTTGCTGTGCTCTGTATCTTAAGAAGAAGGACTGTTAATCATGGGTGGAGAAAACAGCCTCCCTGGAGATCAGTATTGTCTGAAGAGTAATGGGACTGAATAGATAGATAATTTTCACTACTAGCTAACTATTGTCTCATCATTCAGCACTCTAGTCTTCTAGCCAGTGTAAAACATAGAATTTTGTTTAGGAAGCTAATAGCCTAACAAAAATGACTGGGATTTCAGTCTACAGTGACCACATCTGACAACACCAACCTAAGTGGCGTCGTTGACACGCCTGAGGGAAGCGATGCCATCCAGAGGGACCTGGACAAAGAAGTGGGCCCATATGAACCTTATGAGGGTCAACAAGGTCAAGTGCAGGGTCCTGCACCTGCATCAGGGCAACCCCTGACAGCAATACAGGCTGGGAGATGAAGGTATTGAGAGCAGCCCTGAGGTGAAGGCCTGTGGGGTATTGGTGGATGAAAAGCTAGACGTGAGCCATTAATGTGCTATCACAGCCCAGAAGGCCAACTGCATCCTAGGCTGCATCAAAAGAAGCATGGCCAGCAGGTCAAGGGAGAAGGTCCTGCCCCTCTAATCTGCTCTCATGAGACCCCTCCTGGAGTACTGCATCCAACTCTAGGACCCCCAACATAAGAAGGACATGGACCTGTTGTAGTGAGTCCAGAGGAGGGCCACAGAAATGATCAGAGGCCTGGAGCACCTCTCCATTGAAGACAGGCTGAGAGAGTTGGGGTTGTTCAGTCTGGAGAAGAGAAGGCTCTGGGGAGACCTTATAACAGCCTTCCAGTATCTGAAGGGTGCCTACAAGAAAGCTGGAGAGGGACTTTTTACAAGGGCATGCAGTGAGAGAACGAGGGGTAATGGATTCAAACTGGAAGAGGGTAGATTTAGATTAGATGTTAGGAAGAAATTTTTCGCTCTGTGGGTGGTGAGGCAATGGAGCAGATTGCCCAGAGAGGTGGTAGATGAGCCATCCCTGGAAACATCCAAGGTCAGGCTGGATGGGGCTCTGAGCAACCTGATCTAGTTAAAAATGTCCCTGTTCATTGCAGGGAGGTTGGACTAGGTGACCTTCAAAGATTCCTTCCAACCCAAATTATTTTATGAAAACTAAACTCAAAAATGAGGTACTGCAATAATATGCTGCAGTGCCTAAATTCCTTTCTGGATCTAATCCCATGATAATTTCGGACACTTACACTGTTTGTTTCTATCTATTAATGGAGTATGTTAATCACACTAGAAACATGTTCATTATAGCAATATTTTGTAAATAGTATTTTTTATTGTTTCAAAATGAGCTATTCATAAACAACATATCTGAAGTAATTATGTCAAAGAACAAATTTTGAAACTACAATAGAAAATTTTTTTTAACATAATTAAACTATTTATGTCATGAAATTGGATTGACATATTTTGGAGTACACAGCATTATTTGCTTCTGTAAATGCAAGCAAACAAACAACAACCGAAACAAACAAGCAAGCAAAAATAATTCCTAATCTACTCAAGCAGTCTGGCAAAAGAGAGAAGAGACACCTAACAAATATGACTTATCTGGATGAGTGCATGAAAAGGGATTTAAGTTCTTTGAGAACTCAGATGACAGTCCTGAGTTTTTCTTTGGACTATACAACTCTGGATAAGTTATCTTTGATGGTCATAACGAGAAACATTTACATGACAGAAAAATATATTAATTATCTTATATGTGTTGTATTATTAATTGAAATTTGTATACAGTAAATCTTCAGGAAGCTCAAACAAGAATTAAAAAAAATAGAATTGGGTGCATTTTTATGATTCTAGGTAATCTTATTAAATGCCAGGCTAACATATTGCAAACCATTATCCTGTGTTTTTAATTAAAAAGAAATTCTGAAAAATACTTCTGAAACCTTCTGGCCAGAAATTTTTGCGGGTTAAACCACACTTTTTAAATTTAATTAAAATGGCAGGAAAGAACAGCATTCTATAAATCTTCATCAGTGAACTCATGAGCAACTCTAACAGAAGACATACATTTTGTGAAAAGCTTTCTTTTCTCTCTCAAGTCTGTTAACACATTCTTTTCTTCTAGTTTCTTCCACCACTTTGCCAGGGTACCATTCCTAAAAGCCCATGAAGATCAAAAAGAACCTTTAGAATAACAGAAGGAACAAAAACATGGCCAAATGCTAAATCAAGTGTAGGTTTGGGGGGTTTTGTGTGTTTTTGTTTCTAAATTTAACCTATTAACCGTTCTCCAGCTCATCATTTTTATTACTATTTCTGTAGCATCACTGGCTTTCAAACTCATATGGCTTTTACTTCTCAGTTTCACTTAGCCAAAACTAGTCCACACAGGATTCTCTGCAGAGCACATTAACAAGTTAGATTTCTATCCACCCAGGTAGATTTCTGTTGAGGAGGAATGATATGACATGGCAGTCTAAGGATGTTAGGCTTTGCTTTATAACTTAATTGAATTTCAAAGTAAGTTTACCTGATTTGTTTGGCTACATATTCTTTCTAGCACCTATATAAATCTAAACATACAGATTAGTTAAATTACAGGTAAAGAAGTACTGACAAGGAACTTACTGACTGTGGTGCCATTCAACTTTCAAGTGCATAAAGGACTCAGGCATCACATTTCTATCTGTCCATAGACTGCACTTAGTTCAGTTATGAGAGTTAACATACTTAAGAATTTACGTTATTTAAACACACAAGCAGAATGTACAGGCAAATCAGAGACTTCTACAAGTCTTGAATACACTATAGCAAGAATAACCTAAAATGGTACATAAAAAACTCTTAACGAATAGACAATAGCTAATGAAATAGGTCAAATGCCAAAAAATAGTCATCAGTAGAAGACAGGCATCTTTAGGTATCTTATGCAGCTGTCACTTGGGAAGGGCACACAGACTGTGTCATATATTCAAGGACCACCTCCTCCAAGCTCAGGAGCAATGCATCCCAACAAAGAGGGAGTCAGGCAAAAATGCCAGGAGGCCTGCATGGATGAACAAGGAGATCCTGGATAATCTCAAACACAAAAGGGAATCCTACAGAGGGTGGAAACAAAGACAGGTAGCCTGGGAGGAATACAGAGAAATTGTCCAAGCAGACAGGGATCAGGTTACGAAAGGTAAAGCCCAGAAAGAGGTAAATCTGGCCAGGGGCACCAGGAGCAACAAGAAAGGCTTGTATAGGTATTTCAGTGATAAAAGGAAGACTAGGGAAAATGTGGGACCACTCATAAAGGCAACAGGAGACCTGGTCACCCAGGACACAGATAAGGCTGAGGTACTCAATGATTTGTTTGCCTCAGTCTTCACTGGGAAGGGTTCTAACCACACCACCCAAGTTCCAGAAAGCAAAGGCAGGGACTGGAAGAATGGTTGATAAGGGGAGATCAACAGATGGCATCTACCTGGACTTGTGCAAAGCATTTGACACTGTTCTGCATGACATCCTTGTCTCTAAATTGGAGAGACATGGATTTGACTGATGGACCACTCGGTGGATAAGAAACTAGCTGGATGGTCACACTCAAAGAGTTGCAGTCAACGGCTCCATGTCCAAGTGGAGATCAGTGACAAGGGGTGCTCCTCAGGGGTCAGTACTGGGACTGGTGCTGTTTAACATCTCTGTTGGCGACATGGACAGTGGGATTGAGCGGACCCTCAGCAAGTTTGCCAATGACACCAAGCTGTGTGGAGTGGTCTACAAGGTCTTGCACATGGGCTGGGGCAATCGCATGCACAAGTACAGGCTGGGTGGAGAATCAATTAAGAGTAGCCCTGAGGAGAAGGACCTGGGGGTGTTGGTTGATGAGAAGCTCAACATGAGCTGGCAATGTGTGCTTGCAGCCCAGAAAGCCAACCACATCCTAGGCTGCATCAAAAGAAGTGTGGCCAGCAGGTGGAGGGAGGTGATTCTGCCCCTCTCCTACACTCTTGTGAGACCCCACCTGGAATACTGTGTCCAGCTCTGGAGCCCTCAAAATAAGAAGGGCATGGACGTGTTGAAGCAGGCCATGAAGATGATCAGAAGGATGGAACACCTCTCCTATGAGGACAGGATGAGAGAGTTAGGGTTGTTCAGCCTGGAGAAGAGAAGACTCCGGGAGACCTTATAGCAGCCTTCCAGTACTTCAAGGGGGCCTACAGGAAAGATAGGGAGGGACTTTTACTCGGGCATGTAGTGTTAGGATGAGGGGTAAAGGCTTTAAACTGGAAGAGTGTAGATTTAGATCAGATATTAGGAAGAAATTTTTCACTGTGAGGGTGGTGAGGCACTGGCACAGGTTGCCCAGAGAAGTTGTGGATGCTTCATCTCTGGAAGAGTTCAAAGCCAGGCTGGATGGGGTTTGAGTAACCTGGTCTAGTGGGAGGTGTCCCTGCCCATGTCAGGGGGGTTGGAACTAGATGATCTTTAAGGTCACTTCCAACCTAAACCATTCTATGATTCTATGTCATATCTGTCATGTCTGTCATATGTCTTTGAATGTCAAGGCAACTGGATGGTGCCCAATCTCACCACTGACTATAATGTAAACCACAGTATTTAGTTTTCAAAAAGACATGTAATATCTAATTGCATGCAAATTTTAGTGTGTGCAGCTAACTCCCACCTTCTGCGACAGTATACCCACTTTATCCTATGTTCCTACGGAAATAATTCTTCTGGCCACAGAACTATCCTTAAAAATCTGTCTTAATACCTAAAATACTTTTGAAAAGGGACCTGAAGATAGTACACAGGAACTACAGAGCATAGTCTCTGCATTTGCTGCACACGTGAGCAGCAAACCCAAATATTTTTACTGTGAGGCATGTTCACAGGAGGATCAATTTCTGAACAATATGGATACAGAAAACCAGATCCACTGATGTGCTACTTCCACACTTTTAAAACATAGAAATATACTTCAGAGTTTAATGTGCAAATCTACAGTAATTAAATTAGCAATTATATTTCAGCTATGTTTTCTTTCAGAAATAAATGATAAAACGTAATATGCAGCTAAAATAGAGATATTAATTTTAAGTTCTCAAAGTAAAATTCCAGCAATTTGTGGTAATTTTCTGTATAGTTAAAATGGAGACCACAATAAGAATAATCAATACCTCTGAAACTGGAATTGACTTTGAGTGCACTTTTTAATTAACTTTTTAAATCACAGTTTGCTCTTAATAACATTTTAACATAATGAAATCTTTTATTCTGTTTGTAGTGTTCACAAATGTAGACTTTTTTATTTCACTAAAATCTTTCATTCTCCTACTTGATAGCAAATCTTCACACAGAAAATACAAATATAATGGACTGCAAAATTGTCAGACAGAGCCTTGTAGCTAACTTTTTTCTTGCTCAATTAAACTTTATAAGGATCATTTAAATGAAATGTAAAAGTCTAAAGCCATCTGAAAACAGGAGTTAACTTTTCCTAATAAGAGAGAAATTGAAGTAGGGTTTTATGCTATCGATAAATTTCAGTGAGAAGATGATGTCAAAGTAAAACATGACAGATTATAATGGTGATGCAGTGGGTATGACAACAACATAGAAGTAAACTTTTTATTTAGGGCTAGAGCATTTGAGAAAAGGAATCACAGAATCACAGAATGGTAGGGGTTGAAAGGGACCTTCGTAGATTATCTAGTCCAACCCTCCTGCCAAAGCAGGTTCACCTATAGCAGACTGAACAGGAATGCATCCAGGTGGGTTTTGAACCACAGCCTCTCTGGGCAGCCTGTTCCAGTGCTCTGTCACCCGCAAAATACAGTAGTTTTTCCTCATGTTGAGATGGAATTTCCTGTGTTCCACTTTGTGCCCATTGCCCCTTGTCCTGTCAGTGGGCACCACTGAAAAGAGTCTGAGCCCATCCTCTAGACACCCGTCCTTTAGATATTTAGAATTAAAACCAGAAGGTTATTACAGTTATTTGAAGTCTCTCAAATGTCAAATACTGTTAGAGGTGGTACTGGAAAAGTTAGCTGACTACAGATATGTTAGGAAGAGCAGCACAAAAGTGATGGACACTTACCACTATTTCTGCTATAATCAACCTTTTATCACTGGCATTTTGGTCCTCCTGCTTGCCTGTGTTAAAAGTACAATAAAAAGGCTGTACTTAAAAGAAGTGTCCATAGGAGTGAAGATTGGCTTTAAATAGCTGTGAAGTTACATAAAAGGTGGAATTTTGTTAGGGTTGCAAGACCATGACTAGGCTGTCAGCTGAACCCTGCCCTGAGATTACGTTAACTGAGCAGGACATGACACGACATGGGAAACTGGTAGATGTAATAGATAACAGTGTGAGAACCTGACATGTATTAGAGAGAGCACCATGAGGCATGGCAGGGTTGCACAGGTGGTTAATGCAGAGCTATCTGAGAAACGACTGAACTTCACAGGTAGTTGGAGGGAGTACTGGGGACCTTCATGATGGCAGTATCTCGCAGGACAGCAGTGCCAAGGTAACCACATCAGCAATAACCTACAAGGCTGAGGTTACCTAAGTAACGGCAACAGAAATATCCAATTTGTGTAAGGATGTAGCAAAATTGGGACCAATAGGGAATGAGGACAGCTGGGAGGAGGTTGGGGCACAGAAAGGGAGGTACAAGGGTGGCAAAAATGAGAGTCAAGATAAAGGAAGAGCAGTAATAAGGTACGCTAATGCTGAAATTGCTGCTGTTTGGGTGTACCTGCTGGGCAGCCCTGCACTTGATCACTGTAGCCTAAATCTGTACAGTAGACGAAGCCTGTTGCTCTGAGCTTAACACAGGAGTGAGCCCTTCAGGCAGGACAGATTGGGCAGGGTTCTCTCCCTGGCTAACAGGAGCACTCTTGGACAGGCAATTCAATAGTATCTCCAGGTAAGGTCTTGTTCCTGACAGCATCCACATTTGCCCATCACTTCTAACAAGTATAACCTTTTGACACAAACCTTGCCATTCAATTCATGCAACTCAGGATTCAGGTTTTTAGCTGCTGATGTAATTCTAAATAAGAAAAAGGCACTCACTGGAAAAGTTATATCAATGTTTATTGATCCAGAGAGGTCAAGGCAAGACTTTTCTTAAATGATTTAAAAAAAAATTGCTGTGATTCATGGTTTAGGATTTCTCCAAGCACAATTAACAACTTGTATTTCTAATAGTACCAGAATGCTTCTTTCTTTGACTTCCAAACATACGGAGATGTGAAACAGGCAAAAGGATATCAACAAAGACTGTGCATGCACATAGGATAGATTAAACTAGTAGAAAAATTTTGCCTGAGATCTGAAACAATTCATTTCCAGTACCTGCAGAAGAATACTATCTTGAATTTATTGTGCTTAAATGGCATTTAGTCACTTTAATATGCAGTAATGCATGCATACACATATGCAATTTTGTTGAACCGCAGCTTTTTTAAATGGTATCAGCGAAAAGGTTATAAAACACAAATACATAAAATATACTGTAGTAAGAAGACAGAAAATTCTGGTCAAAAGTATTCATTAAATTTCTTATTCTGCTTTTTTTTTTCATGGTGTCTTTATGATCTACATGGAGAAGTTTCAATATTCAATGTCTACATTGAAAACATACAGAATAAACTGCAAAAAATGCAATTTATTGACCTGAGAATCAAGTGCTACACCTGTTGTAGAATCTATTGCTTCAAGACTAAATATTTATTACCTTCATCTTTATTATCAAGTAAACTTCAGCCAGCCTAAAAATATTCTGCATACCTTCTCTCCCTCCTTCTCTAAATCATATGCTTTCTGTACAAAATGCTTGTGTCATAATTTTTTATTAATATAAAACATTTTCACCTCATTTACCTTAGAATCCTACATCTAGCTCCACATAAGACATTAAATTTAGGGAGCAACATATGATGAATGCAGAGAAGGAAGAACATAACTTTCAGAAGGAAGCAATAGAAGTTTACCTCATTAATGATAATTTCTTTTCTTGATTAGAAACAATTAAACATGGATTTAAGAAAATGAAATTTCCCATCTCAGCTTTACCCTCCATTTGTAATATTATGAAGTTCAATGAAGAATTTGGTCCTGCAGCACCTTAATCTATTCAATAAAGAAAGAAAATTTATCAAAACATGGAAGATGGAATATTTCAAATTTCATACAGTACAGGACAGAGGGGAAAAAAGCTACTATGTGATCAAATTATAGGATAATATCTAATTATTTTAAGAGATGAAGAAGGAGGGGATAATATGCAGGCAGATTTAAAAAAAAATTGTTAAGACATATAAAGTCCCCCCCCCCCAAAAAAAAAAATTGTATAATCTGATATAGTTTTAGTATAATGAATATCAGTTTAAATGTATAGGTAAAGCACTCAGCTATCCATTACTGGTTTCTTTTTCCTAGTCAGCATGAGTCACATTCATTAAAATTGTCATATTTCAGCAACTCTGACACTGAAAGGTCATTCTCAAAGGTATCTTTGAAATGGCCCCTTCTCTTTTCAAGATGCCATGAAAGTTACAGCCTCAGTGGTACTCTACAGTCAACTGCTGGAGACATGAATGAGTGTATGAATGGTAGCAGTGACTTTGGAACTCCTAAGTAAGCAATGCTTCACAAATTAACTCATCAGCTTGCAGAATTGCCTTGTTCAACACTAGCTTACATTTGTTCAAAGAAAAGAAAAAGGAAAAAAAAAAAAGAAAAAAAATTGAATTATGTGGGAAAATCCAGAAATCAATTAGAAAAAGACCTGGACTTACATGTAAATAATGACTTTTTATGTTTTTCAGCATATTCAATCAAACTGAGTTCTGCATCTGTGTTCTTATCAACAGAAATGTCCCAGATACTTTATGACCAGTTTAAAAAAAAAAAAAAAAAAAAAAAAAAA
>VUYV01000110.1:2496196-2514505 GCA_008711295.1 Anarhynchus alexandrinus | reverse complement strand
GTCATACCATAAACTCCATTGTAATTTGGTCAAATCCTCATGAGGGGGCTTTCAGCTCTGAAACTGAAAAAAAAGAAGATGCCTAACTCATGTCTTGATCTACTCTATCTTGATCTACCTCAACTACTGTAGATGACGCTTTTATTTAAATCCTTTTCTTCTTAGTTATTATTTTATATTTCTATTGTCTTTAGGTTTTCTGGCCATCAGGTGGGTGGGAGTCATAGAATCATAGAATTGTTGAGGTTGGAAGGGACCTTTAGATCATCAAGTCCAACCATTAACCTACCCTGACAAAACAACTTCTAAACCATGTCCCCAGGTACCACATCTACCCTTTTTTCAAACACCTCCAGGGATGGCGTATCCACCACCTCCCTGGGCAGCCTATAAACGTAATCAAGATACTAATTTAACCTTACAAATTAAATAGTCAACCTGGATACCTAACATAGGTGTCCTAGTACTAAGGCCTGTAAAATTTTTTTTCTAGGTCTTCACTACCTTGCTTTTCAATTGTTTAAATGGAAAACATGAAGCAAATGTAACATATTATTACTTTCCATCCCGTTTATGTGAATAAAAATGAATGCTATATTGGGGTGTTTTCCAAGAAATGTTTACTGCCAAATGTTAATGAATACTAATTTACATTTAATGAGGACAGTATTTCACATAAATTCCAATTAATGGGAATACATTTTTCTACTGCCAAGAGATAAGTGGTGTTCAACAAAGTTTAAAATATATCTGAAATTCAAATTTGATTTTGATGTACATTTTACTAAATAAATATTAAAAGGTATATGAACTGGTTTTTTCAACAGTGACATACAGCCTACTTAACAAAGAGATCTAATTTATGATTAAATGTCAGGTGCTTTGTGAGTCAGAGCACCTGTAGTTCTTAAGTTCTCTGGAGGTCTTTTGGGAATATCAGTGGGCAGCTATCTTTAAAAGTACTGAGATAAATATTTACAAATAAAAAAAAATATTTTACATTGAAGAAGTTGTTCTAATTTTTTTTTTTTTGGAAAATGAGTTAATTCTCTCTAAAAATTAGAAATTATACCAATGTTAAGAAACCGAGCTTTCAGAAATTTGTGAAGACAAATTTAAGATAAATACTGAGCTTGAAGTCCACATATTTTATTAGGCTGCAGCATGTGTTTTCTCTAAATGTTCTAATTATCTTCATTGACAATTATTACAATTTTTAATACAATAAAACTCATACTTCATATGCAAATGTACACACAACAAATTACAGTACACTAGTGTAACACTCAACCAACTGGTTCAGCTGTTTGTGATCTAAGGTTTAGTTTTCTGCAGCACGGCTGTGTGACATTGGCACAGTTCTGCTGAGAAAATTATTTTAAGTGTGAGAAAGTAAGTGGTCTAAAGCCATGGAAGATTAAAAAAAATAGGGGGATAGTGGAAAGAAAGAAGTGTAGGCGTTGAGACAATTATAATCAGCAGGTTGGAGATTCAGTATGAAAAATGCTGACTTGAAAAGGTATCAAATCCTGAAAAAAAATCAGCAACAGCAAGGATCAGCCAGTTTGAAGAAGGAGGCTTTTCCCCATCTGAGTATTGAGTAAGGAATACTTCTGTGGGATTTTTGAGATCCAAAGTCAATATGAGGCTGTTGCTGGATGCTCCCCTTGTCAAGTTATTTCAGTCCTTTGTGTTCCAGTTTTTCCATCTGTAAAGCAGTTATATGGATTCTGATTACTTTCATGAAGTGTTTTGATGTATATTTACGTCAATGTCATTAAGAGCCACATACAATTAGTACTCTGTTAGTATATCATTCATGAATAGACATCTTTTTATAAAGAAAAGAAATAATGTAACATTTTACACATGAGATTTCATGACATGTCCCACAACTGATTTACCAAGACATGCTGCCCCAGCCTCATCCTGGTCCTGTTCCTCCAGAATTCAAAACCAAGCTCCTGGATTAATCTGATTACTTAGCATTTAAGCCTTATTTATTAAATTTTAAAATGAGTACTGGCTTTTGTACATTACAAAGAAAAGATAGACAAGAACACCTCAGGAGGATGAAAAAAGGATCCAAATCCTATTCTTTTCTTCCCGTCAAGACATTAAAGCCAATATTATAACTATAGATTTACCTTTTGAATTTGGATACTTGGAATTCTAAGTCAAATACTTCACTGAGAAGGTGGCTGGTCACTGGAACAGGCTCCCTAGGGACGTGGTCATGGCACCATGCCTGTCAGAGTTCAAGGAGCATCTGGACAAGACTCTTAGTCATATGGTTTAGTTTGAGGTAGTCCTGCAGAAGCGGGGAGGTAGATTTGATGATCTTTAAGGGTCCCGTCCAACTTGAGATAGTCTATGATTTTACGATTCTGTGACTACTAACTGCCCAGCCAACTGAGACTCATCAGAGATCAGTATTAGGGATGGCAAGCATATTAATGCTTTGCATGGTAGCTTGCTTGTTGCTTATTAGCCAACAAATAATTGCTTTCCACTCCTAAGTTGTTCATATCTTACTGATGGGAGTGAAAACATAGTGACAAGGGATGAGGAAAAGGCTGAGGTACTTAATGCCTTCTTTGCCTCAGTCTTTAACAGTAAGACTGGTTGTTCCCTGAGTACCCAGCCCCCTGAGCTAGTAGACAGGGGTGGGGAGCAGAATGAAGCCCCCATAAGCCATGGGGAAATCATGAGTGACCTGCTCCAGCACCTAGACATACGCAAGCCTATGGGGCCAGATGGGATCCACCCGAGAGTCCTGAGGAAGCTGGGGGAAGTGCTCACCAGGCCACTTGCCATCATTTATCAGTAGTCCTGGCTAGTCAGGAATGTGCCAGTTGACTAGAGGTTAGCAAATGTGACACCCATTCACAAGAAGGACAGAAAGAAGGATCCAGGGAATTACAGTTTGACCTCGGTGCTGGGGAAGGTTATGGAGCAGAACGTTTTGAGTGCCGTTACACAGCACATACAGGACAACCAGGTTATCAGGCCAAGTCAGCATGGGTTCATGAAAGGCAGGTCCTGCTTGACAAACTGATCATCTTCTACGACAAAGTTCTCCACTTAATGGATGAGGGAAAGGCTGTGGATGTTGTTGTCTACATAGATTTTAGTAAAGCCTTTGACACAGTTTCCCACAGCATTCTCCTGGAGAAACTGTCTGCTTGTGGCTTGGATGGGTGTACTCTTTGCTGGGTAAAAAACTGGCTGGATGGCTGGGCCCGGAGTGTGGTGGTGAATGGAGCTAAATCCAGTTGGTGGCTGGTCACAAGTGGTGTTCCCCAGGGCTTGGTACTGGGGCTGGTTCTCTTTAATATCTTTATCAGTGACTCGGACAAGTGAATCGAGTGTACCCTCAGTAAGTTTGCAGAGGACACTAAGTTAGGAGAGACTGTCGATCTGCTTGAGGGTAGGATGGCCCTACAGAGGGGTCTGGACAGGCTGGACCAATGGGCCGAGGCCAATGGTATGAGGTTCAATAAGGCCAAGTGCCAGGTCGTGCACTTGGGTCACAACAAATCCGTGCAACACTACAGACTTGGGGAAGAATGGCTGGAAAGCTGCCTGGCAGAAAAGGACCTGGGGGTGTTGCTTGACAGCCAGCTGAATATGAGCCGGCAGTGTGCGCAGGTGGCCAAGAAGGTTAATAGTATCCTGGCCTGTATCAGGAATAGTGTGGTGTGCAGGACTAGGGAGGTGATTGTCCCACTGTATTCGGCACTGGTGAGGCCACACCTTGAATATTGTGTTCAGTTTTGAGCCACTCGCTACAAGAAAGACATTGAGGTGCTGGAGTGTGTCCAGGGAAGGGCAATGAAGCTGGTGAGGGGTCTGGAGAACAAGTCTTATGAGGAGTGGCTGAGGGAACTGGGGTTGTTTAGTCTGGAGAAAAGGAGGCTGAGGGGAGACCTTATCACTTTCTACAACTACCTGAAAGAATGTTGTAGAGAGGTGGGGGTTGGTCTCTTCTCCCAAGTAACAAGTGATAGGAGAAGAAGAAATGGCCTCAAGTTGCACCAGGGGAGGTTTACATTGGATATTAGGAAAATTTTTTCACGGAAAGCATTATCAAACATTGGAACTGGCTGTCCAGGGAAGTGGTGGAGTCGCCATCCCACGGATGGACGTGGTGCCTAGTGACATGATTTAGTGATGGGTTTTGGCAGTGCTAGGTTGATGGCTGGACTCAATGATCTAAAAGGTCCCTTCCAACCTAGATGATTCTATGATTCTATGATTCTATGACAGTCTTTTCCTTTATGATAGAAGAAGCCCAAATGAAGTGACCCAGAAAAATAGGGTTACCCTTGGTACAGTAAGGCTAACCCAACCTTCACAATCATTATGCTAAGGAAATTTGAAAGAAATCTGCAAACAAGGATGAAAACTAGTTAAGGTTGTCTACTTTTAAAATTTATTAACATTATTTACATTTCAAGAATTGCAGTTTAAGATAATTTCCATTATAGAAAATATCTTGTTTGAGGCATTACAATGAAGTGATTTAGAATTTAAAAGAGCTTTAAGTTCTTGAATATAGGTTAGTGTCATGGTGACAGATTTTAAATTGGAACAATTTTGAGTATGCTTCTGTTTTGTTTTAGATATACAGTTCATTCAGATGTATCCTAAATAATATGAAAATTATATAGTACTGGTATAATTGATTTTGTTTGAACTATGGTTTTATAGCTCATTAAACAACATTTCATAAACTTATTTGCTACTACATTATGAAGAAAAGACAAAACAAATTTGATTTAACACCACTCAATAACATTTTTTGAAAGAATGCCATGTATCTTGCTGCATTTATTTACTTGTGAAGTTAAAAAATTTCTTGGGTTTTTTTATTCTTTAAATTGCCCGGAATGTCTACAGTATACTTGATGTCAGCCACAATACTGTTAAAATAGGGATATCTGGATGTGGTTATTTTCCTTTCACTTTTCCTTTCTATATTCACGTATGTCAGAATTACATATTGACATTCATATATTTGCAAAAATACATGCCGATAGCATAGGAAAAGTCTGCACAGTAACCCCCTTACTATTTTCCAGTTATGCACGTAAATTCATATGCTCAACTGGTTTAAAAGGAGAGTGTCTCTCTGAATAGATAAAATAACAATTTCTTTGTGAGCAAAATTTATCCATTTTTGTCTGTGTGTCATTCATAAAATCGTGATTGTAGGACATCCCTTTCTTTGAAGACAAAGCAGTGGTAAAAATAATGTTGAGAAAAAGATGAAAAGAGCACCCTGACTTCCAGGACAAATAAATGAGTCATGAGCTACCACAATATAACTTCAAATGCCTTTTATCTAAATTTATAATTTTATTCAGATTTTGTACACTGTAAACCTTAAAATCAGAATATTACCTAAATTAATACATCTCTTGCACATCATCAGTGTCTCACATTTAGCTTTAAACCTCAATGAATGATGAACCAATATGAACAAAATAATTGATTTTCTTTCATATTTAGCAAAACAGTAGACGAATGTAAATTTAAAAATGTCATTTTCCAGAAAAGTCTTGTCCAGAGTTAAGAATTGCAGCTCTAAGAAAACAATACCATTATTCACTTCAAAATTATTGTGTTGATCTGAAATGATTGCAAAACAAACAAACAAACAAACAAATCCCGAAAACACACAAACAAAATATGATTGGTTTTATTAAATTTGGCAGTACTGGTTAAGTAATGACATTTATCTGTCCATTTACAGACTTTTAAGATCAAGTACAATGGATTAGAACTGCATGCTTTTTCTTCTTCAGAATTACCTTCTGTATACAGCTGAACAAAAGCATTAGCTTTCAATTAAATGAAATAAAAAAAAAATCATACATTTGAAACTTAGGATATGATTAATTTTCTTTAACTCTGACATCTACATGGTAGACGTTTAAATAACAGCTCCTCATCTTAGTCTACTATTGCAGTTATCAGTGATAACTTCCAGAGATTGGTTCATATTTCCCCAGACAGATGTTCAAGAGCTACCATGAACCACCTTTTGGAGATGCTGTCTTCTTTCCACTGATTATGAAGAAAATTCATAGTGACCAGTTCAGACACAATCAGAAAATATTGTAACCTGGGTTGCATAGCTGAACAACAGCATAGAAGAAGCACCTCAGGGAAAAAGACGTCAGAGTTCTCAGTTATACTCATGAATGAAAGAGAAAAAGGGAAAGTTTTTTACTCTTGGTGGTCTACAATGCCTAACTGCTAATTTACTACTGGCTCTTTTTTGCACATCTGTCATTAGTTATCTTCAAGACCAATTTGTCATTGAAATGGCTAAGTTCAAGCAGTCTTTTCCCATTTAACTACTAGGCTAGTATTCATTCCTTTGCCTTCAGTAAATTAACAGTAGCCAGGACAGCCAAGGCACAAGAAAAAAAAAAAAAAAGGAAAGGAAAACAACCTGTCAGTTTATCAGAAGCAAAAGGACAGGCAAGAAAGAGTTGACTCACTACTTAAGGAGCACGAAACACTATTGATGCTGGGAAGGGTGAAGTGTTTACAACTTTCCTGCTTCAGTTTTCATTAAGGAGGTTATGCATGAATGGACATCACACCAACACAGGATAAGGAAAAAAAGTTACTTAGATAAGTCAGATGAAATTTCATCAGGTTGACGAAATTTTCTGCAGAGTACTTAGAAAAATGGCTGAAGAAATCTCATGTTAGCATTATCTTTGAGAACACAAAGAGAATAAATGATCTTCCAGAAGATTAGAAAAGGGCAAACATAATTATTGTTTTTTAAAAGCAGGAAAAAGGCCATGGTTACCTAGCTCCAGTTGATGAAAAATATGTTAGTACAAAGATATGGAAAATCAAAAGGTGTTTATTGTCAGCCAGTAAATCATGCTATAACAAACAAATTTCCTTCAACAGGCTACCTCATCTCATTAGTATGTTAAAAATAATAGGTATTTCACATAGTGCCTGGTAGTATTTTCTTAAATGACCTAGAAAATTACAGTGAAGAAAAATCTGCTGCAAGGTGAGTGTATAAATGGTTGGAAAAATGTACTCAGCTGTTATTCATTGCTCACAGTAGAACAAGAAAAAATGCTGAGCGTGTTTACATATGCATTTGTCTTTACTTCAGTGCTGTTCAATACATTTATCATTTTATAATAGAAAATAGAGTACACCATTCAATTTGCAGATCACTTCAGACTGGACTAGGCTTTGGAGACCACATTAAAATTCAAATGATCTTGAGAAACTGAAGTTGTTTATCTTCCAAAACAACCCCAAACAGAATGTTTGCTGACGGTAACGTACTTTTAGCTTAAAAGAATATGAAAGATTGTTGTTATCTTCACTTAAAAACTACAGCCTGATTGTCAAACAGCACATGCGAATCTTTGGGGCAAATAAGAAAATTGCCCAGAAGGTTACCAAAATGGTTCTGTCAATTAGGATTTTCTTCAGACCTCTCTTTTAGATCATCAGAAATAATAGGTTTTCTTTTTTGTAGGTTTCTTGCTACTAAAGTTTAAGCATATCTATAGATATTACTTTGTACTGCTTATACAACTCCTATTGGACAGGTAACACAAGTTGTGGCCACCACAGCAGCCTAATTACTGATCTTCTTTGTTAATTTTGCCTCCTTATTAGTTACATGCTGTAACAATTCAACTGCCAAACTCAAGTTATACCAAAAATAAAGAAAATTATGTCACTCCTTCTTTCATATACTTGCAGCTATGAACGAAATATCACAGCTCAACTTTACAGATATATTTATTTAATTTATCAGAGAATTATAGGATCTTAGAATGGTGAGAATTGAAAGGGACCTTGAAGATCATCTAGTTCCAACTCCCTCTGCCATGGGCAAGGGCACCTCCCACTAGACTAAGTTACTAAAAGACCCATCCAACCTGGCCTTGAACACTTCCAGGGATGGGACATCGACCACCTCTCTGTGCAACGTGTTCCAGTACCTCACCACCTTCACAGTAAAGAATTTCTTCCTAATATCTAATCTAAATCTACCCTCTTTCAGTTTAAAACCTGGCCAGATTAAAACTATTTGGGCTTTTGCTTTCCTAACCTGATCTCTGTCTGCTTGGACAATTTCTCTTTATTCCTCCAGGGCTACCTGTCCTTGCTTCCACCCTCTGTGGGCTACATTATATATAATGTTACATAACTGCATAATTACATCTTATATTATGTAAAATTGTAATTGTACATTATGTAATTTTGCATTTGTAATATTACAATATGTAAAATTACATATTACATTATGTAGCATAATGTAATATGTTAAATTATATGCAACTTTATGTAACTGTTAAAAAGTACTTGAAGAAATTAGGAAAAATGTTGAATTTCTATCAAAAGCTTTTTTTAAGAAACAAATATATCTCAGAAATAGTTATAGTTCACTCACCTTTGAGAAAGGATTAAAATTTTTTTTTAGGTTCATCTCTATTCTCTGATTCTACAATGTAACTTCTGTCTACACTGTTCTTGACAAAGTGACTATGTTGAAAGATGAAGTTAGAACATACTTGTCATGTCAGAAGTTATAGTCTCATGACACTGAAATCTATGATATTCTGCTAGTATAAAAAAACGTGGCCAAGGGATTAAAAGTATACTGTAGTTCATTAGTAGTTCATTACTGTAGTTCATAAATCAGAGAAAAAAACGTAGGAAAACAATTCTGCACACAAGAACAAGTAGCAGTATGTGAAACATCAACTATAGAATACTATAAAACTTTGGGAAAAAAAAGTGTCCATACCCTTTCTGCTTTTGTACTATGTAGTTGTTAAAAAGAGGACATTTCAACTGATCTGTGATCTTAAATTGTGATGTCAACACTTATTACTGTAAGTACCATGGCATTTGGGCGGAAAACGATCCTCTCAAATTGTTCAAGTAATGACAGTAATCTAATCTGAATCACAAAATACTTTTCAAGGGAAAAAGCCCATTATATTCTCTGGGACACTCAGTTCAACTGAAAGTGTGAATAAGCCGATTAAAAAAACCCACATTCTCAAATATCTGATTTTTTAATTTGTTCAGACACTGAATGTAAACAAATGAAAGACTATATGTACACATAATGATAAACAAAGCCCCGTCTTTCCTTTTCAAAAGGAAAGGCAAGAGAAGCATACAAGAGCTTATTTTATTGCCTTATACTAAGTGCTGAAGGATACTTTGAAAGAAATAACATGTTTCTGCAAGAAATACTGCAACTTCTTGCTGAAGTTTTGAATGAGTTATTTGATTATGGTACAAGACACAAAGCAATAATATGCACGATAAATAAATATGTCAGCGCCATTAACAGTTACTTTAGAATTGAAATGGCATTCAGAGATCCCCACAAGCATTGCTATATGTGTATTTTCTTGTTAGGTTTCCCAGAAAGGAAAATTCCTCTATTTAACCATGAATTCAGAAGCTGCTCAAACATCCACCATTACTTGAGAAGAGAAGAAGCAATGTCTATGTCTCTGCAATGTAAAATTTTCAACTAATCTTACTATCATGATGATAAGGCACTTGGTACAAGCAACAAGTATCTCAATTGCAACTAGAAAGTTTAATTTTTGTGATAAAAAAAATGTAACTTCCTAAACTGGAAGTATACAGTTTTTCAGTCTAGGAATCTGTCTACTGAGACCAGAAAATACGGGAAGTATAAGGCAGTAGAATTTTGATGTTGCAAAACAACTTGGGAGACAGAATATACCCCTGTGAGAATAGGGGTTTTACATGCCATGAGACACACCTGTAAATAGGGAAATGTTTCTCCTATAAGTGTGTGTATTCATAAAAAATTAAAACAGTATGGACAGGAAGCTATACCCAAAGGGCAAAGAGTCTCTGAGCTGGAGAAAAAGTGGGGAGGCATCATCAACATCATCATACATTGCTCATTTTAATACCCAGTCTCAGTAACAGGCATTTAAAGACCAACAAGATTTCCTGCTTAAGTAATTCTGTGTGAATGAGATGTGGAGAAATTTCTAGATTATTTGATTTTTATCTTGATGCAACTTAATTACAGAACTTGTGCTTATACTTTTCAATGGCAAAGAAAAAAATACATGTTCATTTTTAACATTAATAGAAGTTAATTGCTGTTTTGTACTTAAAAATATTTTACTTTAATTGAAGGCTGCAGGAGGAAAACATTTAGAAATGCATACAACAATAACTTATGTGGCAGTATTTTGTTTTTCACTTTGTTTCTGAAATAGCAAAACTTTAATATAAAATTATAAGATTACTACACTTGTTACTACAAGTGTTAATCTGAGCAATTACATGCTATTCATCTATGTATTCCTCAAAATAAAACTGTCTATATAAAATGTAGTACAGTTGATATTTTCTACTTTACACCTATCTATTTTTCTACTCTGATTACAAAGGTTGTAGTTTAGAAGGTAAATAATATTATTGGACAAGATTCTTTAAATTAATCCAATATCCTGTTACTCAGATAAAGCATTTTGATTTTTAAAGCTAAACTCCATAGGGATAGTAAGTTTTCCTATAAAATAAAGCAATAAATAAAATTATAAGTCAGATTTATAAAAAAAGAAACATTCCTTTTGAAACAACCTATCCACAGGGGGACATTACAAAATACCTCATATCAGTTGTGAGTGAGTACCAAAAACGTGCTTGTTGTTCATTTCAAGCAGCCAACTTTTTTCCTTCATACTCATCTGTATTCACTTTACCACATCCCAATGTCTTCTGACATTGATTAAGACTGCTGCTTATTCCAACACTGGAGAAAGACATATCAACTTGGAAAGAAAGTTACTCAAAAGATAACTTTTCGAATGATGTGACATTACAAATCTGCTGGTTTTTGTTCTGCTGATCTTTGTTCTTAAGAGTAGTCTAAAAGCCTTTTGTTTTCTGTCAAATACTGAAAGGTTTTTCAAGGGTCAAAAACCACTGAAATAATTTTTTTTTTTAAACTTCAAAAGAACCTATAAGCTGACATACAAGCATCATAAGGTCGTGTCTAGAGCAGTAAACAAAATCACCCAGTGCCTGTTCTCTGCTCTGTTCAGGCTCTGGGACTTAGGCCAAATGGCATGGCACAATTTACCTCCAAAAGGCTACATGTTCTTATCCTCTAAAACACTGGCTGTATCCAAAGTGTCTACCGAGTATGTTTCCTGACTGACGCTAACTCCTGAACTAGTTTGTGAGATACTAGTTTGTACAACCCAAAACCATTTTAATGATTGTGATAATCAGTATTGACCATCTTATGCCAGTTGCATTGCCTCTGTTTAATTTAATTAAGATTAATCTAATTTACTAGTACATGTGTAGTGGTAAAATCCTAATTCTTTTTCTTATATAGCCTGTTCTGCAAACGATGGGTTTCCCCACTGTTGCGATTTGCTAATACATAATATTTGACAGTGGTTTTTACTTCAAATTGAAAAATAAATGTTAAATAAAAGATCAGCAGGAAGTTGCATATTTTTTGAACAGAACATGAAAGCAAACCAGTTCTAAGAAGGTTCTGAGTCACAGAAAAAATGACAGCAACTATTATTAAATCTAGCTAAGGAAAAAACATCCTATTTTCTTTGCATCACCAGAATTTCCACAGAGAAGAGAGATTGATAAGATATCATTCATAGAAGCACTGCTAAAAGTGTTACATTTAAATCAAAACAAAACAACATAGTGATTTTAATAAGAAATTCTATCACCTAAAATAGATAGGAACAGCTTCCACGTGAATCAGCAAATGGGACAGATGAGCGGCTCCCAAATGGTAAGGTCTAAGGACATCATGTGGAGTATGGCATAGGAGCACAAAGGTGTGTGCTCTGCCAAACCTGTATGAGATGGATTTCAGCTGTTTCTCTCGATCATAATTTGGGAAAGAAGGCATGACGTGTTTTTTCAAATAAGGATAATCCATAGCCAGCTTGGGAACAGCAGGTAAAAACTATGTATTTCTCAAAAGAACTGACAACCATTGCAAACAGAGAAACTGTGGGAACTGATTTTGGAGCTGAAGAACCTTAATATTCTTTAATTTGCCTACTTTTCTAAATTTAACAATTATTTCTCTGGTTTCATAATTTTATGTTCTCTAGCCTTAGTTTACTTGTGAATTTTTATCCATGACAAATCATGTAGCATTTACTCTTCTTAAGTGAAATTCTCTGACCATTTAAAAACTGCTTTAGGCTGTGTTTATACAACTGCTTATGATCATAATGAAATGGTTTAAGAAGTGACTGTCCCTCAAGCTAATATAAGATAACTGACTGTGCTCTTCTAGGCTCCTGCAATGCAGAATAAAATGTATCTGTTCAAATCACCACTGGGGGCAATTCATATATCATTATCCAGCATTACTAAGGAGGCAGTAAACAACTATGGAGAAGTAATTTTTTGTCAGCCCCTGAAATAAATGTAGCTGGACGTGTCACCACAGTTGCAGAAATCTATCCTGTGCTAACCCACTGTTAATTTTTGAGAAATAACATCATTTAACCTTTTAACTCATCAGAAGGCAAACTCACTCTCGAAAGTTCAACCTCAGTTGAAAACTCACTGCAAAAAGCCATATACAAGAGCTGAGAACTGTATCAGTTCTGGTTTACTCTTTGTCGTTTACTCTTTGTCTGGTTTTGTTATTCCTTTCTTGCACTAGAAAGCAATCATAGTTAATAACTGTAGACTTACTTATAGTCTTTTAAATATGGCGACATATACTATTATGGGAGGAAAAACAGCTCAACAACTTGAAACTCCCCTTCCTGACTCACAGCAAGGCTGCAGCATTGTCTGTATACGTTATATACAAAATAACAGTTTAGTTTTCCACTACCACCATCTTTTCCGAGTGTTTTACGGTTTACTGATATAAACCGATTCAGAATACATCTACATTCCATAAAGGTTGTTCAAAGGCTTTGTACACAACAAAAGTTTAAAGAATAAGTCTAATACATTATTTATTTGTTTATCGCTTAGCACACTGACACTTTCTTCAGTGAGTTTTGATCTCTCAGTGGACGTCCAGTCCCATCAATTTCTGTCACTACTCTCTCTAGCTTGAGTATTCTATAGATCCGTTTCACAGCATCTTTTTAACACCCTCAGATTCTTGCTTCTGAATGTATAATTAACCACCCACAAAGACAGCATCTCTATAGCTGAAGTACATGTTCATTCATTCATGTGAGAATTTCGACACTCAAGTGAGAACTGTTGCAAAGCCAGTCATTCTAGGCACATTGATGTCTCCTTATTCAAGGCACAGTGATGTCTCAGTTTGGGTTTTTTTTATTCTGTTTCTTTTCATCAAGATTTAGTGTCTTTTGGATTAAAAATACATGATAGGTTAAAATTCAATAACAAAATTACCCCTTATCCTTTTAATTTGCTGAGTCATATAGCTTCTCTTCCTAATAACTATCATTCCAGAGTAACACATATGCTCAACACCTTCAAACTCGCTTGCTGTATGTCTTTCAACTATGTAAATGTAATGTGGAGACTCACATAGATTAGGACTATTCATAACCCTAAGGGTACTGTTAGTAAATTACCTTGCATGACGGTTCCTCTGTTGGTAGTTTTAGCAATCAATAACTGCAACTACAACTCAACTTTATTCCTGATACACCAGTTCTTCCTGGGGTACAGGGTACAACACGTAAACAGCTTAATGTAAAAAATCTGAACCCCAAAAATAAATAATACGCTGAAGCTTTGCAATGGAAAGAAGGAAAAAAGAAGGTTAATAAAATGTTACCAGTTTGGATACTTAATTCAAGGTCTTTCTCTTTGGAAGAACTTTTTTCTACTTGGAGGATTTATTAAAAGAATATATATCCCAAGGCCATTTTTCCTAAAAACATGAGAATGAGACTTCCTTGGGGACATGACTATGTGAATTTAATTCGTTTGAAGAGTATTAGAACACCAAAAAACACAGAGAGGAAGTGTCAGGAATCTGACTCCTAACAGGGACATAAAGATTAACCACTTTCATCTGTTTGCCTAACTAACAGATAAAGCAAAAAGAGTGATGAGCACTTCCAAGCGAAGCCTGTAAAGTTATTCAAGATTTGAGTGATTATGAATAACCTGAAGAAACTGCAACAGGTGAGGAAGCTCAGAAATGTGCTGTTTAATAAACAAAAGTACAATGCTATACACTATGCTCCAGTGTGCAACCAACAGACACGTGACAGATTACCCATGTTAATTATTATCTTGGCTACACTTCATGGGATGTGTAAGGTAAGGATGGAAAGCTGTTAGGCATCAAAATGTTTCCCTTCAACAACTTGTGTATTTTCACAATTCTGTTCATGTGTTCATGTCAACCCCATATGAGTAGACTAAGACTTATTTGCCTAGTAATTCCTACGAGCAAGGTCCCTAGAACTCCAGTCGAGGACCATTTTTTCTTCCTCTGGATGGAGAAGCAAGTCTAGACAACCTATAGAATTAAGATAAGCTTTTTATGTATCAGAAGTTTCAACTGAAACTCAAAAGACATTTTGTGTTCATCTTGCCATGTGATAATCTATGTTCTTCGCCTCACTGGCATATGTCAAAAGTGTTCACAGGGAAACATGAAGATGAGAAACTACGAAAACCTAAGTAAATCAAACAATTTCATTCTTTTACTTCACACTCAGGAAACCGATTTTTTCATTAACTAGATGTAGTGACAATGGCTACTTCTACACTGTAGCTTTTTTGGGGATAGCTCTTCGTTACATTGACAAAATAATTGTGAATCTGATATGAGCTAAGAAAATCAAGACAGTTCTCTAGATTTCATTTTATGTTAGAGAAGCATTCACACATCTTCATTCATGACAAATCAGGTTTACACACCAAATTAACGCATCTCTTACTTGCAACAAATGGTTCTGTGCTAAAATACGGAAGAATCAAGTAATGTTCAAAAGCATATCAAAGCCTATACATGATATATTGAAGAGTTGAGATTTTAATTATTAAAAAAATCCAAGACTATTTATTTCAGTTACTGACGTAAATGAAATAAAAAAGTATGAATAACAAATAGCCTAAAATATTTTTTTAACTTTTTTTCCTTATAATTGCTTGCTCGTTTGTACTGAAAAGGTGATAAAAAACCGAATCACTTTCTTGGGTGATATTGTAATATATTTATTGAGTGACCTCCAAAGTATATTTAGAAAAACAATTTTGTTGGAATATATTGTCATTTATATTTTTAACAGAAGTCAAGCTAGAAAATCCAACCTATCACCTGTTCATATCAAATGATCAACTAAAATATTAATGCAGATTTTAAAATGTCTAAGATTTGTAACGTGGTAAGGAAAGTATGCAATTCTCCCCAAATTAGAATATTTCTGAATTTTCCTAATCACTGAAGAAGTATTAAATACAGAACAGAGAGTATACTGTCTATATACGTATTCACTGATTAAAGCTGTTTTATATGTACATATCCACATTTTTAGAGCTTGTAACTAGATATTAGGTAACCAGGATTCACTATGGATGGTTTCACATATATTGTCATAAGAGATGCATTTCTAAAGTCTCTGAAACGACGAAAGTTTCATCTGTCCTCTTCAAGATGAAGATTTTTAGGCTTTTCTTCCTGCTGCTCTCCAAAGCAGCACATATTCACTCAGATCAGTTCCTGGATAAAAATGAACTGTCTCTTCTGTTTGCTTTAGAATGGGTTTTGTCTTTTTTTTATCACTGAATACTGAGAGCAAAATTGAGCCACTAGAGAGTTTGCAGTCCAGCTGTTGTGGCATAAATCAATATTTAAAATGCACAGTGGCAATTTTTCTTCCCTTGAAAGTAGGACTTTCTGTCCTGAATTTCTTGTTCTGTTAAATCCAGAACTTTATCAACATTAAAACACAAAATCTAATATTGGTTTATACCCAGAAGCACTACTTCAGTAATAAACTAAATAAAACAGTAATATACTTCAGTGATAAAGTAAATAAAACAGTAATAAAATTGTTAATTAATGTTTGACTTATGTGTTTCTCTGGAGGAATTTTCAAGCTATAGTGTTTTATGAATGAGGAGTTAAAAAAATTCAGCTTGAGGGAAAGAATTCTTTCAACTTTACTTCTTGAATTCACAAAGAAAGAGTTAGTATAACAAACTTTTGGTAGCTCACAAGTGCATGGGTGAAGCTGGTGAATGCAAAGAGTACCTGGAGGAAAAGACAGTATTTTTCATCATTGTCCTAGGGATAAATCTTCTTCCAAAATACTACTTTCTAAGGTATTAGGTGAATTGCAGGCATTCTGCGTATCATCTGATTGCCGGCAACTTTTCACGCACGGGGATTTGTGAGCTAGCAGGTGATGATACGCAGTGTAGTTTTGGCCCCGTACCCCTCTCCTACATTTCTCCATTAAGCTTTTAATTCTGTAATTATGTCCCAGATGCACAGTGTACTTCATGACACCCTTCCCAAGTGGGCAGATGTTCCTAAGCAGATCTCTCTGTTGTGAAGGAACCTCCCTTGGGTTTAGCGCTGTCAGCCTGCGTTAAGAGCAGATATAAAAGGTAAGAAGCAGATGTGTAGTGCTATTTCTGTTTGACACACTGTCCCTCTATCCAATGTTTTCTACTGGTACAGCAACACTGAGACGATAGGCTAATGAATGGAGCCTGCAGAATAAACCGTTAACCTGTAACCTCATCCAGTCTGCATGCAGTCTATTAAAGTTTGTATTCCTATGATTCACGGTTGTGTGTTTACTGCTGCTGCTGCATTTGTTGTTTTGCTTTATTTTGCTCCCAGTATTACACAGTGGTCTCGGAACCTAAATACCAAGGTGAGGAGACCTGCGCTGGAGACAGGGGAGGAGGAGGCTATGAGGGACAGTTAGTGACCTGCCGACTTACTTGCATGAGGAAGACTGAAGCATCTTTTTTTCCTCTGTCTCTTCACACTGACGGCCCCAGAGCACATCTGCGTCACATGCAGGGGAGGGGGCGGCTTGGTGAGAGGCGCTGAGGTAGATAGAAAATTGTACAGTGAGGACCTTGACAGCTTCACGGGCGTGATTTTTTTTTTTTTTTCTCCTACGTACAGTGTATATAAAGGAGCCCCGATTTCTCTCCGTGCCAGCTCTCAGGCTTTGCCATCCCAGACAACTGCAGGCATGGGACTCCCCTGAGAAATGAGATGGGAAGGCAGGAGGTGGAGATAGGCTTCCAGGTGACTTTTCCCTCTCTGGCTGCACTCGGTCACGGAGCTCTAAGAGACTGAGGAAGGGGCACCTGCCTCCTCCCTGCGTGGCTGCTGCTGCCGCCGCCGGTTCTCCCCGGGCTGTGTAGCTCCGCTCGCTCCCTCGTTAATCAGATTAGCGCGTCTTCGCAGCCTCCCTTCACCCGCTCTTCCCTCCTCGCAAGTGCCTGTCTCCCCTGAGAGGTGTCTCTCATTTCTGCCTCTCTCTCCTCCCCTTCCCACCGATCACCGTGCAATTCTCGTCAGCTCTGGGCATCTCTCCCTCTCTCCTTCTCCCTTCCCTGCTGGGTGTCTGTACCTCCTCTCGTCTCTCTGTGCATCACTCCATCCATCCTCCCTCTCTCTCTCTCTCTGTGTCTCCTCTCTCTGCGCTGGTGTGTGCGCGCATCTCTCTCCTCCTGGCGGCTACCACCCCTCGCCCTGCAGGCGCAGCGCTGCCCGGAGGAGCCGCCGCCGCCGCCGCCGCCGCCGCTGCCGGGAGCGGGGCCGCTCCGCGATACCGCCGCCGCCGCCGCCCGGCCCTGCCTGTCCGCCGTGAGTCCCGCCTCAACCCGCGCCCGTCCCCCCGCCGCCGCGGCACCATGTCCGGCTCCGGCAGGAAAGACTTCGACGTGAAGCACATCCTGCGCCTCCGCTGGAAACTGTTCAGCCACCCCTCGCCGGCGGGCGGCCCGGCGGGGGGCGGCTGCCTGCCGCCCGACAGCAGCTTCGAGCACTGGGGGCCCAGCCAGAGCCGCCTGCTGAAGAGCCAGGAGAGAGGCAACAGCGTCTTCTGGAAGAAATCCGCCTCCTCCGCCTCCTCCTCGGCGGCCACCACGGCCAACCCGCCCAACGGGACGCTGCTGCCCGCCGGCGGCCGGCCGGCCGCGGGGCACGGGCTGGGGCACGGGCACGGGCACGGGCCGGGGCCGCCGCCGCCGCCCCGCACCGTCTTCTACGTGGAGTCCCTGGAGGAGGAGGAGGAGGAGGAGGCGGAGGCGGTGCCCGGCGGG
>VUYV01000110.1:2432456-2496056 GCA_008711295.1 Anarhynchus alexandrinus | reverse complement strand
GGGGGGGCTGCCCGAGGGTCCCGGGAGAGACCGGCCGGCCTCAGGGTCGGGGTGCCGCGGGCGGGGGATGCTGCCCCCTACCTCTGTCCTGTCCCTGTCCTGTCCATGCCCTGTTCTGCCCCTACTGCTCCCCCTGCCCCTGCCCCCTGTCCTCCTCTTACCCTGTGCTGCCCCTACCCGTGCCCCTGTCCTGCTCTGTCCCTGTCCTGCCCCTGCCGCTGTCCCTGCCCCCTGTCCTCCTCTTACCCTGTGCTGCCCCTACCCGTGCCCCTGTCCTGCTCTGTCCCTATCCTGCTCTGCCCCTGTCCTGCCCCTGCCCCTGTCCTGTCCCTGTCCTGCTGCCCGGGCACACCCGGCTCTCAAAGCCGGCGCTCCGCGCTGGGGATCGTCGCCACCCAACTTTCTCAGAAGTTCATTAAAATGCTAGCGGGAGGTGATGTTGTTCCGAGCGTTGGGATGCCAGGTGAAAGCTCAAAAGTAAAAACGTCCGCTTTCCTGGGTCTCGGTGACTGAATCGTGTCACAGCCTATCTCAGAGAAAATAATGATTTGTTTTATGAGTCATCAACTGAGTGACACCTGAGAAGATGTAAGAACAAGCAAGACATATCCAGGTGCTTGTGTTTCATATGAAACTTCTGTTAATGTTGAATTGCTTTTCTTTCTCAATCCCCGCTCTCCTTCCCCCTCTCGCCCCCCGTCTCCCAATAGAAATTAACATCATTAGAAGAAGGAAATATAGCTTACAGAGAGCTTTCAGAAATACTGTGATATAGATAACCCTGAGGATAAAATGCTTCATTGGTTTAACTCTGCTTGCCCCTGCCTCTCCACGGTTAAAATAATTTCATTTTCATTTCCCTTGTTATTTATTACTTTTCCTATGGAAAGAAATGTATAGTTCTGTTTCTAAACAGAAAATAAAAAAAAATATTTTTCGTCTTCATATTGAAAGTAAAGCATGTGGTGTTAAATATTTTATTAGATAAAGAAACAGCACTGTGCATTTGTTTGGATGAAAATGTCTGTAGATAAGCATACATGTGCATATAACTTTAAGTATGTTAAGCTTTTCCTAAGAGACCTAAAGCGTATATACTCTACTTGAAACTCTTCATTGTTTTGTCAGTTGGCATAGTTCATTTCATAGGAGCTACATTGTTTAAACAAATGTGGAATAGCTGATGAATGACATAGGATACATTTTTAAAGAAAGCGATGCTGAAGTTTTCATGAACATGGGAAGTTATTCTGAACGACAAGGAGATGCTTATTGTAGGATTCAATACAAAATGTTATCAAGATATACTATAAAGACAGGTAAAACAAAACAAAATTATCTCTTCAAGGTTTATGAACTGAATAGAAGAGGTTAAAAACTGGTACAAAAATAATCTCATTCTATAGATTTTATATTAGGTGTGTCACTGATCTGAGACTCTTCAGAGATCTGCATACTGTCAGAAACTTACTGAATTTTAGTGGCACCACTTGATCTGTCCATAAGAGTTGACTTGCTAGAATGAACTTCCACATCACATATGTACTCTGTGATAATGTAGATCTGATTTATTCTTACTGCTCTTGGGTTTTTATAGTCCATTTGTTCCATGTTTGTCATTCATTGCTACTGAAACAATACATCTAGTCATCAGTAGCTCTTGGTCTTGTTGAAGGAATATGCTAAAATTCGTTCAGACATAAAAGAACTAAGGCAGGAAGACACCATATTATTATTAATGAAAATGCCACTTTTTGAGATATGAAAATGTTTAAGATAATTTTAAAGTCTGAGACTTCCCTTTCTCTTTTTCCATCTAAGAACCTTTCATTTACCTGTGTGAATTTTGAATGCTATGGCAAGAGGTGGTCAAGTGCTGCAAAAATGGCACTGCTGTGCTTGAAAGCTCTGTGATCCCACAATCTTCTAATGCTCTGACAAGTTATGTCTCACCCCTTCTGTAGAAATTAGCCTTTTTATAAATGGCGCCAACTTCTTTACTTCATTATGACTATAGGATAAGTAAACTACCATTCAGTCCTGAATGATAGATACTACCAAATACACACAAAGATGAATATGTGGGACTTCCATCAAGCCTTCAAGTATTACACCTGGGTGTTTGGTACAGCGAGTGTAAAATTGTTAACTCCTGGCTCTCCTTAGTATTTTGTCCTGTACATGTTTAGCAACTACTTTAATACTTTGGGACTGTTCGGAAAACAATATTTTTCTTTTGTGAAAACAGTGAGAATTCAACATATTCCAATATAGACCATATCCACAATACTTCAAATGTAGTAAGCAGGAGTTCTCTGGGCAGTATTAGCTAGGAACCCAGTGGTAAGACATAACACGAGGAGCAGGTAGACAAGGCAGCTTTGGGTTTATGCTTGGGATTAACAAATTTGTTGTTATTTCTACTATTAATATGTACAAGTGAAAATTACACTTTTTTTTTTTCTTCCTTTGGCTTCTGCTTGGGATCCTTGTATCCGCAAAAGACTTTTGGTTGGATTTTAGTTTGTTTTTTTTTCCCTGGTTGCTCCCCTCTGCTTGGTACATGAATTCTGTACTGAAATACTTTTTCAGACCATCTCATGTGCAGAATTCCTGATTTTGGCTATTTGTGGATTTGTAGTTACTCTGTTTTCACATCTAAGTTTAACGCTTAGATGAATGATCTTGAATTCTTAATTTTACTTTTAATATTCTGTTCGATATTATGGATTTTATTTAATGTGAGAGCATGGCTGGGTAATAACAAGTACATTCTACTTTATTAATTTGTTTTTGTATGCTTCTGAAGAACATCCTATCATGTTAGTTGTACAGGTACTTATATGTGCAATTAAGGTTATGTAGATAGTCCCATTGGCGTTGAGAAGACTGAAGGGTTAGATTTCATGCATGATATAAAGTACTGACATAATTGTTCTACATTCCATATTGTACTTGTCAAAAAAAAGTGTTTTACAGTGAACAATTAGTGTTAAAACACTATTTGCTTGCTTGCTTGCATATCAAACTGTTTTAGAGCTTGCATGACAAATTTGGCAATAGCTGCAGTAGATATTTAAATATAGGTTCTCTTTTGATCTTAATTTTGTAAGAAAAAACTGTGAGAAAAAAATCTATATAATGAATTCACAATTAAGATTTATGAGCCACAAAATGCTTGGAAGATACTAGTGCTAAGATTTTCTTTATAGCCATTAGCTCCTATGAGTTTATAATGGAGTTTTTGCGTGATAATGATAGCTTTTTTTTTTTCACATGACATATTAATCAACCCTCAACATCAATTGTATTCACTTAAGAAGCAAAGAGTTGGTATTTTCTTTCCTCCTTCCTCAGTGAATGGTAGCATGCTTTGCTTGCTTTACTCTGTCCAAATCCTACGAAGGTGTAATTACTCATGAGCCCTCAGCACTGTTCACTACACTCAGTACGTGCTTCACAAACTATTCATGGCTTTATCTTTAAAACAGCCCTATTTTGCAGTGGAGGGGTAAAACAGAGAGATAAAAGTGAAAAAGAGTTGCATTGCTGCTTTCAAAGCACACAGCATTTTTCTCCTACTACGTTCTGTGTTCTCGGTTGCACCCATAAATGACGAGCCCTTCTGTAAACCAATCCCAGCCTCCTTTGGCTGTGTGCAAGAGGAACGAGGAACACAGGATTCAATTAACATTTCGCTAAAGAGACAGCTCCAAGAAGGATATGCTAGATATGCCTAACCCACATAAAGCAAGCACTGACAGTGCAGAAGTCTTTCATAAAACATAGAAGTATTGGAAAATACAGCTTCTGAAAGAAGATGGCAAGTCGTCCCACCATTAGGTACTGTATAATAGCGGACTGTAAAGCAAGCAGTGAAAGGAATGAGTACTGTGCCCTCCTCCCACAGCAGAGTTTCACACTCCTATCTTGCTTCACTAGAAGAAGTCTTGAGGAAAGAGCATTTTCTACAGTTTCTGTCGAATTTGTCACTGGGAAGTAAAAAAATCAGTATAAACGGGAATCCAAAAGGTTAAAAAGTGAGAGCATAATTTTGTAATTCAAACATTAACTGAGTAATTTAGTTTACAAGTCTCTATGCTCAAAACTATTTATTTAAATTAAATCACTATTTGATAAGAAACAATAATAATGATCAGGGTAGAATCAGGAGCATAAAAATGTATGTTTTTAAACTATAGAATCAAAACTGTTGGATAAGCATTTCTTTTGTATTTTTCTGTTCTGATCTCAGAAATCTTGCATTTTGATAGTTTTTGCCCATTAGTCTGTCCCACTTTCAAGTCTTCCTCCTTTTCTCTTAGCAACCTACCACCTTGTGGTTAGCATGCTGCTATAGAAAGTTATGAGTTTGAAACCTGTCAGGATGAGCCAGAATTTCAATGCAGCTTTCTAATTTAATGAGAGAATATTTTGATCATTTTAGAAAACATAGATAAAATTGTCATCAAAATCTACAGCTTAAGTACTTGATGTGCTGTTGTGTATGTATCTAATCTCAAGAGAGGATTCTGAGCTCTGCTTTCTAAGTAAATGGAGTGACCTGTTTACAGCTTTGACCTCGTTACCTAAGCTTACAAAAAGAGGGGACTCAAGACACCTTCCTGTGTCTTAGTCTACCCTGTAAATTCTCACACCTTTACGTATTTCCTCAGCTGAATGTGGCCATGGCCTTTCTGAGGTGCTATCCTCTTGGTATTATTTAGATATCAAAATGTGAACTGCAGATACTACTGTGATAGCCAGATCCTAAAACTAGATGCTATAGACATCAAATTTATAGCTGCTTACGTTTTCCATTGACTTGGCTATCTCACATAGACTGCTCTGTTAGGAATGTAATTTAATGGTAGAGGTGGAATATAGATCACACAACTCTGCATTTCCAGGTTATGGAATCAGAAGAGAATAATTCGTTTGTCTTTACTGTGAGCTGGCTTTTCAACTCAATTATTAAACTTTTAAAAACGGTTATATAACTTCTATGCTTTTATACTTACACTTTTGACTTTCACAACAAAAGAGTCAGGGTTTATACACAGTACAGACCACAGACCTTTCTCCTCCTTAGTTCTGATTCATTCTCAGAGGATGCATGCTCTATGCATGGGATGCAAAAGAATCTGGTGATAAAAATAGTGCATGATCATATAGCTAAAGACAGTATGCGTACATAGATGGAATTAAATTAAAGTAACAAGGAAAATCTAGTTCTAGAATTTCCTAGCTGTGAAGTCTTTGGCTTTGCTTCTTCTCGAACAGCATTTCTGATGTGGGCTGTTTAGCAGGAAGCAGCAGAACACACAAGTCGCTTACGTGCTGTCATTTCCTTTGTCTACCCCTTGGATGCAGGACTGAAACTAAAGGGTTCACTGTCTATCCCACTGCCACTTGAGCTGATAAAGTAACTGTTAGCAAAAGGGTGTTCTTAATTTTTGTATGGATAGTTACAATGGTGATTGCGTACTCTCTCTGCAGAAAGATTGGGGAATACGATAGTTGAAGGGATAGCAAGTCTTCAGTCTTCTGCTGCATTTGAGACCCTAGTGGCAAGCGCAGACTCATACACTTTTCTTATTGATGCTCCCAAACTTCCTTTTGTTCCATCCTCTCTAAAGTCTTTTTGTCTTAATTATATGCTTTCCTTCTGGATCTTATTCTAGCTTTTGTCCCTTCTTCCCACAGTCTCACACTATTCCTGACTGCCTTATTCAAATCCTAGGTTCCTTACCAAGACAGCATTACTTGGTTTTACTGGCTTCTTTTATTGTCTGCCTCCTTGGTTTACTCACCAGGTCAATTACTCTAATGCAGAACTGTCCATTCTTTCCTGTATCTTGTCCTAGATACTTTCACAAATTAAGTCCAGTTGTCTCCTAGTTCCTTAACAACTTGTCAGACCTCTCATTCTTCTGTTTCTCTGCCACTATTTCCTAATCTTTGAATTTCACTATCCTTTACACCTTCCTCCAGCTCCTTTGTCAGTTTTAATGGAACCCTAATAGAGTTCCCATTCCTATATTTTCTCCCCAGCTCCCAGTTTTACTGTGTTTCTCTGACCTGTTTCCTCACCTGCTGCCAAGTTGATGGTACCATTTTCTATGTTTAATGGGTCAGTAAGACACTTGAGTTTGAGTAATTCATTCTGTCAGTGATGGGGATTTATCTTATCTCTTTCTTAGATGCACATTTTGGAATACTGTGAATTGTCTTCCAGACATGCCTATTTCTCTTCATGGAGTGTAGCAGCAGTCTAAAGTGGCTAGTTCAGATTTAAATGTTCAATTTAAATGTTTAATGTTCAATTAAATTTGAGAAAATGAACATCATTTGAAATGTACATTGCCAATTCAAACTGTTCTAAAAGGACAGAATTAATTAAAACTTGGTAGATTTTCATAGCTTTAGTAAAGAGCATATCTCTCATCGCAATAAATGTAAGGGTGCTGCTCTGAAACATGGGCCCACTAAACCCACGAGAAAGCAAGACTTGACAGTTATTTTTGTTGTTGTTATCCATGTGCTTTAAACATTGGCTAAACCAACACCTTTTTCCTCCGGACTTATTTTCAGAAATGCTTGCACTGTTTTGCCAGAATATTTCCAAAATATTCAACATGAAGAAAGGATTTGGCAATGAAAATATCAGCTGCACAGAGAGTGGCTAAGTCAGTAAAATACCTCTGAAACGATGGCTGTCTTAAGGGTAACATCAAACAACCTTAGAAAAGGGAAATGCTTTTCAGCCTTTCCATAGTAAAAGCGAAAGCACATACAGAGAAAAGCAGCCATCTCTGGAAAATCNCCCCCCCCCCCCCCCCCCCCGATAAAAACGGTTTGGTAATGATAATGGTATGATAGTATGGACGTGTATAGGTCTATATGTACACACAGATGTCTAAATCTGTATCATCTGCATTTCTCTCTTTATATAAACATCATAATACATACATATATAAAAATGCGTACATGTATACATATTTTATATATTTATGCATAAACACATAGTTTTAATCTTTAGATTCTTACACAGTTATTAATAAATACATTTATAATTGATTCCCCGATGCAATTTTTGTGAGCGATGAAGTTCACTTAAATAGTATACATGGAAAAAAATTAGAGCATATTGTTGGAATCTGTGCTAAATTCATAAGGATGGTGCTACTACATATAGGTTAACATATTCTTAACACGTGATCATTGCTTTCTAACAGCTACTTCTTATCCTTGTGACACATTTTTTTTATACCCTGTTGCAAGCAGCTTAAGAGATTGCTTTTTCCTTTTATATCTCAAACTTGCATTTTTTTAGGTGAAAACTGCTCCTTAAATATTATGCTGTGATGTTTTTGCAGCATTTCCTAGTATACAAATTTCCTGGTGGTGTTTGAACAATTTTTTAGAATACAGGATTGATGACCTAGAATAAACTATTTGCACTAGGGAAATAGCTAGATGTGTGCCATTAAAAGTTTCAGAAAGGAAATCTGTCCTGCAAAAAGATGAGAACTGCTGTAACTTCCATAGAAAGATAAGTAACTGTCTGGTCATCCCTAGTAATACTAAAAGAAAACCAAAAACCCACAACATCCCTTCACATAAACTATGAAACACGTGAAATTAGATTTTATCCTTCCTCCCACCCTAACCATATGGAAAAAGCAACATTGTTTTGACCTTATGGTATCTTTTTTCTGTTATTGTGGAGTTGCTTTGTGCAAAGCTCAAAGAGGAACCCAAAACCAAATCAAATAAAATATCACAAATGATCTTTTCATCTGAATGGGTATAATCACAGACTTATACCCTTTTTGCTGAATGTAGTCCTAGGATTGAATCCTATTTGGGCTCCTAATTCTTTTTAGTGATTCTTCAACTGTTTGATTGATACCAATAAATAGGCGGTAGAACTATTTAAAGAGAGAAAATACAGGATACATACCTAACGTATAGTTTTGTTGTGCCGTGTGGTTTCGTTAAAACTATCTTCTCAGAATATCTTGTAGTTTAGCAATGAAGAAGTTCTTCCAGAGCATAGACGTTTTATGTTTCTTGGGCAAATGTCATAAGAATGGAGAACACGTGCAAAAAGACCAGTGCATCTGTATTTGCAAGAATATGTGGCACTTCAGATACTCAACTTTCTGTTCTTAGATAGACTTCTGGCTGCCTATGGAGGTGTAAGTTCTTTTTATGTTTTAGGCAGGTTGAGTGTGCCACTGATCCAGGCCTTCAGCATGACCTGGTTCACCACTTTTTCTCACATTCCTTGTTATTTCTCTACTATTTCTCTATTTCTCTGAAATATTTCTCTATTTCTAATTGGAATCTGGAATAATATTAATCTCCACGTGCACTGTTATATTTTTATGCATGCATTTCAATTATGATAATTTTTGAATGTCTGAAAGAATATTTTTATAAAAGGATTTATCACAGATTTTTATAGTACTAATCATCATGTGAAATGTACACCTTCTACGTGTAATGTCTGGTGACTATACAAGTTAAAATTTTTTTTGTCAGTTGTTTTGTCTTAATTTTTATTATTAATTTATCCACGATGATAACCTAGTTTTTATATCAATTATCTGAAGTTCAGAACAAAAATGCCCCAAAAGAAATAAAAAACCACCCCTAAAGTAGCACTAGTAAGAACAATTTCAAAATATATAAGATTCAAAACAAGGAAGGAGAGAGGAGAAAGAGGGGGAGACAGAAGTAAAGAATATGAAATAAACAACTCAATATTTTCAGTTAGTAGTAACAATTTTTTAAAATCTTTTTAGTCTTCTATTGACAGACACAAAGACTACAAACCACTGTCACAATTCAGAAGATATTTTGAATAGAAAAGGATTCAATAAATAATTGTTTGTTAATCAACAATGCCTTCGCCAACACATTGATTATAATTAATCCTCCTGAATTGAGTTTTGCATATCTTGACTCTAGTTATTTGAATTTAGAAGATTAATGACTTTTGTTTGAAAATATAGTAGTCTTTGAGAGGATTGAAATTTAGATGAAAGTGAATGCTTCTGTACACTGTTCATCTGGGGTGGAAATGGATTTTATGAAAACTCCTATAAAAAGGATGCAACAGGAAAGCCTTGTTCACATGCAGAATTAGAAACAATAGTTGTATCAGGTGGAATTCTTCATGTATTTGTTTTGGGGCCGGTACTTTCATTGTAGTCACTAATGACTAAATAATGAAATAAAGCATATGCTTCTTAAAAATAAAGATTAAAAGATTCTTAGAGGATTCATCAGTATGTTACAGGAGAGAATTAGAATGCAAAATAATCTTGAAAAAACAGAGACATCCTCTGAAAACATGAATATGGAATAGTTCAACTTGCTATCCTGTCACAAGAATAATCAGCAGAGATACCCAGTGGGATCAAATGTCTAGATAGCATTTCTGCAGAAGTTTTGCAGTTAGTAAACAGCAAGAAAAATATGAATCAACAATGCTGTGCTGCTGCTAAAATGTAATCATAGGAATATATAAACACATACATAGCCTGCAAAACAACTTAATAATTCTTCTTCTCTGATCAGTTTTGATAGACCCTCAGTTCTACTATATTGTCGAGGACAGTCAAGAAATGTATGAATTGTTTGGAGAAATTCCAGTTAAAAAATCACTAGAATTTTAGGGAACATATTGTGCCAAAAATAAATTAAACGTAGGAAATAATATTATTTTTTTTAAGATTTGATAACAGTATGCGTCTACTTTTCCTATGAAAGGAATGTTGGAAAACACTTAAAGGATTTAAATCACACATAAGATGATCAGTAAGAAACTGATTCTACAGATACTGATGCACAGTAACAGATTTCCTGGGAGTGGTGTGGACTATTTGATATCTGGGATTAGAAGAAGAGGTTAGACAAATGTCATGTCATAACATGTTTAAGCATGACAGCTCTTTTTCCTTGAAGAAGGAAGTGCATTAAATAATCTCTCACAAAGTATCAGTCAGTATCTTTCTATGAAAAGGTTGGCTACAGATGCTGACAAAGAGTTNGATCTTCCTATAGAATCATAGAATGGTTTAGGTTGGAAGCGACCTTAAAGATCACTTAGTACCAACCCCCCTGCCATGGGCAGGGACACCTCCCACTAGACCAGGTTCCTCAAAGAGCCATCCAGCCTGGTCTCAAACAGTTCCAGGGATGGGGCATCCGCAGCTTCCCTGAGCAACCTGTTCCAGTGCCTCATCACCCTCAGAGTGAAAAATTTCTTCCTAACATCTAATCTAAATCTACCCTCTTTCATTTTAAAACCATTACCCCTCATCCTATCGCTATGCTCCCTGATAAAGAGTCCCTCCCCATCTTTCCTGCAGGCTCCCTGGAAGTACTGGAAGACCGAAATAAGTTCCCCCGGGAGCCTTCTCTTCTCCAAGCTGAACAACACCAACTCTCTCAGCCTGTCTTCATTGGAGAGGTGCTCCAGCCCTCTGATCACCTTCGTGACCCTCCACTGGACCCACTCCAACAGATCCATGTCGTTCATATGTCCCCCTGAGCTGGACACAATATTCCAGGTGGGGTCTAATGAGACTGGAGTAGAGGGGCAGAATCACCTCCCTCGACCTGCTGGCCATGCTTCTGATGCAGCCCAGGATATGGTTTGCTTTCTGGGCTGTGAGCGCACATTGCTGTGTCATGTTGAGCTTCTCATCCACAAGCACCCCCAAGTTCTTCTCCTTGGGGCTGCTCTTAATCCATTCTCCGCCCAGCCTGTATTTGTGCATGGGATTGCCCTGGCCCACGTGCAGGACCTTGCACTTGGCCTTGTTGAACTGCATGAGGTTTGCACAGGCCAACCTCTCAAGCCTGTTGGGGTCGCGCTGGATGGCATCCTTTCTGTCCAGCGTGTTGACCGCTCCACACAGCTTGATGTCGTCAGCAAACTTGCTGAGGGTGCACTCAATCCCGCTGTCCATGTTGCCAACAAAGATGTAGGGATTAACAGTTTTTTATCATCCCATTTTTACCAGATTATGTGAATATATCTTTTATAATTTAAGTACATCCTGTCTTTACATTTGTGACTTCCTCATTTGATTTGCTCTTCCACTGGAGTACTCTGGTGTCCCTAATCTCATGACTATGCATAACAAAAATCAATCCCCATCATGTTAGGTATTTAACATACGCACATACTCATATTTTAAAGATCTTGGAGTTTAAAGAAATTGTAGTAATTGGAAGTCAATGCCAGTACTATTATCTCTTTTTTAAGACAGAACACTGAAGCAAAAGTAACTGAATTACATGGGGAAACTTAAACACTAGCTAAATCTAGCTATTTTGAGTCTGAGTCCTTGAAGGCAAGACCCTATATCTTCCTCAAATAAATGTGGTAAAATAAATTAATCCACAGTACCCATAAAAATGAACTTAAAGTTAGTTTTGGCTTTGCATGGCAAGGTTTTGGTAGCGGGAGGGCTAGAGGGGTGTCTTCTGTGAGAAGCTGCTAGAAGCTTCCTTGATGTCCAGTAGAGCCAATGCCAGCCAGCTCCAAGATGGACCCGCTGCTGGCCAAGGCCAAGCCCATCAGTGATGGTGGCATCTCTGGGATAACATATTTCAGAAGAGGGGAAAAAAAAATGTGTGGCAGCAACTAGGAGAGAGGGGTGAGATAAAAAACTCTGCAGACACCAGGGTCAGTGAAGAAGGAGGGCAAGAAGGTGCTCCAGGTGCCAGAACAGAGAATCCCCTGCAGCCTGTGGTGAAGACCATGGTGAGGCAGGCTGTTCCTCTGCAGCCTATGGAGGTTAATTGCGGAGCAGATATCCACCTGCAGCCTGTGGAGGAACCCCGCTGGAGCAGGTGGATACCCAGAGGAGGCTGTGACCCTGTGGAGATCCCATGTTGGAGTAGGCTCCTGGCAGGACTTGTGACCCCATGGGGGACCCACGCTGGAGCAGTCTGTTCCTGAAGGACTGCACCCTGTGGAAGGATACATGTTTGAGAAGTTCATTGTGAACTGTCTCCTGTGGGTGGGTCCCCATGCTGGAGCAGGGGAAGAGTGTGAGGAGTCCTCCCCCTTGAGGAGGAAGGAGTGGCAGAGACATGTGATGAACTGACCACAACCCCCATTCCTCATTCCCCTGCGCCGTTTGGGGGAAAGAGATAGAGAAAATCGGGAATGAAGTTGAGCCTGGGAAGAAGGGAGGGGTGGGGGGAAATTGTTTTAAGATTTAGTTTTTATTTCTCATTTGCCTACTCTGTTTGTAATAGTAGTAAATTAAATTAATTTTCCCCAGGTCGAGTCTGTTTTGCCTGTGACGGTAATTGCTGAATGATCTCTCCCTGTCCCTATCTCGACCCACGAGCCTTTTGTTATATTTTCTCTCCCCTGTCCAGCTGAGGAGGGGAGTGATAGAGCGGCTTTGGTGGGCACTTGAAATCTAGCCAGGGTCAACTCACCACAGTGTATAATCAAAGCACTAAAATTTTAATTACATGAAATTTAGTGTGTTCCTTTTTGTGTACCATCTTCATTGATATACCCCCAATGAGCCTGTTCAATGTCATGTTTCTCATTAGGTCATCTTAAAAAGACTGTGGAAAATATCATTAAGTTTTTTGCTTTTAGAAACAAATAATGACTTAGATAGAAAATAAAGACTTAAAATTAGTTTTTTATAGTTTCCTAATAGCACTAAGTATTCTCCAGTACCATCTGTCTCACCATCATCTAAGTAGTTTGGTTGATTTCTCTTCAGGTGACAGTGTTTTCATGCCAGGCTTGAAGCACTACTTAAGATCAGATTTGAAATAATATTTTTTTATGTGCTAGGCTCTTAATCCTCTCGTAACAAGAGAGTACACAGCATTAAGAGTGTAACTCAGAATCAGACATGGTTGCCTAATCAAGGAGATTGCTGTCTGAAGTGTCCTGTTTCCTGATTCCCTGATTCCCTGATTGGGAATTTTGTGGCAAAAAAAGGCAGGGAGTAATTAAGAAAGGAAGGAATTTGCCTTGTCTTATGAACCCTCTTCTAAGAGGCTTTCTTCTGAAGGAGAAATCTATTGGAAGGTTTATTTCCAAATTTCAGTGATTAAGAACTGGTACAGATGTTTCTTAAATCTTTTGTCTGGTATTGAAATCAATTCTCTTGTGCATGACAGAAGAATATTTTGAAGAGATCAGTGAAAAATTCAAGATATAGAAAACTGAAAAATAGTAAGATTAATTAATCTCAAGAATGAATCTTGGAAAGAACTTTATTTTTTGGTGTTTTTTTTTTCTGCAGACTAATTGTGATATTACAACAGAGGCGTATCTAGGCATATGTTATTTTGCAAGGTGAAGTCAAATAACTTCACTCTTCAGGGGCTTGTTTTTCTCTCTTGCCTGTTTGTGTAGTCTAAACAGAGCCGCCCATGATTACTGTGCTGTAGGAAAAGCTCAAATATACTTCAGGATTTTTAGTTTGTTTTGCTTTTTGTGTTAGCATATGAAAACAGCAGTTGAAAAAAAACCAACCACCCAACAGATGGTTTGTGCATTCTGTTACAAGCAGATGATAGGTGCTCTGATTAGTATTATGCAGATAACATTGCATGCTGAAAGTTTTGAAGAAAGTATGATTATGGCCCAGATTAAACAGAAAAATGTCACTATGTCTGTTTTTATGTTAAAAGGTGAAGAATCTACTTATTTCAACATATGCACGTTCGTATATTTCTTTGTATATAGATATAGATAGACAAGCTGGGAAACCAGGAACACTGCTAATTTTGGAAGCACTACTGCCTCTCTGTTCAAAAGTCATGTTTTGATTTTATGTCCCAAACTTTGCTGTCAGGGCCACAACACTGTAATATAACTTGTATTTCAGCACGTTTGAGCATATTGAAATGGCAAGTAGATGGGTCCCAGTTTCCTCACTAATTTGTATTTCTTTTTATTTTTTTATATTTCTTCATTACTTTTTCATTTTTTGTCCTAGAAAAAAAAATACAGATAACAGTATTACCTTTTTTCCTTTTTGTAAAAACATTGTATTGAAGCAGACTCTGGTGGAGCTCAGAAAAATACATTTCCCCTTCAAATGCAGGTGAAACTTAATTTATCTAGGATTCCTTACCATTACCATAACAGGCAATCTTTCTGTCAGAGACTGAATCCCAGCATCCTTTCAGAGTAAGCAGCAGTTGTAATGACTCCTTTTCCAATTTCGTAGATATTTTTTCTCTTCAGGAACAGAACACTGTCTAAAAACTTAAGTTACAAAATGAACCAAACAAACACAAACCTCATGACAAGTTTCAGAATATCAAAACTCAGTCTAAAGCTGATCTAATATAAAGATAAGTGATCTCTCAAAAACAGGTATTCTTAATGACTATTTCTGTAAATTATATTGCGTGCCTTGTCTTTGCTGTGTGGATTTTCAGAAAATTTTGTAAGCTTAGGTGCATTTTTATGACTTTTTCTGTAACTTATTCCTCTGTAATATTAGTCGTCTTTTTTAAATTTCTCGTCAGAGTTAAGTCTAGAAAATTTCCACACTGCACTGTGGAAGTTTCAGAACATTATTAGGAATTGGAAACATGGATGTAATTGGAAAACCAAAACACAACATACCAGAAATCTGAAGCAAAAGCTTCAGAAATATATCTGACAGCTTCCAGTAATTGTATTCTTGGCAACTGTTTTAAATATTTGGAAATTTTTTTATTGGGGCCAACCATATGTTATAAAGTTTAAAAGCATATCTTCTGTCCAAATTTAAAATTTACAGTTCATGTTGTAATAAATGATAACAGAAGATAAAAAACTTAGAAAATTATTTCTTTTTTCCAGTCTGTGATTTTCTTTATCTTGTATAATAATGTCTGATTTTTAAGTGTGCTTTTTAAATGAGTCAACCTTATAGCAGGTTTCTTTAGGCTTGTTTGAAAATTAACGGAGACCAAATTGTGTTAAAAAATAATCCCTGTGTATACAATGTGATCATTCTATTCTAATTCAGTTCACTGTGGAACAGTCAGTCAAAAAAAGATTTGATGTTTCTTTTCTGTACAGAAAAGCAGAGATGAACATTTCTATGTAGTGGTTTTGGCAGTGTTAGGTTAATGGTGGGACTCAATGATCTTAAAGATCCCTTCCAACCTAGATGATTCTATGATTCTATGAATTCTCCATGAAAACATTTTTGTAAGAAAATAGTGTCTTGTGAAAAAATAGTGATAAGGAGTGTTTCCACTGCATGAATTTTTGATTTAAAATGAATAATTAAGAAGATTTTCATAATTACTGAAGCATCCTGTATGGCATATGAACAAAAAGTTACAGTCTCATTTTTAAAATTATTTTTGCCTCAAAGATCATAATTAGATAGTTAAAAAGCCTGAAGAGTGTTACAAAAAACTAATACTGAGTGATTCAAATGAGTGTGTTGAATTGAGTCAGTTAAGACTTTTTATTTACTAATTTTTGAACTCTGCTTCATGGAATCACCAAGGTTCAGACTGCATTGTCAGAATCTTGGAAAATTATTAATCTCAATATCCCATCAAATGGCTGAAGAGATGGTTACAAGTTTAGTGGAATGCGGAAATTATATTTTGTTATTAGTTCTGAGATCACAGATCCTATTTTTGGGAATTTTGCCACCGCATGAATGTTTTTAAAATGTGTACTTTTTTTGTTGATATAAACTCTCTCTGTGTATAGTTATCTCACTTCAGTAATCTTTTATTTTTTAGAGTCTCCTGTGTTTACACATACTTGGTATATCACTGAAAACAGCCGAGGATTTAAATAACAATAATCAGCTTTAGAGGGATAAAATTTGCCATATTCCTTGCCTTTTTAACAAGTATACTCAATTAGTCTTATATTAAAGTTTATACTTTACTATCAACATAATATTTCAACCTTATTTTCCATTTCTGCTAAGTACTCTGTAAGATGTAGCGTCAAAGGGGAATGAGCCATAGCAGTCTTATGTCAGAAGTACCATTTTTGTTAAAAGCTTAATAGGGGCAAAAAGGCAGTATTATTCTTCTGCTAAGCCTTTTGTCCCATGCTGTGTACTGCATTAGAAAATAATTTTTGAGAATAAAAGAACAGTTCTTAGTTGTTATAATTAGAAAAAATCAGGAGAAATGGCATGCAAGCAAGAGTTAGAGTACTAAATTCTTAGTAACCCTCTTCACTCTACCATAACTTTTCTTAGTATTATTTTTGTGTATTGGATTATCAGGTCCAAAACAATTTAACAGCTTTGTTAAATTTTCTTTGCTAAAACTTCAGGCAGTCAGCATTGATTAAGCTATTTTAGCCTTGTTTTTACAGTGATGTATTAGTTTACTAATAGGAGCTTGTCCAATTTAATTTCACTCATCTAAAAGAAAGACATCTAGTCCAGTAGTCATCTAGCCAACCTAATGGACTCAACAGTTGAATGTAGCTTAACTGAACAAAGATGTGGCGTATGCTGCACAAAATGCGTGCTCTGTCTGTGTGAGGAAAATACGTGCATTAGTTAAGCAAGTGAAAGCAGAAATTCATTATACAGTCCAAAGATAAGTTCAAATGGTTATGCAAGTGCCAAAGTGTCTGGCGTTCAACTATTTGGATGAACCTTAGTTGCCAGTACTCAAACAGTACTATTGTTAGGCTGCTGTAGATGCACCGCAGAATTAATGGCGGCAAGATAAGCTTATGAAATAAAGGTATATGAGCATAATACTTTAACCACTGAATATTTCTGCATGTTTTAAGTTTGATTTCCCTTCAGATCATATTTTATACCATCTCAATATAATTTTGTGTTATACCTCTTGCATCCCAACCTTTTCTGATTATCACGTCAGAAAAAAAATGGTGTATTAGGATAAGTACCCCAAATAATTATGTTCGTACAAATTTTTTAAAACACTGTCGTTTGAACACGGCAGACTACATACCACCACACAAGTACTTGGTGAAAGGATAGCATATATCTCTGAGATAACAGAAAATCTTGTTCTAATTCAGGTCAAAGAACAAAAATGCATAAGAAATTAAGCCTCACTAGTTCTGACGATCACAGAATTATTTGTTTAATTTTGTTACAGTGTGATTCTTCCTGTATGTAGAAGAGTATTAACTTTAAATTAAAATGTTAACAACCAAGTCTTGGTTAAAAACTAACCTCCCTCTGGTGATTGTTAGGACTCTAATCTTTTAATTGTAATTGACTGTAAATCACTGTGATGATTTTTAACTGAAAAAAAATAGGTCTGAGTAAGTATAAAACAAAACAACTGAAAAAAATGTTGCAAGGAGAATGTGAACTGCTACTGTCGTCATGACAATTTAATTCATTTTATTTTATAGGTACATCAATTTAGGAAAATTTGCAGGGAGAGTTATTGTATGTTAGCTGAGGAACAGTAGAGTCTTAAGATAGGTCAACTTGTTCTCTTGCTACCATCTGCCCATATCCTAAGACTGAAAATTTTAAATGTTAAGAGTTTCACTTTATTCAATAAAATAGAAGAATGAAAGATGTCAGTTGTCTTGTATTATCCAATATTCTTGATTTACTTCTAGGTTAGTACCCACAGACCTGAAAAGTCTGAAAGGACTTGGGCTTGGAAAGGAGGATGATTCACTTTGCTCCAAAACTTGTTGTGAAGGGCTCCACATTATTGGTCTAGACTGAAACCCGGATTGTCTACGTATATTTATTATTTTGTTGCTTAGAAGTTTCTCAGGTCTGAAGCAGAATATTAATTTTGTTTAGAGAAACTGAAACCTTAGTAGTATGGTATAAAGAGGCATTTTAGGTCCTCATATAACAAGGGAAGTAAGATCATAATTCTTGAGTGAGAAGATAATCATTGAGGTAGAGTATCTCAACTCATTTTAGCCATTTACATTTAGATTGCTTATTTTGGTAGGGTTTTTTTACACTCTATAGCCAATGGAGAGAAATATGTACTTTAAGCCATGGTTCAGCTGACATACGTCAGATGTCTACAGCAATATGGAACGGATCATGTTTCAAAAGTACTTAGATTTCTGTAGTACCCACCTTACATTCCTGTAAAGGTTCTCTAGGTATAGAATAATATGGAGCAGACTAGGGCAAGGCAGAATCTGATTTGTACCCTTCTAATGTGCTTTCATTACTGGGAAGGCAGCCTAAGCCTCATCAGCTTAACTTAAAATGATAGAAAGAATGAATTAAAAGACAATAAACATGTCTTAATGGTAGAAGCAAAGAATGATTTTTAACTGCTGTCTTTCATAGATAGGTGTAGTTACTTGAAATTAAATGTACTACTACAAAAAAAGACATTAGGATAAAAATATAACTCCATTTGCAGAAATCTCTAAGCAAAAGATGATAGAGAACAAGAATTGCACAATACAGATCTTTATAAGGAAAATTCTATAAACTACAAAAATTGCCATGTAAAATGACAATTTCAGAAGGTAAAAACAATTTTTAAAGCTACTCTTGCAATTTAAAGTGGCATTTGCAGACCAATACCCATATTTATTTACCTCTGGAGAGATTTACTTTTTAACATGGCTGAAACATCTGCATTCAATAGGTTTGAATTATTTTTAAATGTGCTTAAGAGCTACATATAAGAATTTCATTGGAGATACCGGATGAAAATTTCTGCATTCAAACAGAATGCATTCAAACGGAGGCCCAGTCTTACGAAGTCCCATAGCTATTGAAAATTCTGCTACTAACTTTGACTAAAATAAATTTGACCTCTAGTGAGCAGTAGTGCCTGATCAAATTTTAGGCTTGGTCCAGACCAACTAATTGCAAGTTTTGAAAGAGAGTTTGTAACAATTTAATTTTATTGGAACCCAGAGGTTATTTTCCTTTTTTTTTCTGTTATGCATTTAACAAAAATAAAGAATCAGAAAAGCATCTCTGTAAAGCAGCAATGTAATAAAACGTGGACTTTTTAGTGGATATACTTGCTCTCTTTTAAACAGAACTTTCACAAGCTCAACCCTTGTCTTAGTATTTTATAACCTTAAACCTTATAAAACTTTAACTCTGATATAAAAATTTAATACATCAGCAGAAGATAGTTGCTGAATAAGAATGTTTTGAAAGGGATTCTTTAGCACAAAGAAGAAAGCACTGAAGTCATTTGTGAATATTTCATGTTACAAGAACCAGCTTCAATGTCAACCTTCAGGTTTTTTTTTGACAAAAAGACTGTCAAAAGGTTAGTTATAACCTTTGGAAAAGGTTATTTTAGTAATACCAAGCATAGAAGCATATGAAATGTTTGCAAGCCCTTGTGGTTTTAGTATGCATGTTTCTGATGTCAATTAAAAATATCATCATTCAGGGATAAGTACATTTTTAAATAAACATTGGTGAAAACTTTACCTTCCAGAAAGTACTTTAAAAGAAAATGTATAAGGGGAAAATGATTGATACGTATTTCAGATTGAAGTCTTTGCAAACCCCATTTTATCATGGGAGTTAAATAGTATCAGTTGAATGAGTTTTCCGTTAATTCCAACTGACTATACTATTTTGCTTGGCTGCAGTGGTCCCACCAAAATTAAAAACCAAAACCACAAATGCCAACGGCAGCAACAACAAAAAACTGCTAAGAAAGTCCACCTAAAGAATCATCCCTGAGCCCAACAGTATTTGATCACAGTTGAATGGGGTAGTCCAGTTATGCCAAGTTCTTCCAGCCTCCAGTAGGCTGCTTAAAACTATGTTTGGTGGTCCTATATTAATAAAATCATGCCTAACTAGTATGATTGATGGCTATCCAATGTTTTTGTGTCCAATCCTCAACTCAGAAATACCTTCAAGGACTGAAATGAGGGACATTTTGTTTCGATCTGTCTTGTCTTTGCTTCCTCTCCGTGACCCAGTTGCTCTGTAAGTTTACAGCAGTGTGAAATACAGGTCACCTTACCACTGATTACTCAAGCTGTGGCAAGCACTAATGTGAAGGAAAGGTAGATTCAGAACAAAGGAAACAACTTCACAAATGATCTTTCCTTCTTTCTTCCTTTCTCTCACCCTTTTTCTCCTTTTTCTTCTCATTCCACAGCATTGAGCTGTATTGCTGTTGTTGACTCATGAAAATACTACTTTTTAAACTGCAAACATAATAAATTGTTAGTCATGACAAATGACCCAAGTCAGTCTTTCCTATTAAGTCCACATAATGGCTGCAGTATGTACTGTGCTGTACTGAAGAATAAAAGGGTATAGCCTCTACACAAACTGTACTACCAATTTTTCCCCCAAGTAATTCAGACAACAACAAATTGTCTTCCTCTTTAAGAGTATTCATAAAGTCTCTACTGTGAGTTTTCTGTAGAAGCCCAGAGTTCTTCTGTAGAAGTTTTCTGTGTTGCCCAGATTGCTGGAACCCTGCACAGATTCTGTGTACTAGTTTTTCTTTTGTAAAGGTCTGGCTCCAATTTCACTGCATACATATTTTCATGGGGACTTTCAGAAGATTTGATTCAATAAAACAATATAAGATTGACTCTTTATTTTACATCTGGAAGGATTGGACTTAAAAGATAGTACCAATAACAAAGATATTTATTGAAAGATATTACCAATTACAATGCAGGAAAGACAGAATGAGGAATAAGATGCTTACCAAGGCATCTGCTCTGCATCATCTTAAATGTATGGCATGTGATTCAAGAGGTGATTATAAGAAATATTTCTTTTAAATACAATCAGTGTGGTGGTATGTTATGCCTTATAGACACATACACAAAGAGATTAATTTTCCATTCTCACAGAATAAAGATACTGAAAAACTCTCAGAAAGAAACTGTGCCTGTTTTTTTAAGTTTTTAAGAAAAAAATTATTAAGAAAGTAAAATGTGAATGCTAAAACAAATAGGTTTAAAATTAAATCACTATCACACCACCTTTTTTGAGATGTTAAAGGTAAAAACCTACTGCCAGCTCAAAGATCCCAGCATCTGACTTAGGAAGTGGCTGCTAACATATATTAACATAAGGACAGAGTATCAAATACTTTAATGGATTTAAGAAAAAGAAAATTATTCACAATGAATCCAGAGCTTTCTTCTAAGTGGTAATAGCGTATTAGAGCCTATTGTTTTTTATGTGTGGGGATTCTTTTCCAGTCTCCTTGAGTCTGCAGTAATCAACACTGAATTTAATGTACTTTTGTTAACATTCAAATGTATTAGTCAGTCATTCAGAAGCGTGAGGTCTTTCTTATACCTCTATTATCAGGTTAGATTTGATTATCCTTAATAATTTAAATAAAAGATTTTACATTCTCATTTTTCATAGGTAAATAATTAACAACAAACCCAGCAACAGAGATTATTCAGGGGTGCCTCCGTAGACGTCTCTTCATTATGAAAAATGACCATTCATTCCAATCATTTCTCTGTCTTTTAGCCATTTATTAATTAATTAAAGGTCTTCCTCTTCCTTTAAAACAAGGTAGGTTCTTTCAGAGGCTTTGATGGGAGAACTTAATAAAATTTTTATTGTAAAACGGAACATGTATTGCTAATACCTTATTCACATACTTGAGGATTCCTTCACGTGACTCAACTAAAACTTGTAAGGGCAGGATTTCTTCCATGGAAGCCAGTTTGAGACTTCCAAATGTATCTTATGTATTCATATGTATATGAAGGATATCCTTATTTTATTTTTATATCGATTTCCCTGTAATGGAATTCAGAAAATGGCCAGAGCTCTTTTTAAGTTGGTGTCACACCAATAGCTTCTGTCCATTTTTTTAATACCAAAGCTGATTTAAGTAATAGCTTATACAACAGAACTAACAGTTTAACAGTTTTCTATGTATTTCATACACAATTAGTGGGTGAATACCAAATCATCCAAACAATTTATTATTTTTATTTCATAAATTTATTCCAGAACCTTTTATTTTAGCAATTTCATTTTGTGACTACTTGTCAGATTTTGTTTCCAGTAAAAAGAAGACGTCTGGTCAGAGAACCTGCGTGTGTTCCTCTGTGGCTGAACTCTGTTGTAAATAGAAAATGAGAGGATACATGAAAAACAAAACAAAACAAAATAAAACTGTGTGAAGCATAGGATTTTCTGTATTTTTAAAACCTTGATAAATGCATATTTTTGTGTAGTTTCTTTTCAGGTATAATTCATTCTTTCAGTGTATGGTATTACAGTATTTCTGATATCAATTTCTTGTTCTTTGCTAGAGCTATTGTCTTTATTTCAAATGAGTCTCAAGAAAAAAAATGGAACAGGCATCCAAGCACATAAAACTGAAAGGTTGTTCAGTTCTTACCTTCGTTCTGTCAAGCTTTTTTAAATGCATCAAAAAATGTTGCTTTGTAATAAGAAAAAAAAAATAAATAGACTGGGAAGGAAGATTTTTTTTTAATTATTTTTCTATCATAGTCAGTATACAAGGCAAAGTGAGAGACATGTTAGAAAAACTTTTATTAAGTAAATCTAAAGATTCTTTTTTTGTAGAAATACATAATTATGAAATTAACTATATTTAATTTCATTTATGAAATGTTTAGTAATGACTGTTAAAAGCTCGGCAAATAGCCTTCTGTCTTCGTTAGTACAAGGAGATATTGTGACATTGCACTTATAGATCATTTGATGCTCAGTGAAGCTCATTCGAGCTGATGAAGTTTTACCATTTATTTACAAAGGAAAAGATTAGCTTCTTCATGATTTTACATTACTCATACATAACAAAGCATCTTTTGGAAAGGAAGAGCAGAAGGGAGGAAAACAGGAGTAATTTAAATGCCATTTAAATGTTCTCAGCATTTGGTTATTCTCCGCATGAAAGGTCTACTGAAATACACTGTCTCCTAAGATAAATGCCAAAGTTCAGAAGACAGTCCAAGCCCAGGATATGCAATCAGAACATATGTGTGCCTGTTCCTGCCTAGGATGGCTGTCTAAATTCTCTGGGTTTGGGGATTTTTGTTTGGTTGGTTGGTTAGTTTTGTTTGGTTCTTTTTTTATTTATTTAACTTCTAAGTCACTTAACAGAAAGAAATCTGCTTTAATGCCAGATAGATACTACTACTTAACAAAATTGACTCCTGAGTCGCCTGGAAGCTTCTAATTTTTCTTACAAATGCAGGAAAACAGTATGAGAAAGAGATTCTCCCTTTTGAAGGTATCACTTCAGCTACTTTGATTACTAATATTTCAATGTCTGTGTAGTACAGTAACTGATAAATAATTGCAGAATTATAAGAGCTTGTAATATGATGGTGAGTTAAGCCGCTAATGAATTCTGTGACCAAGATTTTGCTGTGTTAATTTTAGCCAAATTGAACTTAAAAAAAATCTTAAGTAGAAAGCAAGCCTCTACATTTTAACTTAATTTCTTATTTTATGGAAGTTTGAAGTAATCTCTGAATTATTTGCAAAAACTTGCCTTTATTCTTTATAGGGTTTTTTAATACTGTTTGTGCTGACTAAGGGATAGTAAAGGTCTTCATAAATGTAATAGACCAGATTTAAAAGCATAATTAGGCAATTATATAATCACACCTCATTTCCTGCTCACTTTTAAACGCACCTACTAGGAAAAATTCAGACTAATTTATAGCAGACAGCTTATATGAAGCATGTATTCAGGCAAAGACAATCTCATTAATATAATTATTTTTTCTAGGTTAGTTATAGACATATATATGCATATATATATGTACATCCATATGTCTATATATGGTCAGATCATACCTTTTCACTCTATGTGTGGAAACCCTGGACAGGAAATAGGTTTGAATGCTGCTACAGTAAACATTTACTTCTGTCCACAAGTGATCCTCCGTCCACTGAAAGGAAATACAGGGCTGGAAGGCTGATGAAGAGGAGACTGAATAGCCCCATTTGGTCCTGTGGAGAATACCTGAAAGTTCAAGTACATCCCAGAACCCATAACTTGAAAAAATGAATCAATTATAGTCAAAACTATTTCTGAAGACTATGCAATGCAATAATACTGTAAATTCTTTCTATAATTGATAAAAAGACTATTACATTCAATGCCAAAAGCCCCACGAGCCTTGAAAAGTTTTGAATTAAAATTAATCTCAATAAAGCCTTATTTACTTCAAAACAGAGCATATACACTGTTATTTCAAAATTTATTTCATGTTTTAAAATATTTGTGTTTTAAAAGAGTGAGATATATGCATAAAATATTGGAAAATGTTATTTTTCTTTTTTATTCCTGTACAGTACTTGATATCAACATGTTTTACTGAACATATGAAAATACTTTAAAATATTTGTATCATTCATCCTATAACATCTACAACATTTTCAATAATTCTAGTTTAAATTAAATAATAAATTAGAATGATTGGAAATAACAAGCCAATTGTTTTGACATTCAGAAAGATATCATTTTATGAATTTTTGCCAGCCAAGCAATGCTGTTAAAAGTACCAGTTTGACCTCATTCTGATAAATATTATGTTACCTCTACAATAGTTCTATTTTTTATTATTTTATTTTATTTTTAATTTTAATTATATTATTTTTACTATATTAATTTGAGAAATCTACTGCAATTTTTAGGAAAACAATGGGAAAATGGAGATGTGCAGGTGTCCTCAGGACAGCAGTGACCATAGATCTGCGGAAAACTGATGTAAATCTCCAGTTTCAAAGATATATTTATTCCTACCCAAATATTCAATGATTTCTCAGCCTACCCACTGTTTCTTAGTTTAAAAGCATATGAATTGTGAATAGCGATGAGAACAGTAACTTGGATAAGTCTTCACCACACTGTTCTGCAGTGTATAGACAAATATACTTTGGATTGCTGAAGTGGATATAACCTGATTTTGTTTCTTCACTTCAAATTGTTTAAAAAAAGGAGAGTAGTTTTTATAGTTGTCTGTAGTTTGTAGATGTTCTTCTGTTTTGGACAGGCTCAGGAGCTGTGAATTGCAATAAGAAAAACCTGCTTTTCTTCTCTCTCCAAAAGATTATTTGCTTGGTATTAATATTAACTACATATAGTTTTCAAATCCATCACTGAAAATAAATCAGAAAACAGAAAAGTGCTGTGTTTGCCCTCTTTCCGAAGTCTGAGGCTTCATTCAGGAAATAACTTACTGAAAACTTAATGTTTACGTCCCACCACTTTAAATAAGAATGTATTTGCTTTCCTTTATAGAACCTTATATTAATAATATCTTAATTTCAGTTGCTCTTCACTAATACACAGGAAAAAAAGAACACCTATCTATTATTCTTTCAAAATGAGTTTCTTACAAAACAGCAGTAATGCTTTTATATTTGCCACAAAAATACTTGCAACTTCCGACAACTGAACCAAACAGAATTGAAAAAGCCAGTCCTCTTCCTTCATGAAAGCTCTACAGAACAGTAGTATTTAAAAGTGAACAAATAATTGATTGCTTATTTTTTTTTAATAGATACTGAAGTTCAGAGTGCTCTGTAAACAAAACCAAAATAAGGTTTTACCAGAGAGAGCTCATGAATCTACAGCTTGAAGTCCATATCCTAAAAAGGTCTAGGAGCTGTTAAAAGTTACCAGTAGTTTTCAGTGTTGTCAATAAGTAAGATAAAATGTGCGTATGAGTTTGGGGGCCAAAAGTAGTGTTGGCATTCTTCATTCTGCTAAATAGGGAAGAGAGGGCAAAAGATGTTTCCCTCCTGTGTGCCTGCCCGCTATGTTCACAAAGGAGCCTCTACGTGGATCTTAGCCTTGACTAAGCTGACCTAGCTTTAGGCATCTAGTTGAGATGTAAAGATGAGGAACATGAGAACTTGCCGTAATGGTAGTGGGAAAAGAAAAGTATTTCTGGGTGATCTAGCTCATTTTAGGTCCATTACACACCGCTAATTCGGTGGGATGAGTTGAGCCTTCCCTCATTAGCACCTTCACCATTCTGACTCCTTCAAAGGGAGGCAAGAGAAAAACAGGGGAACATATGGTAGTGTTGTAAAAGGTACGCGATCAGCCTTCTTTTATGGAGATCTGGGAAATTGCTCCCAGCACTCCCAGCAGACATTTACAAGTCTGTTCCACTCAAAGCCATTACTCTCGGGTCTCTATTAGGCCATGAGATGGGGCACCATGTGGAATCCTACTGAAAGGGAGCATACTTGTGTAACTCCATAAATCCAAGATTATTCCAGAAAATTGGATATGCTGTGGTAATAAATATCTTGTAGGCTTCTCTTCTCATCCTCCCTCTGTTCTACCTCCAGATTAACATTAAAGGAAGGTACAAATAGAATTCATTATCAGGCAGATAAAATGGCATTTGGAAACCGCTTTATTTTTATTATGGGCAAAAATCCAAATCGGTATGTATTTTTACCTTACTAATTTAGCATAAACCTGCTGACCTTCAATGAGATTGCTAATCAGGATTTAAAATATCTTATTGAAAAATATGTGAGGTTTTAGAAATTCAGAAACAATCATGCATTTTTCTACTAATTCAACTGAACAAATTTGGTGCATCAGCCAAATTTAAGTAAGTTCTGCAGGCATATGGGTTCAATGCTGCAAAGCTGTCATCCATTATGACATTTATTCTTAGCATAATACTAGAATAAAATGAGTTAATGTGCCTAACGTCAAAGGAAAAGCTATATAAAAGCAAACTGATTTCCTTACACATGAGTGTATGCAAAGCATTCAGAAGAGCAGCAGTCTAAAAAGGCACTCTCTGGATATGTACTGAAATGTTGCGATGGTTCTTTCTTGTATAAACATGGGCTGGCAAACATGTATTTTTAAACCAGAGAACAGGTTTATGTAGAACTAAATATTACTGGGTCAATAAATCTAAACCAAGTAAATCTAAACCCTCACATATTGGAAATCCTTATATAAGGGCTGTCCATTCATTTCTTAAAATTTGCTGTTCATGGATTGAAGCAAATGAACTCTACCTTCCCTCCTACTGTTTTGTTTGCCTTAAGAATTGTTGATCAATCAATCAACAAATATTGCAGATACCTCCTTACAACAAAATTTGTAACTAAGCTCCTTATACCTGAGCATTAAGAAAGAATTGCATGGTGTTGTACTTAGCCAGCTACATGTCAACATGATTTGGTAGGGACACATTGACATATCTAAGTCTCTTCAAACATCTCTACTATGAGGCTTTAAAAAGCCTTTTTAATGTTTCATTCAGCAGAATAAAATACAAAAACATTTGTTGCTATTCTTTTACTTCATTGGTTTTTTTTTTTTTAGTCAAGAAAATCAGCATTGTGATTCTGACACAGAGGTTATATTTAAAAATATCCATTTATTTATCACTCCCACAAAGTGATACATGGGAAATCATAATATTGCCATGTGCTTGTTATATGAGACAGCTGATCACTTGTGTGCCACTGTCTACCAACTATATGCAAATAACTGCTGAGGATGTTACTCCCACTTAGCAGCTTTGGTGGGATACTTTCAGCTTCAGCAGAGAAGACATCTCATGTCTTAAAGAACATTCATGAGATGTAAGCACTTAAGAAAATATTCATCCATTGATTACCCTATATGTGGCTACTATAAACACTATACTCAGCAGTTTCCTTACTTGAAAGTATGAAATGTGGAATTCGTTTTTGCAGGCTTTACACAAATCCAAAGCTCTGAGCTTGTATGTCATTATTTATAATTCCTATTGCATAGCTGGATGGATGCACCAATCCTCTTCAATGCTGTTCTTGTTTGTTAATTTTGTTAAATATATAATAAAGAGTATGCTGTTGCAATCTGACTATTAAACTCAAGGAATATGAAAACAAACAAATGCCTATTTTGCATTTAATGGTCAAAAGAATACCTACTCCAATTCCTTCTTTGTGTATTTTTAAATCTTTTTACAGGCTTTTCAGAAACAGATTTTAAACTGGATTCGTTTTGCCTGACTTCAGTGTCTGTAATGTAGACAATTCAAATGTGGTCTTGCAATGTGGAAGCACAGGTTGTTGTCAGTAGAAAAAAAATGGTTTAGAGAGCTAGTCATCTCATTGCTAAAGTAAATTCCTGTAAATGTCCAGATGAATAGTTTTCCAGGCTCCAGTAATAGCTTAGTTCAGTTCCTCAGTGTCATTTGACATGCCCTAAGATGTCTCAGGTATGTCCATGGGGTTGACAGGTACTACACTGGATCTAGAGGAGACCATGCTTTTGTGTTCCCACCTGAAGACCAGACAAGATACATGAGAGCATCTTAAATTGCTTCAAGTTGCCTGTATGTGGGCAGCTGAACTGATGTCTTAACATAAAGAATGCCATAAAGTGACATCTTTATGTTCAAGGCATAAAGACTTCCGTCAGCAAGGACTAATTTTAAATGTACGGATGTATCTTGTGTTTAGTTCACAAGTGTAGTCTAGAAAAGATAATTTCATAATCCTAAGTATAACATTACATGTTTTACTAATTTCTCTATTTTAAAATAGCATAATAATAAGGTAACATAATTGACCGTGATACAAAATCCTCATTCCTTAGTTAATACACACATACAGCAGCCTCTGTTGCTAATAAAAAAAAAATAAATAAGCATACCAAAGAGCAGATGGACTGTACTGTAATTTGGTTTTATCTATTGTAGTTTCTTTTTTTGGGAAATAAAGTTATGGAGCATGCTATATTCTGATTTATGCCCACATAGCACAACTGTAGTAATGAAAATCCGTGCTAATTACCAGGATTAAGCACAATGTTTCAGTAGAGAAAAACAAGTTATTATTGGTGATGGTGAGAAGAAAAAAAAAAATCCTGAAAATATTTAAGATTCAAATATCACATCTATTTCTATTTCTTATGGTTTTGCCTATATTTTTGAATCTTTTATGAAGTTTTGTGGCCAGAGAGCAAAGACATTAACTAATTTTTGTTATGCATTTCTTTAAATGTTCTAAGTTCTTCATCATAAATTGGTAACTCCAACCTGAATGAAAGAATTTTCTGTCAATTATTTGAGGAAGCCTGTATTGTGCATTATTAATGGTATATATTCACTTAAGATGCCTTGAGACTGAAAATCTAAGAAACACAATTTTGGTGGGATCCTTTCACTTTCAAGAGACAGTGGACTACAAACGTTTATTCAATGGGACATTCATTGAATTTGTTGCTTGAAAGGACTGCTGTCCCTTACATCAGGAGTTTGAAAGCAGTGGAGTGATGGATTTATAGCAATTAAATCCAGAAGGGACCATTACATTGACTTAAGTCACACACAGCACATACACAGAATTTCACTGAGGTACCTCTATGCTGTATAAATAAACATCAATCTTATAAGATTGGGATCAAGAGATAAAACCTATCCTTCTATCAGCAATAGGTGAAGAATAATCGTGTCTAATCAATCTCTTTGTTAGATCGACTGTCCCAATTAATTAAAACGTAGGAAAGATTGTGGTACTTAAGTGCACTTATAAATGAACTAATGACATATGGTAGAGGTATAATCAGCCTCTGGTGAGTGCTCAACAGCTTAAAAATCACTCATAGAATAGTTATTAAAGGCTTGTTGTTAAGCTAGAAGGACATTTAATACAGTTATGTCCTGAAGCCAGTTTCATTCACTATTTTAATTGCTTGAATAACATAATAAAAAACATATGCATACAATCTGCAGGTGAAACACAAAAGTCTTCCAAAAACATTTGCAAACTTAAGCCTGAGCTCACATTGATCTTGGATCATTTGGGAGGAAAAAGAAAAAAAAAAAATTGAAATCTAGATATTCAAACACAAGGCTCAGACACACAAGCAAATTATCCACGGGTACTGCTTTAATGTGGGATATACACAGATGTATACACATCTGTGTATATGTACATGTGTATATCCCACAGCCAATGAAAGGTAATTTGAATTAACTTATTCATCTTGCAACAAAGGATAAACTATTGGGGATTTGTAGTATCTGTGGCTAAGAATAGAAATTTTGACCATCTGATGTGTACTGCTTTTTGGGAACATGTTTAGTTAGAGACATAGTTAAACACTGAAAAAGATTACCATAGATATCTGTGAATCTCATTCACTGAAAAGTTTTGAGTTTTAAGAATTAGGAAGACATCTTTCAGTAATTGTCTAGGTGCACTTAATTCTAACTAGGCAGATGGTTAAATAATTTTTCAAGATTTATTCCATTTCAATATTTACATCATTCTCTGGTTAGTTCTTCTTCCAGTTCTCTTGAATTTCCCTTGTGAAATTCCAGAGGAAAAGGAAGCACAAAAAGGCTTGGAAAACTGCAGTCTCTCCTTTATTATTCAGAGGTTTTTCTTTGTGGCTCCAAGCAGGTCATCACCTAAAGCTATAGCTGCACAGATTCTCTTGGAGAGAGAACAATCTCTGTTTCTGGAACAACTGGTGTTGACTGGCCTCTCAGAATTACAGAATATTGAGGTTGGAAGGGACCTTTGTAGGTTATCTGGTCCAGTCCCCCTGCTTAAGCATGGGCACCTAGAGCAGGCTGCCCAGGACCATGTCCAGATGGCTTTTGAATATCTCCAGGGATGGACACTCCACAACTTCCCTGGCCAACCTGTGCCAGTGCTTAGACACCCTCACAGTAAAAAAGTGTTTCTTGATGTCAGGAGGAACCTCCTGAACTGTGTTTCAGTTTGTGCCTGCTGCCTTCTAGTCCTGACACTGGGCATGGCTCTGTCCTCTTTGCACCCTCCCTTCAGGTATATCATCAGCACAGGCTTGCCCTTGCTGATGGTGGCTAGCTCCTTCTGGAACAAAACAGCTAAATTCACTTTTAGAAGCACTTAATTTATCAGCATTCATCCTGTAAACCATAGTGTGGACTCAGTGGCCCACAGGTATCTTCAGAGATAATTCTAAATATAGCCCAGTCATTGCACGTGTTTCCTTGTATAGCAGATGTGTATCACCATGATATTTCTCATCATGGGCTTTATTGTAAATTATCATCATGGGCTTTGTTGTAAATTATTTTTGTTTAGTTTTTCGTCCTCAGGATTGTGTTTGAATCCCTTAGCATGGAGATGTGCTGTCAAGTTCCTGTCAATTGTCAAGTCAGATTTTTTGCAGCCATAAATTGAACTTGGTTTACGACAAAACTATATTATAACACTTTCACAATAGGCCTAGATTAAAAATTGAAGCATGTATAGCATTTTCTGCTTTTAAGTGCTTAACTCTGTAATTTTGTATGCCTTTAGTGTGGAATGCAATCTGATCAGGTAAAATTATTTCCTTTTGGTTTCTCCTCATGGAAACCTAAAGTCCCTCAGAATAATCTAGTCCTCCAGTTCAGTTTTTAGTTAGAAATCAGTTGAACGTTACTAACGTCCATGGCGAGGTGGGGGGAATCTAGAAAGTTGTCTCAGTCTCACTTGCAATCGTCATGGTAACTTCTGAGTTTTGATATTGTTTTGGCACTTTGGCTATCTCAGGAGAGTAGCAGGTCACCAAGCTGTACACTGCTCAGGAAGTGACTGCATCTTTTTCTGTATTTTGACCTTTGCACCATTTTTTGTTAATTAGCATCTGAATAATTAAGGAACGGGTTGAATGGAGGTGGCAGCAGGAATTAGAACAGCTCTTTGTTAATATTCAGTTTTGTTATCAGTAAGATGGCCTGAGTGGTTTCAGTTGGCTTTTCTGGCTCAAGATGCTTTTCAGCTTTATTAATGGTTGCATATTATGTATTCACATCTTTCAAACACTAATAGGAAGGAATATTCAAGTGATCCTTTAATAAGCATATAGTTTCTCCCTTCTACGTTACAATTAGATACACGTGTAGCTAGACTGCCTATACCTTTCAGTTATTAGTGTGGGGATTTGGGGAAATAAGAAGCATAAAGAAAAAAGCTAATATATCTTCATAAAATCTTATATGAGCAATAGCAAATAGAAGAATTATTTACAATACAGTTTAGTTCCTCTTCCCTATTCCTATATGAGAGTCATATATCTTCCCACTGCAGTTAAGATAATGAGCGTATCTCTTGTCCCTTGGCTCGCCAAATGCATCCGAAGGCTTAGCGCTTAGCACTTAGCACCAGAGCCCCTCTGACTCACCCCTGAGGAATGCTCCCTCCCACCCTCATGTAGTGTACAGTCGCAGAGGGCAGCAGGAATGGGAGTGTCACCCCCCTTCTGAATTTGTCAGGCTATTTAGTGTGCGGTTAAACTGATCTTCCATGTGTTCATAAACGACATCTGTGTACAAATGCTGTCTTGATATCAATGTTATCTGAAAGATATCAAGTCCTCTGCTCCCCCCAGGCAAGCTGATGCCAAATCTCCTAAGCAACCTGCTATGACTCGTTTATTCTGCCCGCGCGTTCCATTAGCCTTCACGACCCGCTGTCCAAGGACATTGTGAGTGGTGTACTTCTAAAGTGGTACCTCCTGGTGCACAGCTAATGTGCGTGTATGTCTCCTTAGTAATCTCAGGTCAATTTAGAATTGTTCTGTTTGCTGATAGTATCATTACACAAAGAAATGGGCTGCAGCAATAGCATGTGTGAGAAAATAAGGAAATGGGACTGGCAAAATAAATTAGTGTCTTACTATAGCTTGTTTTGAGATCACAATAGAAGCCTCCCTCTGCTCCATGTCTTTTCTCATCTCCACATCCCATACTAGCATCACATGCTAGTTTGGCTAGTTGGTGCTGTGAACATTTCACAAGAACTGATCCACAGGTGTCAGACTCACAGCTATCACCTTTATTAGCCATCTTCCATTATGAAAACTCAGCACCTGTCTTGCAGGCTCACCTTGCTGCCAGACTGACCGTCTGCTTCTCTGGATTGCAAGCTGTTACTTAGTTGTCCTCTTCAGTAACGCTAGGTTTCTACGTGCGCTTGCCATTAAATGCATGAAAAGGAGGAAGAGATCACCTTACTGAGCAGGACTCAGACATTGGAACCAGCTGGATGGAATGGAAAGAAATGGTGGGAAAATATTTAGTATTGTTATTGTCAGACTGAAATATTTCCACATAGAAGCTCAAAAAACAAAACAAAACAAAAGCATTCTCCCTCAAAATTTGTACAGTCCTAAGATCACCCTTAAAATTCTACCATCTGTCCCAATTTAATGTGCAGTTCGGCGCATATGTATATATGTATATATGTACATATTTACACAGAAGTGTGATACAGAGATAGCCTTGCAGTGGAACTAGCTACAAACCATCTTGGCAAAAATTGCTATCTACATTTGGATGAAGGCTGTACTGTTATGGATTACTTTTAAAGAAGGAAAAAAACCCTGGAATTAGATTTGTCCTTTAGGAGTTCAGAGCACTCTGACTATGTAACTAAGCTATTTACCCTAAAGTGAAATACTTCTGCGGCAATTTTGAGAGTAAATTTATTCCTCTGCTCATCTGCTCTCTCATTCCATAAAGCGAGTGGTAATGGACCATATTTATCAAGAGAATACTGAATTTTTGTAGTTAGCTTTTCTTATTTATTGACATTTTTCAGCTTTATTAACATCAGAGGGGCGTTTTTTAAACCCACATCTCTCAAATCTTTGCAAGAAGCAACCCTTTAATAAGCATATAGGTTTCTCCTTTTTAAGATACGGTTAGATAGCTGAGTAAACAGTTAATCTCTTGATCAACTGTTTTGTCATTTCATCATATTTTCTCAGGAATCGGCATGATCCCTGCCATAACTGTAATTAATGAACCAGTACTTCAGAGTTCTATTTATTGTTATTTTGGCCACTGGTAAGTAGGGTATTGCAACTAAAGCTTAACTGTGGCCAAATGTATCAGAAGGAAAAAAAGTCCATATAGGTGTAGGTAGCCAGCAATGAAATTCACAGAAGCTTAAAATCTTTTTCTGAAAAAAAAATCAATCACAGTTGAGCAAACCTGTGGTTTTGCTGTTGCTGCTGTTGTTAGATCTATGCTGAATGCTTGTCACCAGTTAAAAATGCAGATCTCAACCAGAAATTTAGTTTCTTGTAGCATAAATGCAGTTTTGTTTTAAAATAGGTTATCATTTTATAACTAGATCATATTAACAACTGTAGATAGTCATAAGTAATTTATGCTACTGCTTGTCCTCATCAAACTCATTACTTGCAAAGTCTTTCATCCCTCTCCCTAAGCACAAATATGAAAAACTCTCCCAAAAGGCGCTCCTCGTATCTACTCCCTTCCCAACCCTCACCACTGAAATTTTCCTGTAGAAAGGTAATGACAACGAGCTCACAGGACGTGAGAGACAAGAAGCACTGGGGAACAAGCTCCAGCTTTGAGTTGCCATTTCATCCAGGGTAGTTACTTTCTCATGATCAAAACATAATTTAAGTATGTGAAGTTCCCTGTGAAATAACAGCAGAGAACAGGGGAGAGTAGAATGGGAATAAGAAAATAAAAATAACCTTTACAGAACATTTTTATAGAACTATCTTTCAACTCAAACAGAAAATGACCGATGCATTATCTTAAAATTCTCACCTTACTTAACTTCATGAATGGGTCTTCACAAAGGGTCTTATTGTAAAGGTATATCTCATATTTTTGGGAGAAGGGAGACCAGGGACTTCTCCCTATGGGCAGGTGGACAGGGAGCCAAGGTTGACCACAGCAGAGACAGTGCCCCCACAGATGGGGTACAGCCCTGCAGTATCTGAGCACAGCAGACAGAGCCCAGGGCTGGTAACTGGGACTGTTGACATTCCAAACATGGCAAACAATGGGCCAGGGTCCTTCCACAGGATCAGGAGCAAAAGGAGATGAGTCCAGAGACAGGACTGGAGACACGGTTAGAATATGGACAGGAGTGGAGTTTTCCTTTTAAACCAATAAAATTTCTTCTTTAACTGTTTTAAAATATCAACTATATTCCCCCATGCCTGCAAAATTAGCAATAACTTAGGAAATTCAAATCAAGCCTATTTGACCACCAGTCTCCATAGACACTAGAGGGAAGAATGCTGCCTTCCCAATTTTCATTCCCTCATGGAAATTGTCTTGAAAGGTGCTTGTGGGTCATTCAACTTAGACACAGTCAGAGACACTATAAAACTGCAGTCAGGAACTGTAGATGTATAAAGGAAGTTAAGGATATCCATGAAAATTTCTGAGCAGGATTAAGAAAAAAAGGAGACATTCTTCTAAAAATTATGAGGAAATGTAGTTTGCTAAGAGTAGAACTTGGTATTGCATTCTGAAAACACAATAATTGTATGCCCGGTATGGTGCACTCGTAAGTTTTTTAAATTGAAATGTTTTCTGATGTTTTTAATTTGTGACAATGTTAATAATGAACTATTAAAAGTAAATATTTAGACAGAAGACATGCTAGCAATATACAAATTTGTGCTAGCTGCATGAGAAGTTTCTTGAACAAATCTTTGAGTTAGTCTAACAAAAAGATCAGAATGTTGGGGAAGATTCAGCAGTCTAAGGAAAAGTTTGTTTCTTCTTTAAAAAGGATGCTACAGGCTAGCTAGACTCACATTAATCCTAAGAAAATAATAGAAAAGTTAACATGGTAAGCACTATAAATGAATTAATGCAAAACAAAAGAGCTTTATGGAAGATAAGTCTTATCAAATCAATTAATTATCTTTGTTAAAAGCAGGGGATGGGTACAATCGTATAACACACTAATACATTTTGACACCTGTTAAGGTTTCATATTAGTCTTTCATAAGATTCTAATTAAAAAGAAAACAGTTTTTTAGCAGATAAATGAAGCATGAGGTACATTTCTTTCATTAATTTTAGCTGCTCTGGACTTTGTGCTGTCAACATTCATAAACACATAATTGTTCTTAAAGAAAATATGTAAATAATTCCTTGACGTAATCTGCAAATGATTTAGAAATTATGGAATCTTACATAATAATTACCTAGTGATATGGTTAAGTCGGCATCACTGCTAGTAATGGGATAATGCAAAAGGGTGGAAGAAAAATAGAGAGGATAATTCATAGTTATCTCTGATTCTTGTTATTCATTTACTGGGGCATCATAATTCTAATGAAAAGCATGGGTCTCAAGCCACTGTAGTTTAAAGGGGTTTACTTCTGTGACTTCAGAAAAATATTTAGGTAGGCTTATTTATTCTTATTTGGTTTTAATTAGCTTCATGAAATACAAGATTTAGGTGAAAAGAAAGGATGATTTTGTCAATGAAACATTGTATTAATACACAGGAGGTTTAAATTCAATATTTGGCTTTACCTCAAGATTTCAATATAATTTTGTGGACAAGTCACTTAATCTCAAAGCTTCCACATGATAATATAAAGATACTCTCATTTCTTTGTATTATTATTTTCTTTATATTATGCTTCAAGGAAGGTATTATTCTAATCGTAAGTGATACTTCGCTCTTTGGGAATAGTTTGTGATGTACCAATTACTGCAAAAAAGGTGATTCTACATCTTTGTAAACGCTTTACATTTTGGTAAACTGTACTGTTACTAAAAAAAAAAACAACCAAAAAACAAACCACAAAACCCCCAAAATTAAAAAAATTGCTAGAAAGGATAGTTGTGTAAGTAGCAGGGGTAAACTGATAGATCCCTTTTTTCATATCAGAGGATTTCCTTAGGATACAGCTATGAATACTGATGTGTAGATGCAGTTAGGCATTCTTGTTTCTTCTCGAGCTGATGTGTTAAAATTTATTTTAAAGAGAGAATCTATAGAATGGTGACCTCATGATTTCTGTGAAGTACTGGTGAAATTGTTAATTAATCTGATAAAGGACTTAACACCGAGAAAGTTTATTAAGTCATTGTGCAGCCAAAACCAATTTTTTACCATGAAGTTATCAGTTCAAATTGCATTTAGTCATCTTTTACTTAATTTGAATATGTCATTACTTTTTATAATTTATAAATAAATTAGCAAAATATAGTAATTTTCGTATGTGACAGATAACAAAAGTCAGGTACCAGTGGAACTGGTACCAGTGGAACAGTGATTAAACATAACTGGAGGATACTCTGTCATGAATTTTAAGTGCTGTATGCAGACCTGCTTTTTGTCTGTGTATTGTATGAATTTGTCTAATTAATGTTTGTCCCCCCCAAAAAAAAGCAAGAAAAGGAAAAACTAGCGTAACATAAACTGCATCCTCACTTATACCTGAGAAACAAGACAGAGCAATTCAAGACCCACCAAAAGGCATTAGAAAGATATTGGGGGACGTGTGTGGGGGATATTATTTAGGACGAATAAAGTTACCTGCTTGGATTGAGAGAGGTATATGCTTGCAAGTGTTTATAAATAATTTTCTTCATCTAAATTACTGTTTCCTTTGTTAAAGTTTGTTTGTTTATTTGTTTGTTTAAAAAACCCATAGGTTTTGTTTGTTTGTGTTATTGTTTTGTTTTACAAAACTATTTTTTTATTTAAAAAGTCACATTTCAGCCAATGGGGAACACTGCTCAAACCTCATCTCTTCCAAAGAGCGGTGTTTAGCTGTCTGTTTTGTTAACAAGAGCACTTCATTAAGGCATGAAGTCAGACTCATGCACCCGAAGAAGTCCTAAAGATCTCTTCCACTAAGGCATGTCATTCAATATTTATGCCAAAACGTGATTGTCTGTTTTGTTTCTCTTGAGTATCCACTAATGTATTAAAACAGAACTTCAAATTATTTGCTTTCTACCAAGGAATCTTAAGATTTTGGAATAGTTAATTGTATAGCAGTAAGCAAGTAATGTGAGGTAGTTTTAAAAAAAGAAAAGGAAAAAAAAAAGAGAGAGATGTATGTGATGTGTGATGTGGCAGCTGTGCAGAAAAGTAAGTACCAAAGCCATATCTGCTGAAGGGCAGATAGCTTTGAAGAAAAGTAATTGGAAAAAAAATTGTCTTTGGTTAAAGGGATTAAAATACATTTAAATACGTGCAATATATTAAACAATAAATGTGTCTTTCCAACATTGGTAAAAGGAGTTGGATTAATTGTTTCCATCAAAGATATGTTCGCTATTGACAAGATGTTACGGAACAGCTTAAAGAGCTTTCAGAGATTAATTGTGAATACAAGCTTGAATCCTTTAGAATATACAGCTCATCAATATACATAAAACGAATGCCCAAAACAAACATCTGTTAAAAACACATAAAAAGCTTTGGGAGAATTAACCCAGCCAACTGATGGCTAAGGCTGTATTTCTACACAGTTTAAAAGTAGTGCATGAGGTGGGGGAGGCACACCGTTTCAGGTCCTTGGTCTTGAAATTAAGCATTCCAAAAAACATGTTATTGTCATTATTTTTTGTTTTCTGCCATCAATAAGCTTGAAATTGTGTACATTAAAGTCTCAAGACAAAATGTAGAGGTAGAATTAATGAAAATGCTCTGTAGTAATAATTTAATTTAAAAACCTTTGACAATATGTTTAGGAAGGAGCATTTACGTTAACTCAAGACTGTCTTTCAAGTGATTATGGTTTGGAAATGTATAGTGAGCAAATGTGGGGTGAAATACACTCAAATGGGTTTTATGTCCATTTGTCCATTTATAAAGGAGGAGAATTATGAATGGACAGCAGTATGAGATTGTTCCACAGAACAGATGCTGTTGTATTTTTATTGAGATAGATACAATATCATGTATGCATAATACTAAATTTTTGGTTTAAGACTGTATCAAGCCATTAACTGAAGTTCTTCCTTCTACCTGATTTTCTCTAAAGCCATAACTGACACATTTCAATTACGTGTTAAGGCATAGTCAGTGATGTGTAGAGAGGGCTTCCAGCTCAGAATGTTTGTAATTAAATGAATAAAACACTTTCCTGGGTCAAACAACTATAGGTACAGAACTCAGGGTTCTGCATACAGACCCAGATTTCCCATTGTCTGAACTGATTCCTCTTACCCGGAGCCATTAAGCACTGTTACTCTTCGCAAAGGCAAATAAGTAGATGAATAACTCCAGAATGGTATGTGTTTCTTCATCTTTGTTTTATATTTGTGCTAATCTTTAGTAGGCTTTTCCAGTCAGACAGTATAAGGAAATTCAGTCTCATTCCTTTCATTAGTATTCCGTGCTGGCTTTGATTAGGTGTTCCAGCCTCCAATACCTTAGCTGTTATGAAATAAAAAAAGGTTTTTTGTCTTTTACCACTCCACCTATTGGAAAATTAGGTGAACTATTTTAATTTCATTTCTGGAATTAATAGGCATTCTGTTAGGCACCTAGTAATATCTATGATTGTACTGAACTCTAAATTAGGCTCATATCCCTTGGATTCTGTTTACCCTGAGGCAAATTTTACCTGGCATTATTTTCATCCCAGCTACAGCCCTGTTCAACCAATCAAGGATGAACTGATAAAATTATCTGCTATCTTGGTCCTTAAAATCTGTGAGACCTGCAGTTTTACAGGTGAATCGGCCTGCCTTTTTGTGCATATTTGCAAAATTTAAATAAGAGGTAAGTCACTGCTGAGACAGTATTTCCAGGAGTAAAGAAAGGGTAAATTTGTGTTTGTTTTGGCGGTTGCCAGGGCATGGCAACAAACAGCTGTTAAGATCATTAGGGGTCATTTCGTATACCATGTTTCAGCTGTGAATTACTATCCATTTGGACAGCATAATAGAGCTTGATGAGAAGGCTGTATTGGCTATTTTTCTGTGTCTCTTAGGTTTAAAGTTCTAAACTAGAGATTATTATAATTTGGGGTTAGGAATTTATCAATGTGAACTGAAATTGAATTAAGGTGCAAAACTAATCTTAAAATACAACATAAATGTACTCTTCTGTTTCATTTGGTTCCAACAATAGCTGATAGTTTGTCATGTAAGCATAAGTCTTATGCCATGATTAATGTGTGTATATATTAAAACATTGTTAAGACAATAAGCACCTTTTCAGGGTAGGCAGGTTTGGGGTTTTTCAATTGGAAATTGAAAAAAAAATTAATTGGGATTTCATTTTGGTCAAGTTTTGTTATCTTTTTCTTTTTTTTTTTTTATCTAAAACCAGTAGCTTGCATTTCCAAGCGTACTTTTTTATTATAAAAGCAACCAGCAATTGAATGCACATCCATTTTGTCTGAGAGTAGAAATGTTTTGTGTATAATTGTTTTTCCATGCCAAAACCTTTAAATAGATTAAGTGACTCTACCATCCTTTAAAAATGAAGTCAAATCTTTTTCCAAGGACACAAATTAATTTTAAAAGTAGAATGTACTTCACAGTAATACAAAACTGTACGTACCCCACAAGTTATCCTGCTGGATTTACAACTCTGACATTGGAATTTTGTTTGTGTGTTGGTCTTGCAGTTATGCAAAAACCTATTCTGAGTATGCCCTTTTTAAGTTATTCCATGAATCTACTTGTAAAATGTACCTGTGCTAATGAGTAAGGACTGACAGTGAAAAGTGCATATTGGATTGTAAAGGAAAACTTGCTAGATGGATTAATGTTATGGGCTTTGAGGAGATGGGATTCCTTCCTTCTCCCTTGCTAATAACTGTAGCATTCTTTTTTTCCCTTGCCTTTCGGGAGAGGCTCCCTGGGTGAAGAATGGCAGTGTGCCTGTAAAGTGTGAACATGCAAGTATCAGGCTATTTTTACCTAGGACAGAGTAAATATATTAATCTAAGTCTTTTAATGTGATTTAAATGCTTGATTTTTTTAAGTGTTATTTTCCATACATTGTATTATTGTTCTTTAAACTAGCTCCTTGGCTTAATGTACATAAGCTGTTAAAAGTTTGCTTGTAGGCTTTGAAGCTAGTTTGTCTGTAACTCAGAATAATCTGCCAGTATGTGTGAACACATGGACTTTCAAGAATACACAACATGACAGTTCAGACAAATTCTTTTTCTTTCAGTAAAACGCCCTCAAAGATCTTTCAAAATACAATCTATCCTGCTGTCAAAAAACTAAACTCTATTGCTTCTCACCTCAAGCCATGCTGAAACATGAAGGAATCAATGTTTTAACTCTTACAAGGTTTTGCAAGACAAGACGAATATATTGTTCCAAATATAATTAACACACATAAAAGTTTAATACTATAATTATTAAATGTGTTCATCAAAATTGTGGTAAGAAAAAGAGGGTGTTATTAAAAGAAATACCACTCATTTATTTTATGTAATAATTTTTTTTTTCAAAAGCAACATATGCTAATAAGTTAATTGCTTCTGGGTTCTTTCATTTAACATGTTATTTGAAAATCACATTAAAATATAAAGGCCAATTCAGTAGATGCCTTTTTACTTTCTGCGTGATCTGTGATGAATTTAGAATTTAGCGGGGAATACTAGCATCTGGCTAAGTCTGTACTGTAAGCAACACGGACCAAGACACAAGCTCAAGCAGCCTTCTATCACCTATGCTGTTTAGTTGCTAGCAAATTTCATGATGTAGGTTTGTCCCAGTGTATGGGCACGATCTAAGAAATAGTACACCCCAGAGATGGTTCCTCATAGGGAAAATCACCGTGTTTTGGGGCGGGAAGATTTTAGTATAGTGGGTATCAGATATGCCAAGGATGGGTTCTGATATGTTTTGTTTACTAGTACGGATGAAGCTATTGTAATTTATTAGATTTGGTTACCTAAATTAGATTATTTACAGAAAAGACAGCATTGCGCTAAACCCCAAACATCAGCTGGTTCATTTTGGCATTTATTGTTTCATCTTACGTTGGCCAGGTAGTGGACTTTTGGAAATACCACTTCATGTGTTGATGGCACAGTTTCTCCATTACTAAAATGCAGTTAATAGTGACACATCCCTTTAAAAGCAGTGATGCTGAAATGTGCAAAATTGATCTAGATAATATTTGAATTTAATGGAAATATTAGATTGGTAAGATTAAATGAGTAAGAAGGGTCATATAAAGTCATGATGTGCTACACTAGTGTTAGCCTTTTAATCTGTTTTAATTTGAAGTGTAAGAAAATTAAAGCAGTCAGTTGCCTACATATTTATGTACTTCCTAAACGTCACATATGAAAACACATTATATGAAATTATATGCTTTTTTTTTTTCTTCCGTTTTTCAATCATAGGTGAGCAAAAAACTCTGGTTGAGAATAGCTTGACATAAAAACCAATCTCGATAATGCTACTGTGAGTTCATTAGCTGAACTTGGCTGAACTGATGTACAGTGGATTCCTGGTATCTTCTGAGAACTAATGACCTAACCGTACGATTCTTGAGATCCATAATAGCATCTTGAACTGTACCAGGAAGTCAACAGACAGAGGATGCAGTTCACCATGCATTTGGGCCACAACNGTGGCCCTCCTCTGGACACGCTCCAACAGGTCCATGTCCTTCTTCTGTTGGGGACTCCAGAGCTGGACGCAGTACTCCAGGTGAGGTCTCACGAGAGTGGAGTAGAGGGGCAGAATCACCTCCCTCGCCCTGCTGGCCACACTTCTTTTGATGCAGCCCAGGATGCGGTTGGCAAGAAGGGTCATATAAAGTCATGATGTGCTACACTAGTGTTAACCTTTTAATCTGTTTTCATTTGAAGTGTAAGAAAATTAAAACAGTTAGTTTTGTCAGTTGCCTACATATTTATGTACTTCCTAAATGTCACATATGAAAACACATTATATGAAATTATATGCTTTTTTTTTTTCTTCCGTTTTTCAATCATAGGTGAGCAAAAAACTCTGGTTGAGAATAGCTTGACATAAAGACCAATCTTGATAATGCTACTGGGAGTTCATTAGCTGAACTTGGCTGAACTGATGTACAGTGGATTCCTGGTATCTTCTGAGAACTAATGACCTAACCGTACGATTCTTGAGATCCATAATAGCATCTTGAACTGTACCAGGAAGTCAACAGGCAGAGGATGCAGTTCACAATGCATTTGGGCCACAACTTACTGTGCATCCCTGGAAGTTTTTGCTTTCCTTTCAGAGTGTTTTTAAGAATAAGCAATTATAGCTATCCAGTTTAGAGGAGGTTACAAAGCCATGCTGTAATCTCAAAGCCATGCTCGTGATTATTGTGCAAAATGCACGTGACAGAGGTGAACTTAGCTGTGAATCACTTGAAACTTCACAGATGATCACTGGCCTTCTTGAATTCCTCCTGCATGTGTAACTCAGTTACTATTAGCAGTACTTGATAAAATTTTGCTTTCATTCCTTCTTTTTAATTGCACTGATCTTATGATTGCACTGATCTTATGGTTAAAAATTATGTTTTCTCCTTCCTTCAAATAAAAATATGCCCACTTGCTTTCTATTTTTGTGTTCTATGTGGGAGGAATTATTTTCTTCTTTCAGTCTAATATTTAAAACATGTTTTAGTATTAGAACCAAAGTATTTTCAGATATTACACTTGTATCCTAAATGTAACAACACAGCATTAGAATTGACAAGCACTTAATTGAAAACATTTAAGTATTAAGGTAAATTTTGATGTGTGATTTGCAACATAACAACATGGAATACTTGCGCTTCTGAGTTCATTGTTTAGTTAAACTTAATCTGCTTTTCAGTAACATTGAAATTCAGGTTTATTACAGATTAAGAGTTCTTTCATATATAAGGGTGAGTTCTTGCTAAATACATTAGTGGATTAAACGATTTCCTGAATATTTTTATAGTTTGAAATGCTTGTGAAATTATGCACTAAATTGATTTTTCTTAATTTCTATTTCAACTGTTTCTAAATTGTCAGAGAAGGTTTTCTCAGGGAAACAAAAGAACAGATAAAAACCCCCAAACAAATGCATTTTTAGTCCTTTTCATTGTAAACAGAATGATATTGTACATGCAATTTTTTTAGTTGTGCACTACTTATGCACTTAGTCATAACACATATATGACATAATAATAAATTTACATTAAATTAAACACATAATGGTAAAGATATCACTAATTGTTTAAGGAAGGTCACCATACTATTTTAAAAGTAAGGAAAGTGCTAATGTAATGTTGTGGTTTAACACCAGCCGGCAACTAAACACCACACAGCCTCTTGTTGTCTCTCCCCCAGTGGGATGGGGGAGAGAATCAGAAGGGTAAAAGTAAGAAAACTCGTGGGTTGAGATAAAGACAGTATAATAAGTAAAGCAAAAGCCGCACACGCAAGCAAAGCAAACCAAGGAATTCATTCACTGCTTCCCATCGGCAGACGGGTGTTCAGCCATCTCCAGGAAAACAGGGCTCCATCATGTGTAATGGTTACTTGGGAAGACAAACACCATAACTCTGGATGTCCCCCCCTCCCTTCTTCCCCCAGCTCTATATGCTGACCATGATGTCATATGGTATGGAATATCCCTTTGGTCATTTGGGGTCAGCTGTCCTGTCTGTGTCCCCTTCCAGCTTCTTGGGTGTGCCCCGCCTTTGTGTTGGCAGACCAGTATGAGAAGCTGAAAGGTCCTTCACTGCTTAGCAACAGCTGTAATATTAGTGGATTATCAACATTGTTCTCATCCCTAATCCAAAACACAGCACCATAACAGCTGCTAGAAAGAAAATTTACTCTATTCCAGCTGAAACCAGGACACATTTTAAGAAAATTAAATTCGATACAGAGATAATGTGTAATGGCAAGCATAACAATTTTAAGTCGGGCTTTTTTAGTTTAGGTGGTCTGATGGTGTTTTAGGGATAAGATTCTTCCAGACAAGCAAAAGTGGGATAAGCTTGCATAGACCCAAGTTTGGAAGGAGCTCAGACTCATAGACTGGACTAGGTTTTTTGTTTGGGCTTCTTTCCCAGCATAACACATACCTTTGAAATAACCTCTGTTGATGTGTTGTCAGTCGTGGTATTTTAAATAGCAAAGGTCTCTCCAGGAGGAATGAGTAGTATTTTGCAATCTGTTGCAATTACATGTTATGATTGAGAGATTTCATATCATTGTAGGATAAATGAATCCCTCTTTTTGACACTGAGAAAAAAGATTATGTCAAGCACAATGGAAAAGATGCAATGAAATATGATTTCTTGGAAATCTGTGGCCCGTCAATAGCATAATGCATGCTTGACAAATGGCAAAATACAACAGCTGAGAAACACAGAAATTAGCGTACATGCACATATTAGCATTTTAAATCAAATACTCCATCATAGCAAAGCTTGGCAGAAATCAAAGTCATTAGTGGGTGTAGTTCATTCATAAGAGTCATTCTCATACATAACTCTACTTAATTCCTTGATATACATTAAGTAAGCATTGCGATTATCCAACAAACATTTATTAATAACTGCTTTATTATGGTCAAACACAGTCTACTGAGAAGATATACAGGTTCATTGGCCTGTTTACTAGTAGCTCTTGTTTTAATTTCTGGCTACTAAAATGTAATGATAATTAGTATTACGACTGTCAAAACAATTTGGAAATAGAGACATTGTACTCCACTGTAACATAAATCAAAAAGTACATGTGTGCTGCCTTAATCTTTCATTAGTGAGGAGTTAAAGATCTTCATTAACTAAGAAAAAAAGGGTTTAGTTTGGAATTTACTGATGTAGGGTAAAGATTCTTGAATTTTCACTGAAAGTGCCAGTGTTTTATTGAGAAGCCATGAAAGAAATGCATAATCAAGTAATTACCGTTAACATGGCTTCTTGTTGAAAAAAGAAATGCATGGTGTGAAGTGGTAGGCAATTTATCTTCACTTTGGAATAAGAAGATTGGAGGAAACCTTTGTGTTTGTTTTGCAGCATTACTAATGAAACCCGAGGCATGCTCATCGGTATTGATTTATCTGCTAAGTTTGTGTATGTAAGTTGCTCAGGTGTAGGAAAAAATGCTGACAATGAAACCCTCTTAGCCTACAGACATCTTTGGCCAAGAGACTAAGCTATAACATTGCCTAATTGTCACATGTGTAGGAGCATGTGTAGGATAGTTTGATGTATTCCAGTTGTAAAACCTTTTTATACAAGTTGGATTTTTAAGTGACAACTAAATGAAATTAATTCCACAATTAAGGTCTCTGTAACTACACATTGTGTAAGCTACTCATCTCAGGCAGCAATTTCACCACTGAAAAAATGTCACATCTATGTCATTCTTAGAGGTAGGTTAGTGATTATGGCATTAATGCCTTCTCTTTGTCTTATAGCTGCCAAAAATATGGAAACATTCAATCATGACTGGAAATGCCTTTTCAGCAAAGTAATCTCAACCAAATAAAGATATATGACAGCAGATAATGCTTGAAATAGCTAATGAATATTAGCTGTTGAATTAAATAAATAATTAACCTATCAAGGCAGTGCATAGGACTAGAAAGGCATCTATTCCACTGATAGAGGTATTTAAACTATTTCAGACTGGAGCAGTTGCCTATAGTTTGGGTTGTGTCATTTTTCTTTTATTTTTTTCCCCTTTTTTAATTTTGTTAATGGCAAGATTTCCTGTTACGTATAATTTTGTTCTTCCTCTCCTCCCCCTCCTCCCCCAACTTCCAATAGGGAGGAGTACTCTGGTGGCAAAAATTGTGCTACACACCAATAAACCCTGAGAAGCTAAACCCACCATTCCAGGTTTGCTGGAAATCAGATTGCCCTAGCGCTGTTAAAATTTAAGTCCAGAAGTGAGCAGTCCCAATGACTTTACAGATTAAAAGATTTCTCAGTGATACCCTACGCTAACACACTCATTTGGGCTCTGTAGGAAACATGGTGAGTCCAGGCATGAAATTAGGACCGGTTTTGTTGCTCACACGTTTTAATGAATGCAGTTTTGTAGTGGTTGTGTCTCTGGCTTGACTAGATTTAAAATGATTGAAGAAAAATCTTAGTGGAACCTCAGTATTGCTGTTCTATAGAATACCATGTTTGATTTGTTGAAAAAACAATTTTTATGTAGTTCTGTGTATCTTGTATATGTAGAAAAACTGTTTTTCATTACCACTTTGACAATTGTGAAGGTGTACTGGAAGACACAGGTGAAGCCGGTATAAATGCATAATTTCCATGTAAACTAATGTAGGCAAAAAAAACCAACTCTAAGTATGAATCTAAAAGACTGTAGTACCTACTTGTTTCAATTCCTTCTGGGTTTTGGCTATTTAAGCTCAGAAGGATGTTGGGAGTAGCTTCTTCAAGAAAGTCTGAGGCACAGAAGACATGGTCTTTGCAGTAGGTTTTTTGCAGTACAGGTTTTCTGTACCTTCTCATTCATGTGAAGGAACAGCACTAATATATTCTTATAACTTCACTTATCTAAGTAAGATTACTTTCATTTAAATAGGCTTTACAATGTCATTTTCCATTAAATTCAGGTAACGTTTACATTATTTTTTAGTTTATAAGATAATTTAAATTACCTCTATACATCTATTTTTTTTTTCAATGCACTCAGAAGTTTGCTGTTGTATTTGCATTTTATCCAAAGAATGGCAAAGAAATTGATGAAAATCTTTGTTTCTTTCTAATCTGGTGGTGCAGATGTAGGCAGTGTTACAGATATTTTTAAAGTAGCTTGATTAGAAGTGCATTTCTTTTCTCTATTTTTATATTAATCTTCACCTTTCCAATGAATATTAGATTGATCAAGAAAGACTAAGTTAAAATATTCAAATGCACTGTTATCTTTTATAACATTATTATAATAGAATATAATTAGTGTAATATATTTTAATATCTGGTATTGTGATGAGAAGAACATTCATGACTAAAAATTGTATAAGATATTATTGCACATTTTCAGATCTTTTTCTTTTAATAAGTTGTATAACCAGAGAAGTAATTAAAGATGTATTCTACAATCAGCAGTCATTTTAAGTATGTTTCCACAGATATTGATTCTGATGGATATCGCATTAATTATGAGGAATGAATAACCCTTGATAAAACTATGTAATTGATTCCTGAATAATCTAAAGAGGTTGACAGATTATTCAGAATTTGGCTTTGGTAATCATATCTTTATTCTATTTGATAGCTTTATAAAGGTTGCAGGGGTTCTTGAAGATGTAATCTTTTAAATACATTTTTTAGGTGACTGATATGAACTTTAAATTTTTGCCTTTCAAATATAGTTGAACTAGAATTTTATTTTTATCCCAAAGTTAAAGAAATGTACAAGTAGGAAAGAATATCTGCCAAATCACAGGTCTATTTGAATAATAACATAATTGACAGCTACGCTATTCTGTATAGACTGAGTTTGATTCAGATAATCAGGGAATGGAGGGCTCTGCAAATTAGTCCATATGCACTGAAATTAGCTTGGTATTCGAAGGCACACATTCAGGAAGCAAAAGCAAGCACATTTAATAAAAAAAAAAATAATCAAGTAGTCTTTAGACTTGAATAGGCAGGCACTTTTTGAGATACAAACAGTGACAGTATAGATTAGCCTGCTTTATAACAAGCCTGGTTAAAATAAATCTTATTGTAGTCATTATTTTTTTAATTTTGAAGTGGTGTGGTATTCACTGAAACTAGTTGGAAGTGCATGCTTACAGTTCTGTAGACCTGAAAAATTAAGGAATTACATATTTTTTTATGGAAGTAGGGATTTTTTAAGCTTTTTACAAGTTCATGAATATTCCATGTAGAGTAAATGTAAAGTAGAGCCAAGTAATCATTGCTGGCATTCTTTAAAGATGACCTGAGACATTAAGGGAATTTGTGCCATTTCTTTTACGTCCACAGTCATCAAAGATATGCAAAAGTTGTAGATAGTTTTTATCTCTAGGTATATGACCTGCAGATTATTTCGCTTGTCTTCTAAATAAAATGTGGGAAAGAAAAGAATGAGAATGGCCTCAAAAAAATTGCTGCAATAGGCTGAGAAAAAAAATGGGAAGCATAAGCAGGAATCTTAGTGTTGTACAAAATACTGCTGAAGACCCTTCTTCACGTACACTAGTGTTGCATTAAATTGAATGTAGATACAAACGTAGTTCAGCTATACAGAAATTCCTTTTGTCATTCCTGGAGCTCAGCTTCTAAAGGAGAATCTATTGCTGAAATGTTAGGTACCCAAATGCCTAAATATTGGATACCTACAATTAAAAAAATATATCTAGGTTCCTTAAATGTTTAATGGAAAAGGCTAAATACCACAAAATGGAGATCCATAAAAGCCATCACACTGAGTGAGAGTCCTTATAAACTAGTCACTGTAGGGCAGGTGAGGAAAAGAAATGCCTTTCTTTAAAGCTTGCTTTTCTTCATATGTATTCCTGGCAGTACCTTCATCCTTGTGGGAGTCACAGGCAAGAGTGTTTCATCCCTGTATCTCTTTAAAGAAGTTAAACATTCATGTCTGTTGTGATTTCTTTGCATAGGCCCTGTGCAAAATGCCTGATTACAAAGGCCTGGCTTCCCTGTGCTTTCTGCATGTAGCTTTGTGGTCAGAGTACTCGTGCTCTGGGCTTGATTTCTCCTGGGCCTGTGAAGGGGAAGGTCTTACCTACATTGGGGTTTACAGACTAGTCTGTGGAGGAGAAAGGGAGTGAAAGTGTCTCAGCTACTTCGTCTTTCAAGAACAATTAAGCTACAGGCAGAGGCGTACAAAGAATTAACTTTCCTTTAATGGGAAAAAAAAAAAAAGTCTGAATTCCAGGTTTTTCTTTTAAGTTTGTGTCACACTTTGGATAAAATATGTAAAAAATCTTTAAATCACAAATAGTAATGTGGAAAAAAATCATGTTTTTTCTGTTCTATAAGATAAGCACTAATTATGCCACAGGCTCTTTAGCTTTCTGTAACTGTACATAATATTGTGGCTTTGGCTGGAGATTCCATACCTAAAAGTTTGCAAATAAAGGGCAGTATTTAACTTGGATGTGTGTGTACCTACCTTCTTAATTCTGTGGTCTAGCATATCACTCTTATTCCCTGATTTCAGCTTGTAGAGATAATAATTTTACAAATACTGTAGTAGACTAAAACAATTTTAATGGCTAGGTTTTTGTGCTACCATGAATGTGAATGAAAAATTCATTAGATCTCTTTCATATTGAATATACTATGAAGCACATAGCTTGGTATGCGCAGGGTTAATGAGTGGTAGCTGTTATGGAATATGTAGTCCTTAATTGCTTGCCAGTTAAGTTCCCAGGGTTGTAGTGATCCTGCAGTGTAGAAGCTGAATCCATCACATTCATCTGAGACAGGATTCACCAAATTGTCAATCTTAATTGCTGTTTTTGAGATTAGCAAAAAAATGTATTGACACTTCAAAACAATGTGCCAAAATGGCCTATGATTTATTCCTTTATTTCAGATGTATCTTTCCCACTGGTTTACAGATGCAGGCAAGCGTGTCAGGACCATGAAATTCGTGAGCATCGCTGAAAGATATGTGACACTCCATAGGTCTGTAACAAATAGCAGGAAAAGATTCTATGCTGCTTGCTACTGAATGCTGTGCAAGCTCCCTGAAAGCTTGTCTTGCAACAGGACACGGGTTGAAGCGTCATTCATACAGTTTACAGGATGGGAGGATGAGGGGGTGGGGGTGCATGCACGCGTGTTGTGATCTCCCACCTCACCAAGTGCAGTACTTGACTGAAACAGAATTTTAAGATGGGATTTTTAAAGATTCAGCTTCCCATGGTCTTTGACATGATTTCCATTGTAGTCATAGGGTGTTTTAAGCTCTGACATTCTACCTATGCTGTGGAATATCAGCACATATTACAGTAACACAATGAAAATTTATTGAAATATATGCTAAATGCAATAGTAATAAAAAACTTGCTTGTCCTTTTTTTGTATGCTGTTACCATCATTCACATATATGATTTCTGTTTACATAAAGTGCCTATATCATAAATTAAATGCTGGAAGAAAATGTCTCTTAATAAAAGAGAGATCTGCATCCTTGTGTATATTTGTGCGCACCAGCTGAATGAGTAACTGTGTCAGCTAATTTACTTTGTTTATCCATATAGATATGGCCATTTGTCATGACAAGATAGTTAACACATGACACTAGCATCTCTCTTAGGCATAATGCCAGCCATCCATTCAGAAAATACAGCACTGTTGTAAAGAGGGAAGCGAAAGCAGCTCTAAAGGGATTGGCTGAGGCTGGGTTGGAAAAACCTTTCTTCCGTCACGTAACATGGAGTGTGCCCTCAACCTCTTCTCTTTCTTCTCTCTTCCTCCCCTCCCACTTTTTTTTTCCCTCTTTCTTCTCTGTCTTACCCATCCCACTAATAAATCCAGCACTGCTCTTTTATAATCCAAAGTTGTATTATTCCTAGAGTAGTTATGGGACTAACGTAGAAGAGGGCTGCTATGTTAGTGGCACTGGCATTGGTTTTATGAAGTTTATGAAGTGGCAATTGTTGGAGAATTACACACCACTGATAGCAGCAATTAGCGGATTTACAGGCAGAGCCGCCGGAAAGATACGGGAGTTTCCCCTCCATAGTATGTTGGAGGAGTCTTCTGTCTGTTGTTTGCTTCAACAGTTTTTGAATGTACAGTTTTACGTGCCTGCATTTGTAAAATTCTAATTTTATGTGGAAGTATGTGCATAAATGGTGCGTGGTGATAAAACTACAAGTTATTTTATGTACATCACTTCTAAATTAAAATACTAGCTGATGTCAGCTCCTTGTTATACTTAAGTCAGAAACCATCCTCTTTAATTGCTCTGCCTAAGTTAAAGTGAGTCCAAAATTCTACTGTTTTATGTTTTTATCATGCATCTGTATAGTATAGAGAAGTAAACTATTTAATATTTATTATTTTAATGATAACAATCAGAAAAGCAAGTCAATACAATACAGTTGCATTTATCATAATATTTTTATGATTTGAAATAATTAAACTGTCAGTGAATGTTATTTGTATGGCCGGTAAATATTATTAAGGCCCTATTATCAAGGGCAATTAACGTGTTTTTTTTTTCTAATTTCTAGCCTTTCACCTTGGTATTCTTTTTTATTCTCTCTATTCACTTACTTGACTTAAAATCACAGTGAAAGTCTGAATCTTATCTATGACTAAGTAAATCTGAATAATAACATAAAAAAAATAATAGCAGTGAATAAAGATTATGTTTTAAGAACTATTCTGAAATGCTCAGCAGAATTTCTCATTTACTAAATGAACCAAAGTTATAATTCCACATTAATTTTAATACTTCTGTTTTTTTCTCTGTGAAATTTTTTATCATCCACCAAAATATCAATTCCTAAAAATAAGTATCTTCCAATTATAACTAACCTCACCAGAAGCTTATTTTTATTTGTGAGAAGCACAGCTGGTACCAGGCATATGACCTGAGTCTCTTTGTAGACCTGGAAGGATAATCTTTCCAGCTGCTCACATTTTTTCCCCCTCTACAAAGGGTACTAAGACAGACTGTGCATGAAAATATCTGTTCACACTTATCTTCAGGCTCAAGCCCAGTCCATTTTTTTGTAGCTGAGTTGTAAAGTGCCAACATGTTTGGCATTTGCCATCTGGTAACAGGTGGCATTGGGGGATAAGGTAATTATTTTAATGATATAGGAGAACTATTTTTGTATATTATGTTTGACTACTTAAGTAATTCAAAAAGGCTCAATGCAGATCATCATCTGGAATAAGCCATCATAACAACCGGACATCAAGGAGACTGTGAAAGTCTGTGCTTTGTGAGAGTGCAGAGTCTGTGTCTTTGCTAGCGCTGCTCAGCTGATAGTGCACGGGGGTACACAATACAACATCATAAATTTCTTGAGCTATTAGGCAAGGAAAAGAAATCACCTGTCTCCCATTTCCAGTATGGCATCTGCTTTTTGGTTTTCTTCCTGCAGCTGTCTGCTTATTGCTGCTTCTCAGTCAGAGGAATGGGTAGTCGTCATGAGCACTTCATATCTGCAGGAGGACAGGAAAATACATCTCCAACCTGTCACATTTAACTACTCGGGCCAGTAGCATTAGCCTCCTTTGCAATAGTCTTTACCCTTTGTCTCAGCCTTCCCAGCTAATAACTCCCACTGTAAATGCCACAGCAAAACCAAAGTTCTTTCTCATCCAACCTTGCTGGTGGCTTTGTCTGCCGTGAACAACTGCCTCGTGAACTTCTGTAATTTGCCTACATTTATTAATGGATAGGATCAAAGAATGTGGAGAATCTATTTTAAAGGACTTCATGTAAATTATTATTATGAAACAAAAGAATAAAAATAAACTACAGGAAATTGCATGTATATCACAAACAATGCCTAAAGGATATAATTTTGGAGGACTTCAGCTTTTGCAGGGTAGTAGAACTTAGGTTAAAAATGCAGTTTTGAATTTCTGATTCATAGTAATCTTTTTCTTTCAACTGTTGGTTGGTAGAAATGTGGAATCATATGTGCTAGAAAATACGTAACTGAATTATTAACAGTATTATAACAGTATAAAACTGAAGTTTTAGGTTGACAGTCTGTCTTCATAATGGAGACAGTGTTTCCCTATTGCATTACCAATTGGGTAATTAAAGTATGAATATACTGTGAATGCGTTACGAATGCTTGATGCTTGTGATGAATGCAGGACACTTTCCTTTTTTATGTATTTGTCTGACGTAAGAGGCTTGGAAGACCATAAATCAACATTTATTTTATTTTGTTTTAAATAATGGGAAGTAAGCAGTCTTACAAATATAAGGAATTTAATTTGTGCAGTGGCACAGATTTACTTATTTACTGTTCCTACTTGGAGTCAAAATCTTCATTAAATGAAAATGCATAGTGAATGAGGGCAATGATTTTGATGGGGTCGAGGAAAGAGGAGAAAGTAATGCCTATCTGAAGATGTAGTAACCTTACGCCTGGTCTAAGGCTAAGGTGATCCCTTGCAGTAGGAATTTTATCTACTTCTCCAATAGTAAAAGGAAAGAGGGAAGGAAAGCAGAGCAGCTGGGTTGTGCTTTAATGAATGAGGCTCCCTTGAGTCTTGAGCTAGAAATAAAGAACTACTGACAGTAACTTGAGGAAAGTTGGTTATGCTTCTTGGTTGTTCTCCAATGGCATATGTATTTAAAAATTGAGGTCTCCTGTGACATCTTTCCTGGTTTCTGTTTTCAAGAAGAATGGCTTGCCTCCCTTCAGGAGGCTGATTCATTCTGTAGATTTATATGCACCTAGCATCTGCTTGCAGGGCTTCACACTTACAAGCTCTCTGTTTCCTGTATCCTCCAAGATACAAAAAATAAATTCAGACAGCAAGATCCGTTTATGGCAAAAAGCTCTGTTAGCAATGTGAATGTGGAAAATATACCAGTAAGTTTCCAAGTCATTAAAATATGACTATGTGTAGCTAGGAGAACTGTATGTTCATTTAAGCTAATCATCGGCTTTCCAAGAACAGCTGGAACAAACTGCTCCCTCTATGTGGGCATGCAAAGCTGAAAAAGCAGTGGATGCACTATTAGCTGTGGGTGGGAGACAGCAGTCCAGCAGATAGTCAGCACCTTTTCTCTGTCGTTGCATAGCAAGACTGTTTAGAGGCAGAATAGGTCAAAGATATGGGAAAAAAGTGTAATTTATCAGGGAAGTATGAAGGCTGTTAACTCATGGTGATCGTTTGTAGTGGTGCAATTAGTACTATAGCTGTCAGGCACCTGGTGTGAGTGGGATGATGAACCTTAGGAAGTCAGATCTCCTTCAAAAGTTTGCTCTGGATTTGAGAAAATTGTGGGAACTTGAAATAAGGTTTATAAAAGGATCATCTGTATTTTGAAATGAGTTTTAGAAAGGATAATGAAACTGATTTTAGATATGAAAGAATTTTCCACTGTGTTACACGGCAATAAATTGTTATATTTTGACACAATGAGAAGAAACAGTAAGAGGTCTTAGCGACGTTTCAAAGACACGTTAAAAAGCAATGTATAGATTCTGAAGAGAAATGCATGTTTTGGGTTTTTTTTACCTTATGAAAATGAATAAAGTGGATTTAAAAACAAAAACAAAGAAGAAAAAGGTGATATCTTGCTTTAATTGATGGAGGTTGTGCAGAACACAGATCCTGTGAAACAGCTCAGCTGTCAGGAAAAAGAAAAAAAGTTTTATTTCCTGTTATCTGTGATTTGTTAGTCATGATTTGGAGATTTTTGATTTTCTAGGGAAAACAGAAACAGTAAAAAATGTTTTACTGTTGTATGGTGCAGGGTGCATGTTCTCTTTCTGCCTTTGCCATTACAAAGGCTCTCAGGCCACTACACCTTCTTTTCTTTCTTTCTTTACTCTTACCCTGTCCCTGTCCTGCCTCTTCCAATGGACTGAGGAATCAGACTTTCCAGTCTGCACTTAACTGAGTGATTTGACATTGTTTACATATCTTATCTGATAAATTTTAATTGTAATAGAACCACTGTTTCCTTTCAATAGTTTTATTACTACGTTTTAGATGTTTTTTCTGAATGGCATCTAATTTGGTGCAAAATCATTAACCTTCTCAGTGACATTATGTATACACATGGACATTACTGAAAGTGAATATCAAGGTCACTTATAAATACTTATAATTAATACTTATGATAATTATAAAATTACAATTACAATAGTTAAAATAAACATACAGTTCTTATTTGCAGACAGACGNAGTGTTTCCCTATTGCATTACCAATTGGGTAATTAAAGTATGAATATACTGTGAATGCGTTACGAATGCTTGATGCTTGTGATGAATGCAGGACACTTTCCTTTTTTATGTATTTGTCTGACGTAAGAGGCTTGGAAGACCATAAATCAACATTTATTTTATTTTGTTTTAAATAATGGGAAGTAAGCAGTCTTACAAATATAAGGAATTTAATTTGTGCAGTGGCACAGATTTACTTATTTACTGTTCCTACTTGGAGTCAAAATCTTCATTAAATGAAAATGCATAGTGAATGAGGGCAATGATTTTGATGGGGTCGAGGAAAGAGGAGAAAGTAATGCCTATCTGAAGATGTAGTAACCTTACGCCTGGTCTAAGGCTAAGGTGATCCCTTGCAGTAGGAATTTTATCTACTTCTCCAATAGTAAAAGGAAAGAGGGAAGGAAAGCAGAGCAGCTGGGTTGTGCTTTAATGAATGAGGCTCCCTTGAGTCTTGAGCTAGAAATAAAGAACTACTGACAGTAACTTGAGGAAAGTTGGTTATGCTTCTTGGTTGTTCTCCAATGGCATATGTATTTAAAAATTGAGGTCTCCTGTGACATCTTTCCTGGTTTCTGTTTTCAAGAAGAATGGCTTGCCTCCCTTCAGGAGGCTGATTCATTCTGTAGATTTATATGCACCTAGCATCTGCTTGCAGGGCTTCACACTTACAAGCTCTCTGTTTCCTGTATCCTCCAAGATACAAAAAATAAATTCAGACAGCAAGATCCGTTTATGGCAAAAAGCTCTGTTAGCAATGTGAATGTGGAAAATATACCAGTAAGTTTCCAAGTCATTAAAATATGACTATGTGTAGCTAGGAGAACTGTATGTTCATTTAAGCTAATCATCGGCTTTCCAAGAACAGCTGGAACAAACTGCTCCCTCTATGTGGGCATGCAAAGCTGAAAAAGCAGTGGATGCACTATTAGCTGTGGGTGGGAGACAGCAGTCCAGCAGATAGTCAGCACCTTTTCTCTGTCGTTGCATAGCAAGACTGTTTAGAGGCAGAATAGGTCAAAGATATGGGAAAAAAGTGTAATTTATCAGGGAAGTATGAAGGCTGTTAACTCATGGTGATCGTTTGTAGTGGTGCAATTAGTACTATAGCTGTCAGGCACCTGGTGTGAGTGGGATGATGAACCTTAGGAAGTCAGATCTCCTTCAAAAGTTTGCTCTGGATTTGAGAAAATTGTGGGAACTTGAAATAAGGTTTATAAAAGGATCATCTGTATTTTGAAATGAGTTTTAGAAAGGATAATGAAACTGATTTTAGATATGAAAGAATTTTCCACTGTGTTACACGGCAATAAATTGTTATATTTTGACACAATGAGAAGAAACAGTAAGAGGTCTTAGCGACGTTTCAAAGACACGTTAAAAAGCAATGTATAGATTCTGAAGAGAAATGCATGTTTTGGGTTTTTTTTACCTTATGAAAATGAATAAAGTGGATTTAAAAACAAAAACAAAGAAGAAAAAGGTGATATCTTGCTTTAATTGATGGAGGTTGTGCAGAACACAGATCCTGTGAAACAGCTCAGCTGTCAGGAAAAAGAAAAAAAGTTTTATTTCCTGTTATCTGTGATTTGTTAGTCATGATTTGGAGATTTTTGATTTTCTAGGGAAAACAGAAACAGTAAAAAATGTTTTACTGTTGTACGGTGCAGGGTGCATGTTCTCTTTCTGCCTTTGCCATTGCACAGGCTCTCAGGCCACCACACTTTCTTTCCTTTCTTTCTTTACTCTTCCCCTGTCCCAGTCAGGCCTCTTCCAATGGACTGAGGAATCAGACTTTCCAGTCTGCACTTAACTGAGTGATTTGACATTGTTTACATATCTTATCTGATAAATTTTAATTGTAATAGAACCACTGTTTCCTTTCAATAGTTTTATTACTACGTTTTAGATGTTTTTTCTGAATGGCATCTAATTTGGTGCAAAATCATTAACCTTCTCAGTGACATTATGTATACACATGGACATTACTGAAAGTGAATATCAAGGTCACTTATAAATACTTATAATTAATACTTATGATAATTATAAAATTACAATTACAATAGTTAAAATAAACATACAGTTCTTATTTGCAGACAGACGATTTGAAGAAATCAAATCAGGTGTCTCAAGAGATGTTAAAATGAGATCTGACGTTCTTAAAGTAAAAAAGAAACACACAAAAAAATTAAAAGCACAATGTGAATAAATTAACATGCAAAAAGTAAAGTCAGTTCTGCAACNATCTAATTTGGTGCAAAATCATTAACCTTCTCAGTGACATTATGTATACACATGGACATTACTGAAAGTGAATATCAAGGTCACTTATAAATACTTATAATTAATACTTATGATAATTATAAAATTACAATTACAATAGTTAAAATAAACATACAGTTCTTATTTGCAGACAGACGATTTGAAGAAATCAAATCAGGTGTCTCAAGAGATGTTAAAATGAGATCTGACGTTCTTAAAGTAAAAAAGAAACACACAAAAAAATTAAAAGCACAATGTGAATAAATTAACATGCAAAAAGTAAAGTCAGTTCTGCAACCTTGCTATTTAACAAAAGCGTGCTTGCATGGGAATTTTGCATAACTTGAGCAAAACCAGTTGGTAACAAGTAATTTGGCTTGAAGGGGTATATAAAATGGGTATTTTGTCAGTAATGGCACCATTTCTATCTGGGCTGCCTTTCATTTTACCTCTCAGAATATCTATTCAGGAAAGGAAATGCACCCAGTAGTAGCATGGCTCTGGCATTTTTCCGTGGGGAACATCTGTATCAGAATGCTTTTATGTATTACATCTTCACAAAAATATAATATATAAAGTTTTTCATAAGTGGATATAACTGAAACAAAGCTTTCCTTAAGAGATAAATATTTTGGTACGCCTTTTAAGACAGTTTATAGGTGTAATGAAAAGCAATGATATCAAAATGAAACTTTCTAACCTTGTCAAACAAAAGCATTACAATGTTGATTTTTCTGTCTATAGGGGGAAAAAACCCACCAACCCAAAACCCACCACACCTTTTTCTTAATTTAAAAAAAGAAAGTTTACATATATCTGCATTTTCTACAAATAAAATTTTATGTATTTTATGTTATTTTAATATTTTTTCCAAAGTTTAATAACAGTCTATTCATATTTGTGGCTGCTCAAACTCAAACTTTATTTGGGAATTCCATTTGACTATCAGTCAGGACTGTGTTGGACTGCTGAGCCCATTTAGTTGTTCATCTGTGAAAGAGCATCTAAATTGCTGGGAGCTTTAAGTATTGGAGAGAGAAGCTGGAATTAAAACTGACAGAAGGTAGGAACAATATTGGTAGGCAGGTACTGAAAGTACTAGTGAGGGGTAAGCAAAAACTTAGGTAATTTTTAAGACTGGACATAAATGACTGTGCAAAGAAGAGAAGAAATAGGAAAAGTCTGAAGGAATTGTTTAGAAGGCTGTAGACGATAAAACGTGAGAAAGTGAGGAGAGATAAAGGATCAATTTAACAGAATGCAGAATACTCCTCAACAGTTTAAGTGGTTCCAAGGGCATGGGACATAGGACAAACTCGTGTCATTAATAACAGTAATAAATTCTGGAAAAATGGAGGAAGACTGCAGGGAAGACAGAACATTTGTTAATAATTTAACTGAATTCAGTAAGCAGTTTCTTGCAAAATGAAGAGATTTTTCACTAACTGTTCATTAATTGAATTAGTTTTCTTTAATCTTTTATTTTCACAAAAAAACCCAAACCCAAAGTAATAAATTTTAAAAAGGACTGAATAACTAAACCTCAAGTATTTAAGGAGCCTATGGAATCCTTACATATGTTGGTTTCTCACTGCTGACATTAGAGAGGTCTGTTCTTATAGCTCAGGTTAGATAATTAACTGCTGAAGGGCTACAGACAAGAAAAATTCCAACCAAGAATATTTTAAACTGAAGCGAAACAAAAGTCTTGCTCTGTATTTTTTATTAGTAACCTGGAAAAGTCACGGTCTGAACAAACTCTTCCTCCTCTCACCCTACTGCTTTTTTTCTGTCACCTAATAAACAAGAAAAATATTTCTTCTCTATAGAAGAAGTTTAGTATAGCACAGTGGTCCCCTCTTATTGTTCTTCTGTTTCTGAAGGGCTTCTCAATTTGTCTGATAGCTAATATTTTGTTTATTGAGGCTGGTAATATTCTTAAGATGCACAGATACACAGAACAACAATGGAATCATGCATATTTTTGCGAGGCACACAGATGTCCTGTTGACTGAATTTTGCCTTACGGTGTCCAAAGAATAAGTTACATTACAAGTAGTTTGATCCCCGAATTACCTTTAGGATGATGCACCATTGTAAATTATACATTATAGAGATTTATCTATAGAACAAGAACACCACATTTATAATCTGCACTGGATTCCATTTATTATTTTTTTTTTTACGTAAAAAATAAATCTCTGAGACAACAATAAGGTATCTCTGAGATGAACTGATGTGACTAAAATTTCTACTTGATATTCAGATTATTTTTTTTATCTGACACTTCTACCTATCTTTGTCTTTATAAAATAAATTTATAACAACCTGCTGAAACTCTGGGTAGAACCTTTAGTTGCAGATATAATTGCTGGTAGCAGTGTGAAAAGCATACCTTTTGATCACTAATAGAACTGCAGCCCTGCTGTTGCTGTAAGAAAATGGTCTGAAGTCTTTATAAAACTCTCTCTCTTGCATTTTTGCAAGTGATCACTAATGAGAGCCATGACTTTTGACGGTCCATCTTTATAAGCGCAGTTCTACAGGTTATTGATTTCTAAGCATTCAATGAGCAACTTTTAGAGAACAAATTGTGTTGAGAATTTTTTCAGTCTTACATATGGAATATTTCTTATATGCTTTTGCAAGTTATAAACAGGAAAACAATAGTTTTTCCACTGAAGAACTGGACATATTTTGTTTCTTGACTATGTATTTTAGATATGTACCCAGTAATATACACTAAATTACATTGAACTGTTTTTGGATAAATTTGCATGATCAATCCTACATAAGTGAAAAGTGAAAAAAAGTTAAATACAGCAGGATTTGCTATTCCAGTAACAATGAAATTATATGATGTTTTCTGATTAAAGAGTTCTTTATTTGAGGGCAAGGCTTCAGTAGAAGGTATGAGAAATATATTCCAGTTGAGTATGTAAAATACCTAAGTACTCTATAAAGTGCTCTGCTTGATACGACTCTGCTGTTTTCTGCACCTCTATGACTGTCATTTCCAAAATGGAAACCATTTCTAAATCTAAGCTTCTGTTTACTCAGAGAAATGAAGTACAGTTTCAAGTCACATGAATTCTCTTACCTCTATTTCAAAGTAATATTATTTTTTTTCTTTTTGAAACTTATTCAGGGTGGGTTTTTAACTACTGATGTTTGCTATTGCTGTGTTCAAACCTTTGCAGCACAGGAGTGGCAGTTTTACTAATTACTTTCCCATTTCCTGCGAAGAAAGATGCAGGTAGCTAAACCTGTATGTGAAGTCCCTTTTTTCCTGGCATTTTTTCTTTAACTCCTGAGAGCATTACTGTAAGCTAAGAGTTTTCATTTCTCTATTCCTTATGTTATAGCTTATTTGTGTGCAAAGTCAGTAAGTGAAAATCAAGTCTGAGTAGTATGGTCTTACTGTTTATAAGTGTGAACAACTGTACAAGATACAGGGGACAGCAGATTAGATATCTACATAATTGTAGGGTACTAACTAGTCTGTCCAAAATATCTTCTGAGGATTGATCTGTGTTTGTCATAGAATCATAGAATGGTTTAGGTTGGAAAGGACCTTGAAGATCGTCGAGTTCCAACCCCCCTGCCATAGGCAGGGACACCTCCCACTAGACCAGGCTGCCCAAGGCCACGTCCAGCCTGGCCTTGAACACCTCCAGGGATGGGGCCTCAACAACCTCTCTGGGCAACCTGTTCCAGTGCCTCACCACCCTCAAAGTGAAAAACTTCTTCCTAATGTTCAGTCTAAACCTGCCCTCTTCCAGTTTGAAGCCATTCCCCCTTGTCCTATCACTACATGCCCTAGTAAAAAGTCCTTCCCCAGCTCTCCTGTAGGCCCCCTTTAGGTACTGGAAGGCCGCAATAAGATCTCCGCGGAGCCTTCTCTTCTCCAGGCTGAACAGCCCCAACTCTTTCAACCTCTCCTCATAGGAGAGGTGCTCTAGCCACCCAATACATACTTGAATATTCAAATCTAATCTTGGACAAAAAGGCCAAAGGTGTTAAAGGTGTCTACCGTAAGTACTTACTTAAAGGGTTGTAAATTGAGGGAAGAGTCAGTACACAATTTTACTGGGATTTTACTACTGTTTTACCTGTTATTTTTTTTCGAAGAAGTTTGGATCAGGTAAAAGGTGATTAGAGAATAGCACTCTTGTTCAAGTCAAAGTGTTTTTTCTAGGAAGAGAGGAGTACTGTGGAGTCAGATGTTGTATAACCTCAGAGTTAAGCTATTATTTCTATTTACACTGTTTTAAGGTCCGTAAAGGCTCAAAGGCTGAATTTTCTCATCAACACTTTTGGACTATTCTTAAAACACGTCTCTTTTGAGGACAGCATGATGTTCCTGACACTGAAAATCAATCTTTACAAAGTTGCTGGGGTGGATTTTTTCCTTTTTTTTTTNTTTTTTTTTTTTTTTTTTTTTTCTTACGCGACATTCATTCTGGTTTGTCATTTCATAAAGCAACATTTGAGATTATTGTTTTTTTGCAGTGTTGATAATTTCTATGAGCCTTTTAGTTTTCTCATCCTGTAGTATCATCCTTCAGTATTGTTGTAATCTTGTGAAAGGTTTGGTTTCCTTATTTCTGTACTATTAACTAAGTCTTTTAAAGATAAAAGGTGTTCTAGACTGAACAACCCCTGAATGTTTGAGGTTCCCACACTGTGTTCAGGTTTTGCACTTGCTGAGTGAGAAAGATTATGGAACAAAGCCTATCTGGAGTCTGTCCTATTCAGTGATTACAGGTTTTTGAGGTACACAAGTGCTAAAAAGGGTTTTGAAAGACTCAGGGAATCTTCAGGTGAATTTGTGCTGGAATTCTTGCAGAATACACTCAACAGGTGACTCACTGCATATGTGGTTCAGGTTGCCTGCACCTAAGCAAAAATAATATATGCAACCAGAAAGTGTTATTTTCATTTTGCTAATTTGTCACAAGTACCTATAGATACCATTCATGAACTGGTAGAAAATAACTGGTATTTGCTGGCTGAAGCTTTTTTAAGTAATTCCTATTTTAACAAGCTGCTGACTGAATTTAAAGCATTGATTATGCAGACAGAGCATTTGTAATGAAAACGAGGTAACTCCTGAATAGGATAAGTAGCAGACTTTTTAGCTGGGCTTTCTTAGAAAATAAATAAAAGATTAACTTATTGTCTTCTATTAAGCTTGTTACTTGCCAGTTTTCAGGATAATAATTTATCCTGGGCCTTCAGGGCTTGCGTTTGAGTAGTCATTTAATGACTTGCTAAGTGACAGATATCCTGATGGTTTTGAAGGTAGAAAGTGTTGTTTATAAATGGCAAGCAGGAAAGAGGGCAAAATTTGTGGCAAACACTGTCTAGTCATTCAAGAACAAAATAGACTAAGCTCATTTCAGCCCAGTCTAACTTTATAGGACTAGCATAAATTCAGTCAGGGTACTTCTCTTTTTCTGACCTGTGAAGTGCAGCATGTTTTGAACAGCCAAGAGGCAGGATTAATACCGTATCGGTTCAAACGTAAACTGATTTAGACCTAAGTTCTGAATTAACAAACAATATGAACCCATTCAGAATTGCTGTTGTTGTTACTTCTGAATTTCCCAGAGGAAGAAATGTGTCTGTTTAACCCTGGTAACCTCGTTTATTAGGCACTGATTTATTTCTTGTAAATTACTTGTCATTCTCATTCTTCAGCGATAAAACTGAAGAATTCTGTGTAGGGCTACAATCAGACTAAGGTGGGGAAAAAAAAAAA
>VUYV01000110.1:2358315-2424137 GCA_008711295.1 Anarhynchus alexandrinus | reverse complement strand
AAAAAAAAAAAAAAAAAAAAAAAAGAAAAAAGACTTCTCCAAAGAAAGCTTTATTGACCATTGGACAAAAATTTTCCATAGTCTTCCTTTTGCTGCCATGGTAATTACAGAAACCCTCTGTCCCATCACATTCCTTGCTAATTTCATCTGCACGCAACCTTTGGCTTACGTAGTTTCATTTTTGCAGGTTGGGGCAATGTCTCTGTATTTCTCCCAGGTCATTCATCCCCACTTTCACCTTTCCTGATCTCCCTTTTTGCGTTTGACCTCAATCAGGAGTCACTTCTGATGTCCAGGGTTGTAATTATCTATTCATTTTACTAATTTCTCTCAGGATCCGTTGTCTTAAATTCCATTGTCTCGTAGTCACTGGAGCCAAAGTTGCCTTCGCATTTCACAGGTCCTTTTTTATTTTTTTACCCAGATTTGTCAGGAGCAGATCCAGCAAAGTGCCTCCTGTAAAAAAAAAAACTTTAGTTAGAACATAGGCTAGATAATATTTATTTTGCGTTCCTGAGAACATATAAAAAGCCTGCTTGAAGAGGGCAAGGCACAATCAGTATTTGTGGAATTTATAAATTAGATACTTCAAGATAGACAGAAGTTTGGTAGAATATTCCCTATACAAAGTTTATAAAATCTTATCCTAGATAAAATGAACCCCCATTTTAAAATCAAATTAAAATATATTACAAACCACAGCTGACTCTGAATATGTTACAAATTAATAAATACAAAATACTCAAAATTATTGCCTAAAAAATAATGATTTGCACATATTTTCCTCTTCTTTTTAATAGAATAATTTAAGAAAATGCATTAGATTTAATATGCTACAGTGTGGTGTAGTAAAAATCACTTTCAGAAAATGAGGGCAAAACTTTCTACATTTTTCAAAAAAGTATGAAAGTAATATTTTTCTTCATTTTCCTCTGATTTAGAACAAATAAAAACAATAGTATAAAATCCAACACAGAAAAAATGTTTTATGTAATAATGTAGTCACAATGTATTTATTTTTGTAAAAGTAAAAATTCAGTGAGATTCCAGTATATTGCATCAAATGAAGTGAAAGACACCAAAAATATTTACCCTGCCATTGGTTCTTGTGCATCTTTCCAGACCCCTTCACAGTTTATAATCCCTGTGTAATTTCTGGTTTCATTCCTGATAGTACTTGCTCTTTTTTCCCTTTTCTCCAATCACATATCTTGATTATGTCCTTTGATGGTCTGTTTAAATAACTTGGTCTCCTAAGGAGACATTATTGCTGTGCCATAAGATGTCTAAAACCTGATGCTTTTCTAGGAAGAATGTCAGGTAAGCTCTGGCCATAGCCTGAATGCTGCCAAGTTAATTTTTCTAATTGGTGTTGGTTTTTGGTTTTGGTTGGTGGTTTTGTTTGGGTTTTTTTACATTTTTATTTCTCAAAGGAAAAATGGGAGAAAGTCAAATTAGATCATAAAACATCACTGAGCTCTAGTTCCCCACTTGGAGGCACCATGACAAACTCTCAGTCTTATTATAGCTGCTTTTCACTGTTCAGGTAACTCAAACAGCTTTAAAGTTATAATGTGCTCAAGCTTTTTGTTGGCTCCTGAACATTGTGTTTATGTAATGTAATCTTCCACTAAACAGGTTACGGGTGTAAACTTTCAAATGAAGGAACAGCAAAAGGTAGTACAAACCAGCCAAGTGTTGTACTGATGAACAAGCAACCAAAAAGGTACTGAGAAAGTAGGAAAACCTCTGTAGCAAGCATTTGAGAGGGGTAAAGTAGCTGTCTTTTAAATAAATTTGAAAATTTAAGTAAATCTCGTTTTTTTTTGTTATATTGCTGTAACATTTATAGATAACAATCAAACACAAAAATGTAAAATACCTTAAAGAGAGAAAAATGCTAAAATAATACTTTCTCTTCCCTTCAGTTAAGCTGTTGCACTATTAACAGTCCATTCTAATTTTAAAATATTATGAACATGGAGTTCATAGTTTCTCCAGTGGCTCTGGAGATGCATGCTATATATATTTTTCTCATTTTCTGTATCTCCCATTTAGAATATAACCTCTTTAAGACAAAAAACTAATTTTAAAGTGTATTTTAAAGTGTAATTTTAAAGTGCCTGGAACAGAAGGAACTCAGGCATTGCTGTTACAAAAGAAACAAATGAATAAAACCAACACTTTAATTGACACTTCCTTCTTCTGTCCAGGTTACAGTCAGCCAAATGCAGTTGTATCTGGAAATCTAACTAGACTGCAGATAGTAAATGTCATCTGAAACACAAAACCACTAGGAAGTAAATATTGTTCAGAACTATAATGACATGATCAAAGCACCAATTATTTCCAAGGTAAAAGAAAATTCTTAAACAAGCAATAATCCCATGGGTCAACATGAAATTAAAAATACGTATTTGCCACAAATAATTTGGTTATTTTGAGTGAAAGCAACCCACTTGAATTGCACTGTTTTTAAATACTATACTTGAAGTACTATAGTCTACAGCTGCTGAATAAACATCAAAAATGCAAAGAAAACAGCCAAAGTCAATGCAAATGATAGATAGACATTTAAGATTTGCACTGGAGAGTTCATTAAAATTTCCCGCCAGGATTGCATAAATGTTTTAGGCAGCTGTAAACGCAGACTAAAATTTAAGCTATAAGTTAGGTTTTGACTAGGAATGGTGCACAAAGAAATACAGGAACTCAATTCAGGAGGTAAAAAAAAAAAAAGAAGAAAAGAGATATAAGCATAGAATTTACCTATGCCTATTTAACTAAAACAAAACGCTCCCATATAACAAAGACTGAATTGCAATAAACCAGAAAATGCAATAAAAACAGAAAATGCAAAAATATATGAGGAATGTTACATCCTCAACTTAAAATTCTGACTTTAATTGCACTTGGTGAGAACCTAAGATTTTGAATGAAAAGAAACCAAGAAATCTACTTTTGTTGTTGTTTTAGTATTGTCAAATATAGTTGAGTTTATAATGAGAAATATGAGTTCTTTATTTGCTGTTTTCACTTAATATCAAAGAAATGTAGGCATTTGTGTTCTTTCCCATATTGAAGATAAGGGTCAGGGGAGACTCTTACCGTGGTGGAAAAGGCACAGAATGAGTAGAAAATTATCACTTACATATAAAACAAAGAAATGCTTTAGTATGGCTACTCAAATCTTTCTACAAGTGTTTGGATGAAAAGCAAAAAGCTTTCTTTCCATACAAAATTTGAAGTTTTCATCGTAAATACCGAAATAAATTCAACTGAAACCTTTTTTGGATGCTCAACTCTGAAGTAGTACGGCTTTTATTTGCTATCATCCTGATAAATTTAGTAAACCTTTTTCAACAAACTGTAAATTCTGTTCTCTTTTTTAGTTCTTGAAGGAGATGGGCCATATTTTTCAATGTATTTTGGTTGCTGTTATACAGAGGTGAAGTTTAGGAAAAAAACAGTATCAATAAAATGAAAAAGAAAATGGAGACCGTTAAGCTGAAAGGAGAGATGAGAGGATAAAGAACAAGGCAGAGAAGGAAACACAGTTTAAAGGCGGGGGGTGAAAGAAGCAGAATGTACAATATTCAGTCCTGTGACTCAGCTTGTTTTCTTGTGTTGGTATGAGAAGCTCGTGGAAAGCACAAAGTATAAGCAGTGCAGCTGCCCTGTGTTCACTCCTGGATATCTGTAATCATGGTGTGAGGAACTTCTGGAGCCAAACATTGCATCGAAACTGTGGACCTACTGTCCACATAAGTTTAAAAACAAATTATTCAAGTAATCTGCTTGGGACAGAACAACAACAACAAAAATGACTGCTATCAGAGAGAAAACAGCAAGTCAATTTAGATAAGCTTTCAATATTAACCTCAATTGATAACTTTTTTTTTTAAAAGAAGAAGGAGTAGTAGATAAAGAATATTTCCTAATACTGAGAATGGCGTTAATATTTTCAAATTAATTTCTGTGATCTCCACAATAAACTCTTCTAATGCTATTTGGACCTTTTTCAGACATAAAAGATCTTAAGTTCATACAATTGAGTATGTATCAGTTAAAGATTTTGCACATGCAGAAATGAGCCTTGAGTTTTGAAGATAATTTCTGAGAAGTCAAAGTTTGTTATTGAGGTGAGTTTTGGTTTTGATATGGCCATGTGTCTAATCTCACTGTAATCAATAGAGATCTATAGCTTAAGTGACCTAAACACTGATTGTGGTGTGTTGACCTTGGATGGTTGCCAGGTGTCCACCAAGCCATTCTATCACTCCTCTTCCTCAGCAGGACAGGGGGAGACAATAAGATGGAAAAACTCATGGGTCAAGATAAGGACAGGTAGATTACTCACCAATTGCTGTCACAGTCAAAAGAGACACAACTTGGGGGAAATTAATTTAATTTATTTGAAATTAATAACAGAGTACGATAGCGAGAAATAAAAACAAAACTAAAACCACCTTCCCCCCACCCCTGTTCTTCCCAGGCTCAACTTTACTCCTGACTCTTCTGCCTCCTCCCTACAAGTGGTGCAGGGGGACTGGGAATGGGGGTTGTGGTCAGTTCATCGCACATTGTCTCTCCAGCTCCTTCCTCCTCACACTCTTTCCCTGCTCCAGCGTAGGGTTCCACCCACGGAAGACAGTCCTCCACGAAGTTCTCCAGCGTGGGCCCTTCCCCCAGGCTGCAGTTCTTCATGAACTGCTCCAGCATGGGTCCTTTCCATGGGGTGCAGTTCTTCAGGATCTCCCACGGGGCCACAGGTCCTTCCAGAAGACCTGCTCCAGCATAGGCTGCAGCTTCCTTCAGGGCGCATTCATCTGCTCCAGCATGGTAGTTCAAAGGCTGCAGGGGAGCAACCTGCTTCAGCATGGTCTTCTCCATGGGCTGTAGGTGAATCTCTGCTCTGGCACCTGGAGCACCTCCTCCATCTCCTTCTTCTCTCACCTTGATGTCTGTAGGGCTGTTTCTGTCACATTTTCTCATTCCTCTCTCACAGCTACTGTTGCACAGCATTTTTTGTACCCTTTATTAAATATGTTATCACTGAGGTGCCACCAGCATTGCTGATTGGCTCAACTTTGGCAAGCAGTGGGTCCCTTTTGCAGCCAGCTAAAGCTGGCTCTGTCCCACATGGGGACAGCTTCATGTGTCTTTTCACAGAAGCCAGTCCTGCAGCCCCCCTGCTGCCAAAACCTTGCCATGTATACCTAATACAATGTTCTGGCTGTTCAAAAGTAAATTTAAAAGGGATGTGTTGAAAAAGAACTGCAGATGTATTTTCAAGGTCTATATGGCATTGTTTATGACCAAGATGCAAAGTTATTAAACCAGAGAACAATTGCTTTATGGAGTGGAAGTAGTTGCAGTAACCGAAATGGACTTAGAAAGGTTGAGGAAACAAGGATGAGATGTCTTAGGAAGAAAGTAAAAAGCAACATTCAGCTGCCTAGTCTCTCCTGAGATGCCTTGAGTTATGCTGCCTGGCTTTTATCACGTGGTCCAGAAGGGTTTAAAGGTTTTCAGAGATCTGTACCACACCTATCCTGAATGATTCAGGCAGTCCATAATATCTGAAATTGGCACTTGACACCTATGTTTAAGGGATTGACTCCCATTTCAAATTCAATGGTTAAAAAAAAGGGAGGGGGGTAAATGACAGGATATAAAAATAAATAAAACAAGCAAACAAAACCAGGTAAATGACAGAGTGACAAAAGAGGCCATACAAGAATAACGTGGGTCAGTAAGACCTGACAGCCCAGTATCAAAAAAGGGATTGAAGATCACACACAAGGATATGACCAGCCTGAGATCAATGGAAGAATTGAGTTGTGAAGACAAATTAATAAAGATGCACTATTGTATCATTTTGTAGAAAAGAGTAGAATAAAGGAAAAGGATGACAAATAGACCTTAAAAAACCAAAAATATTTAAGCAGTCACTTATACTAATGACTTCACAAAATTATCTCTGTTCTTTCATCAAACCTAATCTCCATGTTTCTTAAATTTGTCCCAGTAGTTCAAAGGTGCTAAAATTGAACTTTTCCTGCTCCTGCAAGCTTTTTTTCTGCTTTTTCTTTTGGAGTTACCGTGAATAAATAAAATCATTAAGCGCACAAATAGAGGATCACGGTTGATTGTGTTGTCTTTCTACATTCAAATAAGTGTACTGTGTCTGAAAATGTGGTTTTTCTTCTGGAGAAAAATACCGAGCTCAGCTTTGTAATTGCATCATAATGGATCTTCATCAGCTCTTATCTTCATCACTGTGACATTTTGCCTCTCCTGCCCATTCCCAAATGTTGAAAAGCTGCTTGAATTCATATATGTCTTCTCTCTTTTTTTTTTTTTTTTTCATCTTTCCACTGGTTCAAAACAGCATAGAGCTCAAAATACTGGCTGCAATAGCAGATATCTTCAAAACTGACACAAGGACAAAAAACAACACTGGCAAAGTCCATTGTTCAAAACAATGGACTTTGTTATCAAGTCTGGCAGCTGTGATATGTGCATTAATTGCAGTCTCTGGAAAAAACTGACACTATGGTAGACATTGTGTCTTTGGTGGAATTGATGATGTCAGATTTATGTAACATTCCTAAAAACATTGTGGCAACTGAAGAGCTGTAATGAGTTGTAAAACTGTGTTTCAGTTTGTACTGTAGAAGAGATAAAGAGCCACTTACTGTATTTACCCTTAAATGTCTGGGAGACAGTGAAAGAATTAAAAGAAGATTAAGAGAAAGAAGAAAATGTAAACTCAACAGGCATGGTGCTGAGGCCAAAGAGGGAACATCACTTAGTGTAGCTTACTGGTACCATACATGTAGCTATGTGTTGTATAAGAGATCAAAATGGAAGAAAACTATGTTTTAATAAAGACAAAAAAGAAACTTTTTTGTTTCAGGCTTAATTGATTCTCTTCAAAATTCCATCTGCCTGTCTATGGGTTTGGGGAGGATTTTTGGTTTCCTGTTCGGGGATTTTTTTTTGGTATTATTCTGTAGTTGTTCTAGACGAAATTGCCTTTACAAATAGATTAGTTTACAATCGTTACTCAGATGGTCAGTGGAAAAAAAAAAAAGTTGATCACATAGTTCTGTTCCATTTTTCTATAAAATGAGATAAGCACACAGGACAGACTGTCAATATTAACAGTTACCATGGGATGTATGAGACAATTTTCATTAATTTAACTGTTATATACTCACTGCCACGTCTTTACCTGATAAATGTGCATTTCTGATATGTTAGTGAGCTAATCTGATATTGCTGAATTATTAGCAAGCTGATTGCACTATGATAATGGTTCTGAGCGGATGCTGAATCCCAAATTAACTATCAGATTATCTCCTGTTTGTTAACTACACAGGAACAGCTTTCATTTGTAAAGACTGGGGAAGAAATATGCAATATTTAGAATTTTGCCACATGACTTTTGGCAGTTTTTTATTTCTTTTTTTCTCTACAAAATATTTATTTTTTCAGTTTGACAGATACAAATGTCAAAGTGGGCATATGTGTAGATACACTTATATATACGTATTCATAAATATGGATTTAAAAAAAAATCTGCAATTTTAAGCTCCAAATTCTGAAACAAATAAAAGTTAATTTTCAGTGAACAGTGGAATCATTCACACAAAGCATGTTTTTGAGAAGTCAGTTGAATGCATGTTACTATTGAGACTTAGTTGCTTTTGTGTACCATTCAGATGACTGATAGCAGAATTTGAACTTTTTGTCACTACTAATTGGGACCTGCTAGTCACTTAGAGCCTACAGATGCATAGTTTTATCAACTAGGGTCATTCCACAAAGTTAGAACTGACAGTTCATCAGTTTTTCTTTCTAAATGTTGTTTAATCTTCAATACTCTTAAGGCTTGCATTGAGATAGCATATATCACATATACCATGTTTTCTTTCTTGCCCTAAGATAGCACATATTTCCTTTGTCTGTTGACTCCAAAAAAGTAAAAGATTTCTGCTTTGAAGGAACAAGTAATGACACTGTAGAAAATCAAAGTAGCTGATGGTTTGTTGGCAAGCAAGTCTGAGACGAGGAAAACTCAGATTCAAGAAGGAAAGCAGTTGTTTATGAGCAAACCAGAGACAATGGGCAGAGTAGGCAATGATTGGCTGTACATACTCTTCACAGGCAATAGAAAAGAGTAGCCAATGCTTTATTAGTTCCCAATATTCTTTTACCAAAAGTAGTTTTTGAGTTCCACATCTTGAAACATAGCCTGCATAAACACTTCAACACCCACTAGTGCATTGTGTCTCAAGGTCTTTCCAAACCAGAGGTGGTACCTCCCTACTACTGAATATATTGTACCTCCCCTGAATATATTGCTCTTCCATAAAGACTGAGTACAATTCTGGTTTTGAGAGGAGGATGAACAAAATGTGAACCCTGGAGACACTGCGAAAAGGAACATGGACACTGTTTTAACCTAATTGTTATTGTGTTGTCACTTTGGAAATTCCTGAAAATGTCTCTGATCATCAAGTTAGTCAACGGAATGAAAAGTGGCTGCTCTAATCCACAAGAGAAGGAGGGAAAACAGTCTATGAATAATGTCTGTTGGTACAAACTAAATGGCAAGTTTGCAATATATAGGTGGTCAATGGAATTTTTTTGTTCTTTTCCTAGGGACATGATACACAACATGATTAGAGATTCTTGTTAGAATTTTATGGACAAGAATAGTTTATAATACAGCTCATGGCTTTCTTTACATGCTTATAAATTCAGAAGATGGAGGCAGTTATAGCAGTAACAAGCCTAAATTAACATTTCAGTGTCCTGACTGCAAAGGAAGAAAGGTAGATGGCAAAGAATTCTAGATTTGAAATGCTGACTAGATGACAGGTGGAGGTAGAAGATACATATAGTTGCAAATTCTTCAAGAAAGAATGGCTATTACACTTTTAATGTTGATCTTAAGTAAAGTGAAATAGAGTCTAAAGAACAGATTTAGAAAAATAAAATGAAAATGTTGCAAACCAAATCAAATACCATTGATAAGAAATCGAATGGAGGTTGTGAGAAGCAAAATTCCTCAAGGAACCAATAGCAAATGCTCTTTACTTACTTTTACACAGTTCATTAGGGAGTGAAGAGCAAGAATATTTGGGTTTGTGCTGTATTACTGAAGCTGCGTTGAAAAGGACACCATATTATACTTCATGAATATTAAAGCCAATTTTAGTAGCGTACATGGGAAAGACTGAGTGAAAAAAAAGGGAAAGGCAGGGTATATCTGATTCTGAATTATGGACAACATGGAAATAGGATATCCCAGTTAGCTACAGATCAGAATTTTGAGATAGGAGATGCCAATTTAAAGTTGCCAGGCAACATTTGGTCTCCAAAAATTTTCTTGGCATCTGGACATCACTTTTTCTAAGGATCTTAAGTACTGAGCAGGAAATAGTCTGTGTACTACATTAAATTTGCTGTTAGCTGTATTTTTTCCAAGGCTCTTATAGCCTTTTCTATATTTGGTAAGCTGGTGAGGGAGAGTACCACAGTCATCAGGAAAGGTAATCGCTACCTGGTGTAATCCTAAATAATTGATCTATTCCACAGCTTGCTCCTTTGTTGTGCTTTACTCAGAAAATATGTCAGGCTTGATTGTACAGCCAAAATTGTCCTGGAAGTGACAGACCGTGTCTACTTCCATTTTTTACTGATTTGTTTTTTTCAGGTGCTTTCATGGATATACCTTTGTATATGTTCTGAAAGCCTTAAAATTTAGGAAATCACAAAGCCTTCTCTATATATGCAGTAATTGTTTTCCTGCTGCAAGAAGAGCTGTAGAGCACCACTATCAGTGAAGACACCCAGTGTCAGCTGGTGTCCTTGACAGAGCAACAAATCACATTTAAAAGCAATGAATGTTTAGCTCCTATATGAACTAGCTTAATACGTGTGGGAAAAAAAGTTGTGTCATGCCTATGGGTTTTCAATCCAAGTAACATCTGAGATTCTGTTCAGTTGGCAGTAAAATATTGTTAGAGCTTGCTTAAAGAATGTAAGTGGTCAAGGTCTGTTTCTTTTGTTTGTTTGCTTCTTTTAACTAATAAGTGCACCAACCAAGTTGAGGGAATTCTGCACCAAAGATATATGTGAAAACAGTTGTTAAAAGTGCAAGGAAATATTCTATAATAAAAGAAAATAAAATCGGATGTCATAGGACAAAAAATCACAATAGGAATCAGTTATGTTCTGTATCATAAAAAGAAAACACCAAAAATACATGAGGCTGAATTTAGTTGTAGTAAAGTCCCTTAATCTGGAGAAAATCTTTCTGGGTCCACAAACTCATTTTTAGCCATGAGTTACCTGCTATGATTCTCAAGGATGAAAGAGTTTATTATGTATTCTCACTGCCAGATCAGTAGTTGGAAAAAGGTGACATCCTGAGACACCTGACCTTTCTTGATGAGTAGGTCAACATGCCTTTAAACCAAGATTTAGAGCTGTTTGGAGCCTTCTGAGCTACAAAAAACAGCAGATCATTACAAATTAATTGATCCCTTTGATTTCTCACTTTTCATTTTCTATCTCGACACAGGAAGACAATTAAGATTTACAAAACATGTCATCTTTCAGAATTAAGTGTAATTAGCAAGTTCCTTTCACTTCGATTCAGCCTGTGAAGTACTTCCCAAGAAAAAAGTTTGTGTCTTGAAATCAGTTAACTTTTTGGTTATATTCAGGTAGTGAAATAGCTGATTTATATTATCTATTGATTAACGTAAGGGACTTCTTAAAAAAAAAAAAAAGAAACCCTCTTTCCTTATCCCTCTGGTCAAAAACTTGTCTTGCTTGTTTAGGTGAGCCACAGCTTCACAGAAGCTTTCTGCTCATTTAAGCCATCTTCTTTAACAGGTGGTGCAAACAGGTAGGGATAAACCTGTAAGTAAAATAGGTAGTGCTGAGGACCTGACATCTGTATTATATATTTTTTCAGGGTTTTTCACTCTAGACTGGATCTTTTCTGGTCGTGTAGACTGAATGCTCATTTGCAGTTGGAATCCATTATATAGCTGCTTTGAATTTTCTTATCCCAGAATAATCCATGAAACAAACTGTGGAAAATCACAAATTTTTGTAGAAGTTTGTGAAAGAGATGTAATAATTCTGTTATTTGTTTTCTGTTCTCCCTCTTTTTTGTTATCTTTGAGTTGAGAATACATATACTAGAATATTATATAATAAATTATGCCTGCACATAAATGATATAAATTAAAGTATAAGATACTACTGTTTAAAAATATTTCAATTTATCATCAACTGGTGTATTAAAATTGATGTTCATTAATTTGTCCATTGGTTTTGATGCAGCAAAGGGTTTTGGCTTTGCTTTTAGCAAGTGATCACCTTGAACACTCATAGTTAAATTTTAAATGGTGGTTAATAAATCCAAAGGAACAACTGATGCAAAATGCTCTCAAATGGAAATCTCAGTCACAGACCTGAATTACATCTCTGCTAGCTGTGAGAGATTGTATCTCATAGAAAATCATCAATTCACCATGGTTTTTTTGCTTTTTGCTCTGATTTTTTTTAAATCAAGCATCAAATAACAGTGAATCAAGTCACTTATTTATAAGTGGTCAGAAAAATTATTTGAAGAAGGGTTATAAGATTTTCAGTTATCCTGAATTGTATGGTTATCTTGGTTGACTCAATACGCACTTGTGAAACTCAGTTGAGGTAATAAATACACAAACATAGAAGTAAATGTTCCTCAGTGATTGAAAAATAAATAAACAATTTGTGAATTAGGAGTCTGCGGAGGTAGCAACAAAATATATTTCTAATTTCATCTTTTCTGTAGCCATCTATTGTTTTTATTAACGTTATGAATACAAATGTGAGCTGTTTGTGAATTAGGATCTTTACTTGTAAAGTTCCTGATTACTAGAGTTGAACACACCACCAGAAGTGATAAAACTACTGCACCTAATTAGTCATTGCTCATCACTTGAGCCAGAGTAAAGATCATATATATGTTCTCAAGCTGCTCTACTTGCACGTAAAATATAGTAGCTTAAAGCACTGTAAAATTATGAAGCCAATCCAAACTGTCATATTTTACTTTGCTATTGGGATGAGCTAAGAGAGCAAAAGCAATCAATTACCACACTGACTAATAAGCAGTATCTTGTTATTCTTCAGGTTTGTTTGTTTTTTTTTTCTCAAACAAAATAGTTAACTATATACAAATGGCTAAATATTTTCTCTGGGTTTCCCAGTTCTCCAATTGTGATTCTTGTGTCTTTTCTCAATGTGTTTATGTATTATGTTTTCAAATTAAACCAGAAATGTGACCATCTTTTATGGAAGCATGTGGTACTCTATTTATAGCTGTACCACATTTCTAGCTCAAGAACATCTGTGAACATTCATTTCTAACAAAATCATAGTATCACTGTAGATGGTATTTAGAAGAATGCCTTAGTTTAAGGTCCCAGTAATGACAATTGTACCTGGTACTTGCTGTGGTTTTGATTTATCTAAACTAGATCCCTAAACAAGCCATATTTTGTAAATATTTTGAAATTATTTTCCTTTGGAAATGTTTCTTAACAAAAACTTTGTATTACACAATGATGTATTTATTTATTTTTTTTTTTAGTGAATAGAATGTTAAGCTACTAACAGTTTTTCTAAAGGTTAGAAGATTGTGTAAAGTTGCATGCTGTTAGTAAATTTTATTAAAAATAGGACTTTTAAGAAAAATGAAGAGTACCTCTGAAGTATGAAATGTGTCTCACTAATAAGTTGTCTTTGATACTGAGAGTTTGATTTGTTAACAGTTGGGACATCTGCATGATTGGAAAATTATCAGAAAGACTGAGCACTAATTTCTATGTCTGTTTTATAGTTATATGCCAATGTGCCACTTGGTTCATATCACAGGAAACAAAACCAAATTAGAACTAAATGTCATGCTGTATTTTGCTGCCTACATACATGTATTAATAATATATTGCTCTTGTTAATTTATAATTACTAGAAAATATGTTTTCAATAAGTTTGGGTTTTTTTTAATATAAGAAATTTCTAATACAGATATCAATGTAAATGACACCATTTTCTAACTTTTTGCAGACTTGTCCTCAGTTCTGTCTCTGACTACTTTGCTGCCATGTTTACAAGTGATGTTTGTGAAGCCAAGCAAGAAGAGATCAAAATGGAAGGCATAGATCCCAATGCACTATGGGATCTTGTTCAGTTTGCATATACAGGTATTGTACTACATACATTATACTTCCTATAGCGAAAGCTGTTTATAGTTTTGTTTGCTACGTGCCAAAGAATTATATTTATTTTCTAAACATGTTTTCTTTTTAATCTAAATCAATTTAAACACTTATTTACCATTTCTAGGGATGAATTCAGATTGTTATCTCTTATCTCCAAACTGTTACATATATCAGGCTTAGTAAGTACAAAAGGACAGTCCAGAAAATTATACATTTTTCTTGGTTTCCAAATTCTTAAAAAGAGTGCCTCATATGCACATGATTCAGATGATATGATATCACTGAAAGAACAGCTCTATTTTTGGAAGAATAGCCCTATATTTCTGTCTTAGTCAAATTTCAGTTTAAGTAATTACATAAATCTTTTGAAATTTTAAATAGTAAAACATTTTTTTAATGTTTTATTATAAGCTGGACGTTGTCACTTTCATTTCCTGTTATAGGCTGCTACTCCGTTGTATAATGTAAATTTATGAATAAGTCATAACTCAGAGTTAATAACTCAGAACTTCCTTCTGAATAGTTATTACATTTTAATGCATAATAGATTTGGTTTTTATCCTTCTTAAACAAGCTGTTACGCAAAATATATCTGAAATGCATTAATATGAAAGAATGCTAAAGTTACAAAATAAAGTAATTAAAAAAGATAAAATGCCAATAATGAGATATGTAGTCCAAATTTGTCTACCCTTGCCTATGAATCATGTAAGTATAAAATGTATGCTGTTTTCTCTTTCTGTTTCCTAAAAGACATCCTCATATTGTTTAAATTAACAATATTTTATCATTATATTTCTGTTGAATATTTGATTTTAGCTTCAATTTTAAATGGATTGCCCGTACTCTGCAGTTTTAATCCTCTTTAAATACACATATATTAATTTAATCATAAGTTGCTATTTGCTTTGATATATTTAATTAGGATGTGTGCTGTTTATTTTATGACATAATAAACTTACCTTCTTAATAAGAAACAGAAACAGCATACAAACATAATTTAACTTTAAAATGCTCTTTTTGAGAATCATGTTTGAGAAATTCAGGTTCTAGAAATGTTAGACCATCTTCATTTATATAACACTCTACACGTTCAAAGGGTTGTGCTGACTGCGTTCCGTTGTGGTTTTGCCGTTCAGGAAGGTACATAATCCAGAGGGTTTCAAGCTAGGCATTCATGAAATGAAGAACATGTTAGTAGTTCTCATCAAGCATGAGAAGTATACAATCCGATTACTAGGTATGAGTGTAAAATAAATGGCACAGGAATACCGGGGCAAAATCAAGAACACCTTGGCACAGAATAGCAAAAGACCTTACTGGTAACATTAAATCGTACTGTAAGAGGAAGGTAAGAGGAAGAGGAGGTAAAAGGGAGATAAGGGACAGTGTTGTTCCCCTCGGAACAAAGCTATGGAAATGCTGAAGTACTGCATGGTTCTTTTGCCTCCGTTTTCACTAAAAGATCGCACACAAACACACAGCACAGTTAATATTGACAACAAAAGATAGCATGTAAGTGTAGATTAACAAAAGAAACAGATGACAGAAGGAAGCAAAAAAATACTTAACCATTTTCAATATGAAAAAAAGTTACCTCAGAACTTTATTGGTTATCTCTGAGAACTTTGGAGACTGGATGAAGTAACGAAAAACTAGAAAAAGCAAACTCCTACCACTTTCTGCAAAAGATTAAGATTTTCAGCTGCTTTACTCTCCTTGATTTGTCTATGCCATGTGATGTACTTTGTTTATTATATGAGGTGGAAAACTTGGAGGTTTCTTCTTGTGGTTAGGTAATTAAGAACCAGCCTTCACAAACGGATAAAAAGAGAACTCCAGAAGTAGTATAATTCCACTGTTTTCTAATTTGCCTCATGTGAGTTTGCATCTGCAATGTTCTTTCATTTGAACTGTCACATAACGCCCTAACTACCTTAAAAATCACAACACTATGTGCCATCCTAATGTCACCTTGAAGAATTAGAAGCTTAAGGTGGTAACAAAGGTCTAATTTCTTTCACTTGTAGCGGTAATACACCATTATCCTTTTAGTTCCAACTAAGATTCAGGAAACGTGAGTTCATTTTGCATGCTAAAAGAGAACACGTATTGGATGCCATGGACCATTCTGGTTTTTATTACTGTCTTGCATTTCTGTTCCTTCAGGTTCTTTGTCCTGTCTTACTCTGATTGTGGTAGGTTGACTGTCGCTGAACTTCAGGTGCCCACCAAGCTGCTCTGTCACTCCCCTCCTCAGCTGGACAGGGGAGAGAAAATATAACAAAAGCCTTGTGGGCTCATCTTGAATAAGGACAGGGAGAGATCATTCACCAATTACAGGTGAACGTCACAGGCAAAACAGACTCAACTTAGGAAAAATTAATTTAATGTATTACAAAACAAATCAGAGAAGGTTCTTCCTGGGCTCAATTTCACTTTTTATTTTCTCTACTTCTTTCCCGCGAGCAGCACAGGGGGATGGGGAATGGGGGTTGCAATCAGTTCATCACACGTTGTTTCTGCCACTCCTTCCTCCTCAGGGGCAGGACTCCTCACGCTCTTCCCCTGCGCCAGCTTGGAGTCCCTCCCATGGGAGACAGTCCTCCACAAACTTCTCCAACATGCATCCTTCCCATGGTCTACATATCTTCACAAACTGCTCTGGCATGGGTCCCTTCCACAGGGCGCAGTCCTTCAGGAACAGACTGCTCCAGTGTGGGTCCCCCACGGGGTCACAAGTCCTGCCAGCAAACCTGCTCCAGTGTGGGCTCCTCTCTCCATAGGTTTACAGGTCCTGCCAGGAGCATGCTGCAGCATGGGCTTCCCACAGGGTCACAGCCTCCTTCAGGCATCCACCTGCCCTGGTGCAGAGTCCTCCATGGGCTGCAGGTGGATAGCTGCTCCACCATCAACTGCCATGGGCTGCAGTGGGACAGCCTGCCTCACCATGGTCTTCACCACGAGCTGCAGGGGATTCTCTGCTCCAGCACCCGGAGCACCTCCTCCCCCTCCTTCTTCATTGGCCTTAGTGTCTGGATAGTTGTTTCTTTCACATATTCTCACTCCTTTCTCCCGGCTGCTGTTTTCCCAGCAGTTTTTTTCCCTTTCTTAAATACGTTATCACAGAGGCGCTACCACCATCACTGATTGGCTTGGCCTTGGCCAGTGGCGGGTCTGTCTTGGAGCCAGCTGGAATGGGCTTTATCAGACATGGGGGAAGCTCCTAGCATCTTCTCCCAGAAAGTCGCCTTTGTAGCACGCCCCACTAACAAAACCTTGCCATGCAAACACAATTCAGTGATTTATCCTGATTTATTCTCAGCTTGTGTCCTTATCTCTTGAAATTCATGTTAGAGTATTTATTTCTCAATTCCTTTTCTCTGCATCAGATGTCTTATAAAACTCCAGAATTTCCTAGCTACGGCTATTCTAGTAAATTAAACAGTACTAGGGAACATTTGCAGGCACTGGAATACAGTTATCTATATAGATCTTGGCAGTTTTGGCCAAATCCAACTAGCAATCTCTCTAACAACCCTTGGGTATAGCCTGGATACTCAGGCTTGTCATGAATGTGGCCATCCTTGTCCAGAGGGGAAAAGCATTCAAAAATGCTATGGACAATTCAATGATAACTCACAAGTGATTAGAAGATTCCTAGAACGTGGTTCCAAACCTATTCAGTTTATTGAAATTCTTCTCAGTTAATTATTCTGTTTTCCCATGTTCTTTGCTGGATCAAAACCTGTGCCCTCAAACCTCACTTTTTTTCCCTTCCCTTTCCTTTCCACCATCTCTCATGATTTGTCTAGCTTCATAGTTTCTTATCTCTTTTCTTACCCTCTGATTCCTTATTTACCACCAGTTTAGTTCACGTCCCCTTTTCCTTCGAATCAGTTCACTTTCTCCTTTATGCTGCGTTGATGTGAGCAATACTGAATAGTAAAGGAAATAGCCACTGTTATGGTACCTAGCAGTCTTTTAATCTATAATCTGAAGCATACGTAGTCTAGACAGAATATCTGAAGAATTTGACTGCCAAATTCCAATTACTTACTGCACAGTATGTGAAAAAGTTTTCAGCAACTCATGTCTGTGGCCACTTTAGCTCTTTATTCTTATTCTTTTACCCCAGAAAGAGCAAACCCTTTTGGCAAATGGGTGGTTATTCACTCTCCTTCTATTCTCTTTTTCCTGTCACTACCTTCTTAGCTCAATGAGATTAAAAAAATATATAATTTCACATATACCTGCTGCTGTTGGAGAGAAGTTTTTCCCTGGGAACAAGTGAACATTTCAGGAAAATACAGGTGAACATGAGCTTGTTTGCAAAAACTTAGAAGTTAAGAGTATTAGACTGCAAATATTTTTAGATGTGATTTTAAGAAAGGAACCATTTCCACATTTTATTAACTGTAATCCAGTCAGCTTTATATTTTCTAGAATCTAGTGAAATGACTTAATTTTTACTATGAATCATACATAATAAATAGTAGTTCAAGAAGGGTAAAATATGCATATCTATGAAAAGTATTACTATAGATAAAAGTATCTTGTACTGATACCAGACCCTTCGGTTCTATCAATAAAATCAAATACTGTTGCAAAATATAAAAATTAAAGTTTAGCAAAGGGGAGATTTTGTACATCAGAGACCTGAAGAAGGATAGGTATATTTATCTGAAAGGATAGTTGTTAGCATCTGCTATATCTATCAGTAGAAAAAAAAAAAGAATAAAATTAGTTTGCTAACTAATTACACATTGCTTTGTGTATCTTCGGTTTTTCCTTAACTCCCATTAATTATTGTATTTCTTACTTGTGCTTCCCAAAACAACCATATGCTTCTGAAAGGACATGATCTTCTGGACAGAATTTCCAAAGTTACTGTTCAGTGCTATTTCCTCTAAATCATCGAAATAGGTGATAACTCCAGTTTGTTCAAAACAATAAAATTATATTGTCTACATTTTAATAATCATTAATAAATGTTCTTTCTTTTGTCCCTATGTAAACACATTCTGTAACTGTGTGTAGATGAGCCTCTGTATTGGGCCAGACCATAAATGCATTAACTCAGAGACTTGCCAGTAATAATATAATAGTAGGTATTTGGTGGCATGATATGAATAGTCATAATTTGGCTGGCATGCCCTCCTAGCTTCCAGCTTTATGGAACAAAATTTCATCTACTTCAGTAGTCAGTGATCAAATGTGAATTTGTCTAGTCCTTTTGAAAGCATGTGTAGTTTCAGCCTCTTCAGCATACTGTGGTAGTGAGTTAAACTCTGTAAATTATATTATTTCCTTTGGTATTTCCAAATTTGCTGTCTGATAATTTTGTTTGTTTTCTCATAGTTCTACTTTTGTGACAAGTAACAAATAATTTGTGCAATTCTTTTGTGCAAATCATTACTTTATCTGTTACTATTGTACACAATAAACCTTCATTTAGCAGGTTACTTACTAATACCATTAACAGCTTAAAAAACATGAAAGTATGCAACACAGAGAGTAATGTTCATCCATTCCAAATTCAACATTTATTATCACCATATACAACCTACTGTTAGACTTCCTTTAGCATAACTGATCATGGTTTGGGCCAGCATGGAAAGGTTGGTCACTGCTTGACAACCACTTTGATATCTTTTATTATTCTAAGCCTTCCATGAGCAGAAAAAAACAAAACCAAAACCAAAGTAAACCATCAGTAAGATAGTTGAATTTTTATAATTTCAGTTCTGCAACTCAATGCATTTTGAATCTGGTCAGAAACATCCTAAATATTGTTAGGGAGGTAAAAAATTTTTATATATAATTTATATATTTTATAGCCTGGGCATGGGTCACGTGGTATGGAATACCTGTGTCTCCTGCCGGCTCCTTGGGGAAATTAACCCCATCAGTGCCGGAACCAGGACATTATTAGAACATATTTGGCATATTTTTATTCCAGTTATAAAGGAAGAGAAATATAAGGGTAAAAATACATTTTTGGTGTAAATGTGATTGTGAAGATTTTCTAAAAGTGGTAGGTTTTGCTTTTATAATCTCCTTTAAATAAGTAATTTCTGACGACAAATGTACTTTTCCCAGGAGTTTTAGAATATGGGATGTGAAAGCTGCTTCCCTTTTTCACTAATGAAAACAACCTCAAGAAATGTTGAAAACTAGTTGGTGATTATAGGTCTCAATCTTTTAAAATAAATAAAAATGGTTTTACTAAGAATGTAAAAGAAAGTGACTAGATCTTACTTATTTCAAAATTAGGCTATTTTCCCGTGTTTAGTTAAAACTTCTATAGGAATTTAATGATATTTCTGATAAAGCAGAATTCTGATCCAGTAGAGAGTTAGAATTCTTTTACCCCATGAGCTAAAGATAATATTTTGCTACCATCATGTTAGCTTCCATAAACCTTTCTATCAGTCTTGGTGGTTTATTTATTAGATTTAAATATTTTAAACAAAATCTGTATTTCAGTGTTTAATTTTTAAGGGAAAATGTTCAATTTCCTTTGACCTAATTAAAAAGTAGCATTTCTTCTTTATTTGGTTTTGTATTTAATGATTCAAAAAGATTTCTGTTACAATAGGTCCTAAACAACTTTATTTATATAGATGGAAAAGATATAGATACATAAACAAAAAATTATATGCAGAGTTCAAATATATATGCATATATTTAAAAAAAAAACCCTTCTCTGCTACCCTACAAAATAAAGGCTACGTTTATTTTCAAGACATCCCACTTTCATGATGACATTGTGTTCGTTTATTATCAAGAGCAATTTCTTGTATAGATATTGAGCCTTTAAATAATCCTACCATATAAAAAATAACTAAATAATACCTCAATTGGAGACAAAGAAAATGTAGCTAGGTAGGAACACTAGTGAATTTAATTTAGAAAAAAACCCTGAACACCGAAACAAAAAAAAAACCAAACCAAACCAAAAAAGGAAGGTGTTTATTGTCTCTTCGCCAATTCTCTAAAGTCAGGATATTACTTACTTTGCAAAGAAAAACAAACATTTTAAACTCTAAGCAACTTCAGGAAGAGCTTTCCATCTGTGAGAAATCATCATATTAAATAAATCCAGTCATGTTGGACAAATGCTTAAGTAAGATACAATATTTTTTTTAATAATTTTTTTTTAATTTTTTTTTCTTCTTAAAATAGGAAATACTTTTGGAGTTTTTTCTTTCCTTTTTTTTTTTCTTCTTAAAGAAAATACTACTCTGTTAAATAAAGGAGTCACAGTTCTTAGTTATATTATGAAAAGCTTTATACAATGGTAAATTGTCCACCCTGTATCTCCTAAATAGGTGGATGACAGAGTCATGACACGCTGTGAAGCTGGACTGTGTTCACTCATGTATAACCAAATAGAGTTCTAAGTAATTGGCAAGGTAGAATTACAGGGTGACCAGCAGAGCATCAAGTCCTGTACAGCCTTGATAAGAGCTGCTCCTAAGTGAAGGCAGCTGTCCATCTAAGAGTAGTAACAGGAAGACATAAAATTAGACTGCCAAAAATACTGATTTAAAGATGGTAAAAGGTGTTAAAGTTTCTGTGAAGATTCAACGTAACTCATTACAAGACTTATAACTGAAGAACTTAATTTTGTAACTAAATTAATAAGGTAGTGGCTGCATAGTTTTTTACCTGAAATAAGCGCAAAGTTTTCTAATTACATAAACTAAATTATGAAGCAATTACAAATTGTATAATTCGATTTATATATATATATGATGTAGATATATTAGTAAAACACTGCATCAAAATTATGTGCTTCTTTTAGTTTGCATAGATTCACAAGGGTAAACCACAGAGGTTTTCTCACAGGTTTTTTTGTGAAGGATGCATTTGACCAGTAAAAAATATGCAACTTCAATATAAGGTACAGGTTTAATCTGTCCAGACTTTGTTGTATTTGATTGGTTTACTCAAATAAACAAGGTATGTTTCATCTGCGATATAACAGAACTGTAACTTAAGAGGAAACAAAGGTTCTTCTGCATGTCTGTTAAATGTTTGATGTAGGGCAGCTGAGGAACTCTGAAACCAACGCTTAGGTGCGATGGCCATGCAGAAAGTATGTTTCATTTTTCAAGCAGCAGGGTGATTGATAGCAGAAAATTTAAGATTGAGATCCTAGTGCCCTGGGATACATGGATATGTATTCTTTGATCTTTTCAGAGTTTTAGAAGCAGTAATACAGAATAATGTTTCTCTACCTCATTTTCTTAGGTAATGCTTCTTTCTTGATCTTAAAACTTGACTTTTCATTATTTGCAATTATGCTTAAATGTTTTAGATAGGACAGGAACTAGAGATTGAGCTTCTGGTATTTTGCTGCCATTGGTGACTCTGGGAGCCTTCCTTTGAAGTTACAACAGAGCTGTGAAGTTACTATAGATTTTCTCATATTGCATTGGGCTATCTAATTAGTATGCGTTCCCAGCAGTGATCAGAAGAATAGGCTGGTGCTTTCATACTGTTAATGAAACTAAAAAAGTAAAAAACAGTTAACAAAAAGAAAACAAAAATTCCTTGATTTATTTATACACGTCTGAATAAAAAAATAAAGCATGGATCATACATGGAAGAGGTTCAAGCCCTAGTGCATAGCTCTTAATTAGATTTTATTTGGAAGATTCTTTAATTAAAGTACTGTCAAGTATCTTCTCTGTTGGTGTTATATCTAATAACGCACAGAGGGCAGACAGCAGGGATGTAGCAAGAAAGAAACTGCCTTTAAGCACAAGGACCCTTAGGTTCCTTCAGAACAGAAGCTTTATCTTTATTAATTAAATATCTCAGGGAGGGTGGTTTTTTTTTTTTGGTTTGGGTAGTTTTTTTTTGGGCAGGGGGGCTTTTTTGGTTGTTTGTGTTTGACTTTTTTTTTTTCCCCCTCAAACTCAGTTGTCTATATGAATAAACAGTGAGAATGATTCTTAGCACTGTTTTCATCTGTGCCAATTTATAGTGTTCATACAGTCCAGGGGTTATTGCAGCCACAGGATCATTCTTCAACGTGCAGGTTGAATGTGACTGACATGGTTTGGAGGATGACAGAGTTTAGTGTATAACTGAGGCCATTTCGTTTCAGTTAGCCTCAATGCTAGAAGGAAGCCCCAGGCACGCTCAACTTAATAGATATAATGTAAGGCTCTATGTGTATTATTAAAGGCATCTGCTCAGACGAACAATCCCTGCCTCTTAGGTGATGGCCTATTTACAGTCTTTCAGGCTACTCCCCTCTAGGAGATACTGGTCACATTGAGAACTGGAGTAATCCCTGATACTGTGCATATCGTGAAGGTCTTTGCCTCTACCTCGGTGACATGTTGAGTAAGTTCAAGAGTTGTTTGTTCTGTGTTATCATGTTAGAGACCCCTGTGAACACAGGCCATCTCTAGCTAGCACTTTTTGCAAGAGGCTATTACCTGCTGCTGTCCCACTACATTTTCTCTGTCGTGTACTTGATGGTTGACTTTGTACTTTCACAGAATAATTCCTTGTGAATTTCCGTTCACTGCAGATGGGAGGTCAATTGTTCCAGGAACTCTGGGATGAGGGATAAAAGGACAAGTTAAGGTAATTGAATTGACCTGGAAGACTTTGTTAGCCATTGTGTAATGTAGAGTACAGAAAAATGGTCATAAGTCATACCAGATGGTGGTAGACCTTGAATAAACTTAAATTCTGCATATGGAAGACCCCCTGTGAAGTTCTCTTCCAGGAGCAGATACTTGTCATAAACTCCTTCTCAGGAGTCAATGAAGAGAGAGTTGGAATTAATCACAGAAGTCTTGTGGCTACTCCTGAGAAGTCAGTAGGAATAAATTCAGGCAGATTCAGTCAGGGAAGCAGTGACTGTGGAGGGGGAGGTAGGTTCAAATGAGTGCACTGCAAGGTGCATTTTTAAAGCTGTCCCTTGCTAGGTTCAAAGTTCTCCATCTCCGAAGAGAGAATAAACAAAGCGCTGAACATTAATACAGGACATGCCTGAAAAGTGAGAGGGTTCCTTTGAGTGGAGTGCCATCCCTCTGTGTTGTCATCTGGTGCATGCCATGCTGTTGCCTAAACGTCATCAGTAGTGATCAGACAGGCTGCTGTAGCGTGAGATGCCTCTTTAATGTCCTTCTTTCTGGAGTTCCTGCAGTGGAGGCGTGTACCCGTATCTGCTCTGCTGAGCTCAGCTGCCTGGCTGTGTATCCACAGTTCCAAAAGAAGGCACAAAATTCAGGAAAATCACAATGTCAATTTGTGAAAGAGGTCCTTGCCTTTCACACATTTCTCTGCTCCTGTCCCTGCATTGTAAAATGTACCTTCATTCCCTTTCTGTTCTGTGCCCATCACGCGGTGACTGCTGAAAAGTACTCACAGAACAGGAGGTGACTGTAGTATTCACTTCACCCAGCAGTGGAATCCAGCCCAAAGCAAAGCAGATTTCATGAGGCTGTAAGGTGGACTCGTAAGCAAAAATCTTTTGTTGGCAGTTGATGCCTTCATCTCTGTAACCTTTTGTTCTTTAAGGGTGGATTTGAACTGCTCTGTGCTACCATAGCACGGGCTGCCAGATCATCACCTGAAAGGCTGAGAAGCTTATTCTGGCAGAAGTGAGTATTCCTGCTTCTGAGCTACCTTCAGACATGTGGAGAATAAATTACTGCTCCTTCAAACCTGAAAGCTGAGCTCCTTTGTCCTTGAGACATTTTTCTTTTTTTTCCCTTTTTTTCCCCCTTTTATTTTTCTTTTCTTCCCCCAGAGGTCAGGGCTTGATTGTGTTTGGTGTAACAGAAAGGCTATATCTCACAGAGAGACAGATACTGAGAGTGTGTATTGTGTGGTTTTGATTGTAGCAAAAGGACCTGTGTGAGGCAGCTTTGGGATAGTCCTGTAAGTCTGGGCAGTGCGCTGGAAGCCAAAAGTGTTACACTCCCCTTGATACCATGGATGGAAAGCGACCATTGGAATAAAATCTTCCTAAATCTTCCTTCCTAAAATGTACCTAGTATTTGGCACAAGTCTTTTGGAACAAGACTTCTCCCTCCTTGATATGAAGTTAGCTTTTGTTTACAAAAGTAAATTCCTGGAGTGGTTTTCAACGTGTACGGCATGATGAGCAGGACCTACGGTTTGGAAGCAAACCTGAGTACTGAAGTCCATTGACTAAAAAGAGTTAAGGGAAACTAAGGCCTTATATCTGAAATGAACTTTTGGGACTAATTTGGTGTATGAGTGCAAGATTTGTGCTCTGGGAAATTTAGTTAGTAAATCCTCTTTTTTTTTGTGTATTTTTGAGGTAACCTTTATCTTGAGATTTTTTCTTTGTTTGTTTTAACCTGCAAGTTTGTATTCCTCTAGTTATACATAAAACTAAGCTTAAAATTTACAAATATAAGGACTGTATAATAGTTGAGTTATTGGTGATGTAATTATTAATACATTGATCATCTACGCAAGTACAAACTAGTGATCTTCAGCAAATAATCCCAACAATGAAATTCATATTTTAACGATTTTTATATAGCCAATGGAAAAATATATCTTCAGGTGTGTTTCAGAGCACTAACATATCTTTCTTCAGAGTTTATAGAAAGGTTTTATGAGGATTAGACTCCCAGCTAAAGTTATTTATTGTTTTTACTCCTGTTATTTATATGTATATCTTACAGGTGACTAAGTTCAAGTATCTAAGGTGAGCTAAGGCACGTCAATGTCAGTTGCTTGATAAGGAGAAAGTAGCATCTTAATGTCTCTCTCTAAAAAGACGATATTTATAAGTCAGCAGACAAATTTTATTTTAAAACATGATATTTCAGTATACAGCAGGTGTTTTGTTGTTTTATTTTGGCTTTTTGCTTTTTTTTTCAAAGCAGGAGATGAAAAGGTACCACATCATGGTATATTTTGGCTAATATACTTTTCTGATCTTTAGCCAGACATTTGCAAGAAGGTTCCTGCTCAGGGGGAATTTTAATTTGTTAATAGGATTTCCTTATCACTCTGCACTGTTGTAATTTTCTGCGCTATTGAAATACAGTGGGCTTTGGCAGTACTCACAAATGACCATGGGATTAGGCCGGTTTAGTCCACTTACTCAAACAAAGATGTAGCAATATTAGGGTGTAAATAATTGTGCAGTTTTTTTAAAAGAGTGAAGCTATTTAATTTATAAGAATTCTCATACTACTGTGAAGGATACATTTTCATTTTTGGCAAACCACATATTTTTATGGCTGCAGAATAATTTAGGAAATTATTTATTGTACATAATAATACTTAAATTAAAAATTCATATTAAAATTATTATTTGAAATTACAAATTCCCATAGTTTTGACGTCATGTTTTGTAGTGAAAAGTTAAAAAATTAACACCATAACTCACAATGTAATCAAGTATCAAATCATAGTNATATTTCAGTATACAGCAGGTGTTTTGTTGTTTTATTTTGGCTTTTTGCTTTTTTTTTCAAAGCAGGAGATGAAAAGGTACCACATCATGGTATATTTTGGCTAATATACTTTTCTGATCTTTAGCCAGACATTTGCAAGAAGGTTCCTGCTCAGGGGGAATTTTAATTTGTTAATAGGATTTCCTTATCACTCTGCACTGTTGTAATTTTCTGCGCTATTGAAATACAGTGGGCTTTGGCAGTACTCACAAATGACCATGGGATTAGGCCGGTTTAGTCCACTTACTCAAACAAAGATGTAGCAATATTAGGGTGTAAATAATTGTGCAGTTTTTTTAAAAGAGTGAAGCTATTTAATTTATAAGAATTCTCATACTACTGTGAAGGATACATTTTCATTTTTGGCAAACCACATATTTTTATGGCTGCAGAATAATTTAGGAAATTATTTATTGTACATAATAATACTTAAATTAAAAATCCATATAAAAATTGTTATTTGAAATGACAAATTCCCATAGTTTTGACATCATGTTTTGTAGTGAAAAGTTAAAAAACTAACACCATAACTCACAATGTAATCGAGTATCAAATCATAGTCAAAAGTTATAAATCTGAATCAAGTGAATGCTTTCCTGATTTAAATGTTTTTTAGAGATTATTTCATAGAAACGTACATTAAAATTACTTTAAAAAAATCATTTTAAGTCTGCTGTGTGAAGAGGAGTTAAAGTGAGTTGTGCTTTTCAAGAGCTGAATTTTATACACAGGGATTAAAAAGAGATGTTGTATGAACAGAAAATCAATCTGATCCAATCAGATGACTCCATTTAATTTAGAGTAGAGGGGGACTGAATTTGTTCAGGACAGGAAAAAATTTCTGTTAGGAAAAGATTTTTATCCACTGGGGAAAAAATCATTTTCCTTGTTAAGTCATGCGTTTAACTTGTCTTTTATTTATGGTGGCTGATATTAAAATAGCTGCCAAAAAATCAAGTGATTCATCAGGACCCTCAAGTAAACACACCTATGGGTCATACATAATTTTGGGGTTAATTTATATTTGGATTAGGTTTTGGCTGCTAGTATGTAAGATGAATAGTCTGATAATAGAGAATGGGCAGATCCTAAGTTTTTTTCCTCAATTTAAACTGTCTATCTGTTTGTGTAGGAGACTAGTCCCTTTTGGGGTAGTATTTATTTGTTTATTTTAATATCTACAGCAAAAATATGAGCTGCCTTTCAGAGTTTTCACTGATGCTAAATGCCAAACTGTAAGGAAATAAATGCAATCAGCCATAGAGTACCTGTCTTACTCACTTGCAGCAGATGACCATGGTCTGCAGCAAATAATTAACAGAAAATAAAGAAGAGTTTGATCAGGGGAAACCTCTGCAAAGTGAATATACTGTCTGTCATGTTTTCTTTTCTGAAAACAACTTCACCTTTATGAAATGTGTGGGAGATGATACAATGCAGAATTTATCTTTTAAGGCACAGGTCAAAATCAAAACCTTGACGTTCACTTCAGAAATCAGCTGGAGACTAAAAGATGTTCTGCTACAGGGAAAATACTTTTTTTTGCGTTCTTCTTTGGCTGCTATTCATGGATGGATGTAAGAGGTGGTCGTTCCACATTATGTCATTACCAGGAGTTGACAGTAACAGAGAGAATGATCATCAGAATTGGACCCAAAGAGTGTTTAAAGGGTTTAAAGCATTTCCAGACACTTCATCACCTGATACTTGATGGTTCTGATGATTCCAGTACTGTGTGTTTGGGAGCAGATGAACTGAATTCCTATCAGCAAATAGAAATACGAACAGTGTCTCAGTAAGTCAAATGAAGGTGCTCCTTTTATAGCTAGAAGCAAGAAATAGACACTCGCATTCTAAAGTAGATGACTAAAATAGGGTGGATGAAAACTGCTCTAATACCTCATATTTCTCTCCATTGACTGTAAAAGGAGATCTCAGATGATTAGCTCAGGGGGCTACCTGGCAGATGCCTAAGATTTGGTAAGATTACTGATAAGCTATGCCAAAAAGATCTGTTACAGCAATATGAAGCATAGCACCTTTCTTATAAGCTTCTTCTAGTCTTCACTGGAATTTGACGCTGTTTCAAAACAGCAAATTCTTCTTGTAATCATAATTGTAAGCAATTCTTCTACTATGCGAATTCTGAATAAATATTATCTTGATACCATTTACTGCCTTTATTTTAAAAAATGGAGACCTAATAGAGGATCTGCATTCCTACAATGGGTTAGCCTGTGGAAATAATTCTGTTCAGAAACTCTTCAAAACTGCAACACAACTGATCAAGATACATGAAATAGAAAGCTTAAAAAGAAAAATACCTGATTAAAAGGAATTTGTTCTAGCCTTTTTTTTCTAATTTCTTGACATTTTTCATGACTTCACTGGTATGCTGTTACTTACAGCTGTCTTAAGAATGTTGAAGAGTCTTGCTATGAATGCATAAATGTGTAATTACAAGAGAGAAAATATTTACTGTGCACATGCGGTAAAATGATATTACCATGTGTTATGGATCTGGGTTAAAATTTGTTGCTTATGCACAGAGCAAGTGATCAGTACCTACTGAGGGGTCCCACCATTTTTGTATTGACATCTATTGGTCAATAGCTGTGGGAGGCTGATTCCTGTGACACACACTGATCTTATTAACATCATGCAAAGGTGGTCAAAGATGTAGTGATTCCCTGTACACAACATTAGTTGTAACAGTGTAGCCTAAGGAGTAGAAGAGAAATAAAAGGAAAAGGTAGGATTAAAAAAAAAAGAAAGAAGAAAAATCCCAAAACTGTCCCTTAACTTGGAAAAAGATTTAGCAAAAGAATAAAGATATCAACGAATTTTTATATATTATGTCTGCTTCACATTTTGTAATGAGGTAATAAAAGTTATGTATTTGTTATAAAGATGCATCCTAAAGACAGGCATTTTAATTTCTGCATAAGCAAAGCACATAAAATTTGTCACACATGGAACTATAATTTAGAATAACAATTAGAATCCATTAAAGTTCTTTTGATTGTTTTTTTTTCTCATATATTTTTTCATCCTAATTAATGTAATACAGAATGAGATTTTAAGCTTTGGTTAATTTGTTTTGCTCAGACTGAAGTACTTGCGCAAGCTCCTTATTGCCTGAAAATGTGAGGGGGAAGTGAACTGAAGAAGCAGTAATATTAATGCCCTCTTGAATATTCTACTAAACATTTCAAAATACATGCTTGGATCTCCTAATTGTCAGTATGAAACTGTCTGAAGAGTTGACACTGTATGTACTGAGCCTCTTAACGGTTATTTTTTCAAACTCTGACCATGCTAAACACTTGATATCCTAGAGGAATTTGCATAAAAATGTCATAGCACCCTTCTGAAAAAATGAATACAGCCCTTGTGACCAAATTTACGAAGTTGTCTTGATGTTTAAAAATGAAGATAAGTAAGACTTGGAAAGCATTTAGATGGATTAGATACTTACACACCACTGAATCTAATTCTTTGTAAAAACAGGATCCTGGAGAACTCTATCTTACTTCTTAACATGATGGTGCAGAAAAAAAAAAAGGCAGGATAAGACAGTATTATAAGAAAGAAGCACAGTAAGAACCTATTGAACTCAAGCTGAATATTTTCTAGCTCCCATCCTGGATATATTGAGTAGTAAAATGGTGTTTCTGAATTTAGTCAAAAATAAGTCAGGCTATAATATATTCAGATATCCAGATATCCCAGAAGCCATTGTATGTTTACTCCTTTGATTAATATGTAAGGCAGAAACTCGTTCACACTCTTCCATAAAAATGTGAAGGTTTTCCTTCAAAATAGTCATGTTGGTTACATAAAGAAATATGCAATTTATAAAAGAAGTAATAATTTTTATTGACTTATTTTAATCCTACTAGTTCCCAACTAACACCCTATGAGTACTAGTTTTCCTTCAAGTTAACAGAAAACATCTTCAATTTGAGAATAGATTGATGTGGCTTCGACTGTCTCCTTTGGGTTCTTCTCCTAAGGCTACATTTAGCAATAAAAAGCCAAACTGTGACACAATTACATTTCTTCATAAAGGGTGATGATTCTTTCAATCCTTATGTCATTCTTCAAACGTTATCTGGACCAGCTTTGTAGGGCCACAGACTTCTCTGAGCTTGTTAAATAGCATATAAGCATATAAATAGCATATAAGAAAAGGAGATTTAGAACTCCATTTTTCTAATTTTGTTTCCATCAGCACTTTTCTCAGTGCATGTACTTTTCACAGCTGTTTTGCACATTTTTATTTTTCTTCCTTCTGGTAGTGGGATGATCACTTTTAACCTGAAAAAAAATATCTTTTGATAGCTTCCTCATGACACAGTGGAATTATATTCTAGATAATGAATAGTGTGTTGAGCCAGCCGTTACCTGCAAGCATGCAGCAAATGTGCAAGTGTCATTGATAAATGCATGGGTCAGCCAAAAATCAGCTGCTGCGNATTCTAGATAATGAATAGTGTGTTGAGCCATTGTGTGTCATTGATAAATACATGGGTCAGCCAAAAATCAGCTGCTGCATGTGCCTTGTGACCACATTGCATAAACACATGGTGGACAGAAATTATGAGAAAAAGTCAGATAACATAAAGATAAACTCATGTGGCATTAACAGAAGCATAAAAATAAGCAGAGAAAAAACACTGAAATTGTGCTGTGTACTTGATATGATGCTCTAAACTTTGCAAAAGGATGTGTTATAACTAAATCTAGTAAACTATAACTTCCCAGTTTCCATCTTATATTAAAAGCTTCAGATATAGTGAAAGAAGGAGAAAAGGTCAGATCTTCAGTGTTATGGTTATTGTATTTTGGGTTTGGTATTGCAATATAAAGCAGCTTTTCTTTTCAATGGTATTCTGTTGAGAAGTTGAGGTTTTAGAACTCCTCAGTGCCATGTGATAGAACTATTAAGATTTGTAGATTTCTCTTTATGTGACAACAAATAAAAAAATTGTGTGGGGAAAAGAGTGAGTTTATCTAGCTGTTGAACTATATTACTTTGAACAGAAAGATCAATATACACTTAATCCTCTTAGAGTTTGAAATGATTCTTCCAAGCACAGCAAAATAAAATCAGAAGTGTTAGTTTCTTACAATTTATATTACTTTCACACATTTTAATTTCCTATTTTTTTTCTGGTTCTCCAAGACATGCTTGTGATCTCTAATTCATGGTTCCTTGAGTTAATCATGTAAGAGATTTATAAAAGATACTAATGTAAAAAAAAAAAATTTAAAAACAATGGTTGGGGGGGAGCATGACGACAAGAATGACAATCCTCACCACAATATTTTTTTTAAGTTTATTTTGTTTATTTTACCTTTTATTTATTAAAAAGTGTATCAGTCTGCAAGATAAAGATAATTACTTGTGAAATTACAAAATTAAGTGCAATATAAGTATTAATTAGTGGAAGATAAATATTATGCATCCATAATTATTCTTTTGGCTGATATGAAGTCTTTTAAAAGACCTATATGCTGAGAAGCCTGCCATATGTTACTCAGATAAAATTAATCCCAAAGTCACATTACAAATAAGCAACATGAAGTTTGAAGATTTTAAGCCCTACTTTGAAGATATTTTTATGGTTTTAGTTATACTATGTTAGGCATTTATTTCATTCTTTGCAGGGAAGTAAAATGGCTGTGAGTTTTGCTCCATACTACTGAAGATAATGCAAATTTTATCAACAATTTCAATGCACAAACACACACAAAAAAATAAAAATCACAGCCTGGTTGATATCCAGATACTTACCCAGATTTTAGTCTCATTATAGAAAAAAAAACAAAAACAAAACAACAGTATTCCTAAGTCTTCTCTTCCTTTCCACACTTTACAATCTCTCTTTGTATCCCTACATAGTTGAATTAATAGTAGTTTAAAAAGAAATGTTTCTAATACTGTAATGTTCAGGTAACTGAGGTGTCCAGTCAGAGAGACTAATCCTCCTTCTCTTCACTTTTTCTGTGGAGTTATTTATATAGACCTAGGATTATTTATAAAGGATCTTCTGATACTGCATGCTTTGTAAATACCAAGTAAATAAGTTTGCATATGTTATGAATCCCTTTTTTAGGCTGCCTGGAATTGAAAGAAGACACCATTGAAAATCTCCTAGCAGCTGCCTGCCTCCTCCAGCTCCCACAAGTAGTAGAGGTTTGCTGCCATTTTCTAATGAAGCTTTTGCACCCATCCAACTGTTTGGGAATACGAGCATTTGCTGATGCGCAAGGATGCACAGAGCTTATGAAGGTGGCTCATAACTACACCATGGTAAGGCAGTTATAGCATATCTAAATTATGATCTTATGAATCCTCTATATTTTGTGTAAGTAAAAATATCTTGTTAGTTTTTGGCTTGAAATCATTCTGTATTTGTATTGAACTTTATTTCATAAGTGGCCCTTTTGAAAACATAGGAGTGGTGATTCCTCTCAACGTCAGTGAAGTTATTAGAATTGTCCTATGATGAATGCATTGTCTACCAAATTAGAACAGTATATGCCTTAGATGCATGTTCACATACAGGTGATAATAGTAGAAAGTATCTGTAAGTCATTAGAATACTTTTTAATCACTCTTCCTTTTGGTTTAGCTTTAGGGAAGCTTTGTAATTGTCATGGGAACAGTATCAAGAGAAGTTTTGTTTTGTTTTGGGTTTTTTTGTCAAGAATTATCCCTCCTTGTATTCATCGATTAAATATATTAAGACAGAAAGTTGAAGACATAAAGAATTTTATCTGACAATATTTTAAATTTTGCCAGTTACACCTGACAGAACAGGTATGGCATTGATATTAAAAATTAATCAGAATCAATGAAGCAAAAATATGCTACTTATTCAGAAACCAATCATACCAGTACCCATTTGACTTTTCATAGTTAGACAAAATTAAAAACATCTGTTTCATGAAATTAAACTTATATAAAGAGTAGATTACATATAATTTCTGGGAAATAGTGGTCCCTTAAGATCCATACTGAAATTATTGTTGAAGTAATAGAGCAAGTTTCAATGAATCTGCTTTGCTTTTCTAGCAGTTGTGTCCTTTATTTATTTATTCTTTTCTGTAACTAATGCCATATTGTAATTCACAGGTTTAACTGTGTTTTGCTTACCACTACATCTCAGGTAGTTATAACCTTTTTACGCTTACGGAGCTATTTCTGTGGCTGGTTTAAATTTTCTCTATATTTAGACATCTAAAATGTAGTTTTCCAGGTCCAAACTAGTCAGTTTAACCTTTTTCTGTCAGTGGAGAGAAATAAGCTGTCAAAGCAGAATTCATCTCATGTACCTTAGAATGAGATTGCATTAGAATTAAACAGGTATGGGTTGAAGAAATTCAACCTTTTTATTAATATATTTTTTAGATTTATGTAGTACTTTGATATTTTCACCTTTTTTGAGTGAAAAGCAATATAATGAACAATTTAAAAAAAATGTAATAAACCCTAATAGAGGAAAACCTTAATTTTAAAAATTCTCATGATTCTTTAAAACAATTTATTGAAATAATTTTGGGGTGAATTAAATTACTGATTACAGTACATTTGAAGACTTGTGACTGATACATATCTGATGCATCACAAAGTGCACAAATATCTGTGCCCATTTCTAAGATATTTGGTATGTTATATAATCTATTATTGTTTTTAATGCTCAGGTCTAAACTCTGAATTATGTGTAATGGGAAATTTGCCAACAAAAATTGGTAGATCAAAAAGGAAGTCATTTGTAATTAATAAGCAAGCTCCGATGTAACTACAACACATTTACAAGCAGGCACGATAGTCACACTTTCTCTTTGATAGAAAGACAAATAATCACATCTATTCAGTTGTGCATTTACAATATTTTTTCTGAGCATGATTAAAATTCCAACCCAGTGAAAACAAAATCCTAAAAGTTAATCTTCATAGTGCATGATATTTTCACAGGCATCATGTTATTGCATTCAGGTGTGAGGCGGCTTACATCTGTTTGATTTACTGTTTTGTGTTAAAGGGTGTGGATGACCAGCTGTGAGTGGGGGAGGGTGCCTTATGGCCTGTCTTGACTGCAGTGCTTTCTATAGGAGGGAAGCTACATGAGAGAAAAGGGATTATTCTGTCTACATGCATGCATAACCGGGAAAAACTTCTATAGTGCAAGAAAGATACCCTGGAGAGTGTGATACAGGAACAGCAAACAGAGACTTGTAATGTGAAGAAAGGGTAGGAAGATGATGAGCAGAGCAAAGAGTAGATGCATAGTCTCTGAGGTGATGGAAAGCATTATTTTTTCCTTCAGACTCCAGGGAATTACTATGAACCGTGATGAGAGCAAATGTAAAGTAGGGCAAGGGGGAATTTGTTGACAAACTTCTCCTGTATTATGCAGAGGATTTGAGGGGAAGACCTCTTTAAAAAAAAAAGATGGGGAAAATCCTTGTTTTTAAAAAGTTCCCATGCTTTCAAGAGAACTTCAAGGCCCTTTCTTTAAAGCTTTTCAAGGTGCTTTCTGTAAGAGTTGCAAGTGATGTATCTCAAATTTTGTCTCTGTGAATCCTCTTCCAGGGTGTCATTGAAAAAGCTCATTTGTTGTGAATAGGAAACAATAGTACTCCCATAACTTTGGCATATTATGTGGTCGCTTGCTCATAAAAATTTACCATTCTTTGGAAGCTATAGAAAATAAATAGCTTCAGAAGTTTCTGATACAAAGGCAGAATAATAGATCAGTGAATGTAGCTTTCAAAGTCTAGGTGATTCTGCATTCTAAAGAAATATAATTTTTCTCCATGAAAATGTGAAACCTAAACCAGGTGAAGTGAATTTTCTGTAGCTTATTGTCTTAAATATTTACTTAAATTATTTATCATATAACTAGTTGAATTGTTAGAAAATTAATTTCTGCAATATATGAAAAGCACTTATTAGGAGAAAACATTGGAGAGATGAGGAAGCTTTGACAGCATTTGAGAGAACTCTAATGGCTTTTGAAGACTGAAATAATACGATTTCTTTCTACACTTTTTCAAATCTTTACAAAAAACTGAGTTTCTTCCTGGATATTTAGCACTATAGTGCCAGAGCATTTTAATAATATATCGGTTCAGTGAATAGGGAATTATAGCTGACTATCTGAATAGAAAGTTCTATAATGCTAATCATGATAACATTTTTTTAATAGAGTATGAATAACAAAGCTAATGGAGTAGATACATATGTCCCCAAAGTAAAGAAAAAGTGAGGGTAATAACTGAAATTATATACTTTTCATCTTGTTCTTTGCATCTACAAAAATATCTACTCTACATTAAGCACAATAAATTATTTTTGACCCCATTGTAGGTCTCTTCAATCTTGTAGCCAAGAATTATCAAAAAAAAAGAAAAAAATTCTTATTCTACTAACCATAATGCTATAGAGAAATACAGCTAGACCTGACGAAAAATAATAGTGTTGTATTATAAAGTTTTTTGAGATAAAAAACCTCAAAGAAACAACAATTCTACACTGCTTGTGGGAATGGAGAGCAAGACAACATTTTTCAACTAATGTTGCAAAAATAGATTTATAGACATGGCATATACTGTAGAATGTGTAATAATTTTGAGATATGACTGAAGTTAAATCTCATCTTAGAATAATTTTGCTTCGTAGTTAATTACATAGGTGATATTAAATACTAATTTATTCCTAAAAAAAAAAAGAAAAAAATAACAAAAAAACAAAGAACTTATTCTCTGTAGCCCTTAGTTGAGGGCTTTTGTTTGCTTTTTTGCATGGTGTGGTTTTTTTTTTAATTAATCTGCTAATTTAAATAGCAGCACAAATATCTATGTCTCTCTTGATTTAAGACTTCTGTACTTCTTAATTACAATCTGGGTTTTTACTAGCTTGTCAATTTCTGTAAATCTTCAATCTGCAAAGCCATATGTCTCATGACTTTAAATTACTAATTTATTGTCAGAGTTATATGATAGTACAGTGAAATTAATGTCTGATGTCTTTTTATAAAAATCAAAAGCAGCAAAATGGAAAATATCAATAAGCTAAAGCAAAAGTATTCATCTAACATACATTTTTAGTGACAGTTCTTTATTCTTCTAGTTATCAAGGGTTTCATAGGTAGGGAAGCTGACCTCTACAGTCAGCAATTTATCAGCTTGTCATGCTTGTCAGAAGTTAGTCATAGGCTATGGTCTTATCTGTCTCTTTATAAAACAGAATAAAATCTAATTCAAAATTGTGATGGCAAGCTTGTTGGGATGCAATTCTTTTTAGAATATATGACTTTTTTTTTTTAATATACTTAATTTTTAACCATTATAGGTTTATTGCTGAAAGTTTGTAACAGACCATGCTAGTTTAATGAACTCTGTGGCCTTGATGTACCATTAGCCTTTCTCATAACAACTACTTTTCTACATTAGTAAATATTGACAGAGGAGAAGTATGTCATATTTTTCCTTAAAAAGATAATTGCAGTTTGGTTTCAAAGCAAGGGAAGTTCTTAAAGATTTTATTCATACTTGTAAGGTTTTGAATACAATTGTAGTTTGCTTTCTGTCTCCCAGTAAAGAACATGGTTCTGCTTCTGTTATAGCATATAGATAATGCTTAGAAATTTAGACTGTGATATTCCAAGTTATAGAATCATAGAATTGTCTAGGTTGAAAGGGACCTTTAAGGTCATCAGTCCAACCGTTAACCTAGCACTGCCAAGTTACCACTAAACCATGTCTCTCAGCACTACATCTCAACATCTTTTAAGTACCTCCAGGGATGGTAACTCAACCACTTCCCTGGGCAGCCTGTTCCAATGCTTGATAACCCTTTCAGCGAATAAATTTTTCCTCATATCCAATCTAAACCTCCCCTGGCGCAACTTGAGGCCATTTCCTCTTGTCCTATCACTTACTACTTGGGAGAAGAGATCAACCCCCACCTCTCTACAACCTCCTTTCAGGTAGAGAGTGATAAGGTCTCCCCTCAGCCTCCGTTTCTCCAGACTAAACAACCCCAGTTTCCTCAGCCACTCATCATAAGACTTGTGCTGTAGACCCTTTGCCAGCTTCTTTGTCCTTCTCTGGACACACTCCAGCACCTCAATGTCTTTCTTGTAGTGAGGGGCCCAAAACTGAACACAGTACTCAAGCTGTGGCCTCACCAGTGCCGAGTACAGGGGGACAATCACCTCCCTAGTCTTGCTCGCCACACTATTCCTGATGCACGCCAGGATGCCGTTGGCCTTCTTGGCCACCTGGGCACACTGCTGGCTCATATTCAGCTGGCCGTCCACCAATATCCTTTTTCTGTCTTTTTCTGTCAGGCAGTTTTCCAGCCACTCTTCCCCAAGCCTGTAACGCTGCATGGGGTTGTTGTGACCCAAGTGTAGGACCCAGCACTCGGCCTTGTTGAACCTCATACCATTGGCCTCGACCCATCAATCCAGCCTGTCCAGATCTCTCTGTAGAGCTATTCTACCCTCAAGCAGATCAGCACTCCGGCCTAACCTTATGTTACCAGTTTCTTCATCTCAATATTATGCCATTTGACTGAAGCCTGATTATTTTAAATAGAAAATTTAAATACCTCATATATACAACTATTTAATCTATCAGTGCTTTAACTCTCAGGAAATTTCACTTAAAGTTCAGTGGTCATTTTGTATCTCAAAACTGCAGTTCGACGATTGAGATGATAGAGCTTGTTCCACGTTTTTATTTCACCATATTCCAAAAAGAATTGCTAAACAAAAACTTGGTAAATCTTCAAATTACTTTGACACATTGAGTAGGAGGGTAACCATAAGCAAAATTTCCATGACCAGAAGAACATACATGAATAAAGTGATTGATGTGTCTGTAACCCAGTCAAAATTTTAGCAATATAAAGGACCCTAACATATGTTACAGTTCCAAGTCTGGGAGATGCAGAATGTTTGCAGGGGCCTCTGAATGATGCAGTAGAAGGTGTTTAGTCTCTCATAGATGCAGTTCTGTGCTTCACAGTGCAAGGGTCATTAGTCCCAGCACAGCAAAACATTATTCAAACTTAATTATAAGCACGTAAGTAATCTCAGTGACATGTACTGACTCTGTATAGACCCTTCAACTTACTGAGAATTCTGATTATACTGCAGATGGAGCAACCATTTCATTTATGTGAAGTGAGTGCCTTATGCAAATTTTTTAATGATCTTTTATGGTGAAGAGCTCCAGTGATCATGTTATTAGTTATGTTTGTTATCTAAGCCACAAAATTTCACAGTTAAAACTTGGTGGGGTGGAGTGGGGAAGGAGTGATACAAAAAACTTCCTATCCATTTCCATTTGCAACACCTTATCCTGAAGCATATTGAAATAGTATAAAAATACTCCATATTAAAACTAAGAAAAATATTATTGAGATATTGATAGATGGTGATGACACTCATTAATCAGTTTTGGTTGTACATTCAGACATCAGTGGTTTATTTCAGTGTTAATATGGCTTTAACTAAGGTCAGATAAGGAGTGAGGCAAGCAAACTAGTACTGTAATTTAGCAGTTCTTTAACATACGCTGTTTAACGTGATTTATATACAGGGTCATCAGCTGGCTTTCTGCTATTTAAAATATCTGACCAGTTACTGGTCAATAGATACTGACCAGATAACAGCTGTCATACTTTGTTTTGACCACTTTGACCTCCTTATCACCACGTTGGTGACATATGGATAAATAGACAATAAGATGTGTGGAAACCTGACTGGATAGACAAGTGCAAGGAGTTGTGACCTGTAGTAAAAGTCCAGCTGGTGACCAGTAAATGGTGATCACTTCTGGGTCCAATACTGTTTAACAACTTTATTACTGATTTAGTTGATAGGATGTTTTTCTTGCACGGCAAGTTTGCAGATGTTACCAAACTGTCAGGGGGAGATGATCAATATGTTTGAGGACAGGGTTGCTATTTAGAGGGCAGGCTGGAGAAATGGGCTGACAGGAACATCACAAATTTCAACAAAGGGAAATGCAAAGTCCTGCAATCTAGGGACAAATAACTCCATGTACCGGTACAGGCTGGAGAGCAAATGTCTAGGAAGTAGCTCTGCAGAAAAGGACCCAGGGGACCGCGTATGAAGTGCTGCATCTACTTTTGGGTTCCTCAGTATGACAGACATGGATATACTGGAGTGAGTCCAGTGGAGGTCACCAAGCTGGTTGGATGCTGGAGCACACAGCATATGAGGAAAGTCTGGGGGAGCTGGGCCTGTTGAATCAAGGTAAGAGGGAACTAAGTGATACGTTACTGCTCTCTGCATCTGCCTAATTGGAGGATACAGAGAAGATGGTGCCAGACTGTTGTTGGAGGTGCAGAGTGATAGACAATGGACACAAATTGGAACACAAGAAATCCTGACTGGATATTAGGATTATTTTTTTTTCTTATTTTTTTTAACCATGGGGATAGTCAAATACTAGAAAAGCAACAATCAATGGAGTTTTTGAGATCTGTTCTTGGAGGTATTCAAGACCTTACTGAAAATGTCGATGAGTAACCTAACCTAGTTAGACATGCACTGAGAAGGGATTTTGACTAGATGACCTCCAGAGGTCACTTTGAACCAAAATTATTCTATGAGGCTATTAAATGTATCTCCTGTACATTTTCAATGGTCTTAGATATGAGCTGTGTATCCAGGGACAACATAAAGCAAAAGTTCAGATATTTTTAATTTTTTTAATTTTATTTTTTAAGCAATGTGCAGCAGATGGGATTACCAGAGCTAACATTTAATTGACTTTTATTAGCAACAAGCTATTTGTAACATGTTAGCAACAAGTTAGCAGTAACACACTGAAATTTTAAAGCATTCTGTGATTTTCTGTTTCTTATGCTCTGTCAAGCATACATTTCCAAAATATATTATTGTACAAAATGTCCTACTTGCTCTGTAAATAGCAAATATAAATCTGCAAGAAGACCTGTGCAGGCTGTGTTCAGACTTTATGGAATCCTACACTTAATGGATGATCTGTAAGCTGTTTTTTCTTATGACAGACAGTGTTCATAGAAAACTAGAGTGACTCCAGACAGCAATAGAACTTTTTTTCATTTGTTTTATTTTGTGTTTTATTGTTGCTTATTCAAAAGCCCAAAAACATTTGTCCAGCCACCAGAGGATATTGTGATCCACTACAGTACTTGAGCGAGTATGTAAGAGACCGTGTCACACACTGGAAGGTGACATTGTTACTCATATTGCTGAACATTTGTCTAAAAATGCAATATATTATGTTCTTAACACTTGGAGAAAAAAAAAAAGAATAGTTTTGAGAAAAATACTTTAAGAAAAAAAAAACATTTAAAATACGACATTTCCATCCATAGGAGTATTTATTTGTTTTTTAACTTAGAAAAAATTATTGCTTACTCAACTGGAAATGTTACATCTACTGTAGTGTAATGAGAACATCGGGTTTAGTGCATATTGCATGCAAGTGAGTTGGTGTTGTAAGAACTGCTTAAGTTTTTGAGATTTTTGACTCAAGTTTAATATAAATTAAACACATGCAAGAAATTATCTTGGGACATGCTGGGAAAAAGAATCAGTGTAATTTAATTGGAAAATAAAATGACCCCATATAACTATGACTAAAATGGATATAGTTATCCATTAAACATACTTTTCAAGGGAGGAGAGGATTGGAACCAAACTATAGAAAACTGTAATTGTTCTGGTTTATGCTTTCTATCTTGGGGATTCTAATCACAAATTCAGAATATTCGGTATTAAAAAAATCATGTACTGTAAAAAGTTACACATATTCTTTAAAAATTACATAGTTGTACACATATACAACTTACTTCCTGCACCACTGACAACAGAAGAGAGAAGGCGCTGTGTCAAAACCTTGCAAAAATGTCACTGATCATTGAATCTATGGGACTTTTTCTAAATTAGTAGTTCTCATTCTTCTCTTACACATAGCAGGGTGTCCCTGGAAAAAATGTTATGCATCTTTTATATTTTGACAAATGGACACAGAAAAGTATGGTTTCCTATATTGCTTATATATTGTCCTTTCGAATGAGTTAATTTTAAATACAGTAGCTTGGAGTAAAAAGTTTAATTATGTCTCTACTTTTTAGGTCTTCATAGAACGGTAATTAAAGAAATCCAATCCCTTCACTTTTCTGGTTAAATTCTGATTGTTAAAGTTGTTATTTTGACACCCCAATTGTTTGGGCTTTTTTTACGCTCCTTCTCTCTTTAACATCCTTTGGACTAGTAAAATTAAATTGAAAATATTCCAAAGAAACCAGAATAATTGAATTTAAAAAAAAAAATAAATCTCCATTTTACCACTTTAAACGCCGACTAGCAATATGCAAAAATGAAAAAGACTGAGTCAATCCAAACACAAACAAAAGTCCCAAAATGCTTGTGATGATCTCACTTTCAACCAAAACACAAAATTTGATCTTTATGTACAAAACTAAGCTTAGACCAGTTTATTTCTCTTGATAGTATGACTTTCTTAAAATATTACATTATTTTTCTTTTTTCTTTTTTAAATTTATGACATTAAACTTTTATTATGACTGTAATTATGACCCTTGCTTCCAGTTTCTTTTTGCTTCTTTTCTTCTTTGAGAAGAAATCGTACTTCATAGATCATTTTTCACACTTCTGGTATTTTTAAGATGCTTGTTTGAAAGTAATAATCAGCACTTAGCACAGTGTGCTGCTTTTTTATAAGTTCTCTTTAATACAGCTGTGACATGGCACGTTACACTACCACTCCATCAAGACACAGTAGGAGAAGAGGAAAGTAAGAGCATTTCAAGAACTAGCATATGGACAACAACATAATTAATAGGAAATAGAGAAGACAACTGCTGGTAGTAAAATGCTGTGAAATCTACAGGAAAATAGTTAAGCAAATAGTCTATAGTGCATTAATAACAATTTGATGGCTTCTTTATCATCAGGAACTTCCATTTTATTGCCTAAATGCCACATTAAAAAAGGTTAGTATGGCAGAATGCTGTATTCTTCCTAGAGAGTGCTACTATGAAAAGTGGCCCTCTCATCTGAATGATCTTGTTACATTATACACAGGATTCAACAGTTCCTATGGTTTTAATTTGTTTTTCAAGTTTATTCTAGTTCTAAAAACCTGAATATTCAGCAGCAATGATAGTATCCCATTGAACTAATACTTACTATGCTTCAGAGTGCTAGCAGAAATATCATTTCATATTAAGGGTACTCTGATATGTCTCTTCTTTCTTCAGTGGGTCTGATGGTTTGTCTGTCAGGTCAGCAGATCTACATCTCAATCTCTCAAGTGAAGAATACATCAATTTATAAATTCTGATTCATCTCACTGAACTGAAGGCATAAATAAATTACTGTCCATAGAGGTAGCTCAGGGTAAGCGGACTCTTAACCTAAAAAGCATTGGTGGGTGCCTAAAATCAGTTAGCATGAATCTGTATTAGCACATACATAACTGCAAATATCACACGAAGAAAGCACTTCAAAGACAGTGAATTTTAGGGGATTTTCTTGTCATTCATGGAAAACTGTGGATATGAGAACCAGGAGAGCTGAATTTTGTAGCTGTAAATTCAAAGCCTTTGGATCTGCAAACTAGTGTAAAATCTAATACCTGACAATTGAACGTCTTTCCCAGTACTGGGGATAAACATTCTTTGTTTTCACGAAAGGGTATCCAAGAGTGTCTAAGTACAAAAACCCTCTAGATTGCGTACATAGTAGAAAATTAGAAGTTGAGGGCTAAATTCTCTGAAAATGTTTTATGTATTGAAGTTCCAATTCAGGAGTACCAAGAAAGCATGACATAACCTGGAAAAGCATTTTCTGTTTGCTACTCCCAATACTTTATGACTGAGAACAGGTCCTTTAGGGTAGAAAGAAGATCCAGTAGCACTTTCTATGGGCTTCTCAGATAACAGAGAAAAGGAGATAGCCTAGCTAGAATACATAGCTGGTGGGAGAGGACAAGGAAATACCATTGGACAGAATGATTGAACTGAAACTAACGTAGAGAGCTCCAGTAGGAAAAACAGAATAAGGGAAGATACAGGAGTGGGACACAATATAAAAGTCAATCTTAGACATTAGGCTATGATTGAGAAAGTAAAGAGAAGAGTTTATGACCGGTAGAAATCCTACTTTGTAGAAACCCATCATCAGGATTCTTGTCTCTAATCATTGCTCTGCTTTTTGCAGTCATCAGTGACTTGCATTCTTTAAATGGTGCACCCTGAGAGCTTACAACTTAGTTTTAATATTGTTTTCAATAAGCTTTAATATACAACAACATGTGGTACAACATGGTACAAATGGTACAACATGTACCATTTACGAGATTATGTCTTAAACACTGGATGGTATACTAAGGAGTATTTGTTCTCACTCAGGATAACACTGTGTGATTTGTCTTTGAAAAGCAAACAGACATCTTGAGTTACTGATTCAGAGATGGTGCTCCTCATTTCCAAGGGTAAGACATACCCACTGGCTAATTTTTGGTGATAATAGAAAAGACTTGAATGGGATGGAGTACTCATTCTGATCTTGTCTGGCAATAATGTTTTCAATATAATGCACGGGAGACAACTCTTTTCTCTGTTGACTAAGTTAGGAAGAATTTGTGGTCATACAAAAATAAAAACAATAAAATCTCAAGGAATTACANGTGGGACACAATATAAAAGTCAATCTTAGACATTAGGCTATGATTGAGAAAGTAAAGAGAAGAGTTTATGACTGGTAGAAATCCTACTTTGTAGAAACCCATCATCAGGATTCTTGTCTCTAATCATTGCTCTGCTTTTTGCAATCATCAGTGACTTGCATTCTTTAAATGGTGCACCCTGAGAGCTTACAACTTAGTTTTAATATTGTTTTCAATAAGCTTTAATATACAACATGTACCATTTACGAGATTATGTCTTAAGCACTGAATGGTATACTAAGGAGTATTTGTTCTCACTCAGGATAAGACTGTGTGATTTGTCTTTGAAAAGCAAACAGACATCTTGAGTTACTGATTCAGAGATGGTGCTCCTCATTTCCAAGGGTAAGACATACCCACTGGCTAATTTTTGGTGATAATAGAAAAGACTTGAATGGGATGGAGTACTCATTCTGATCTTGTCTGGCAATAATGTTTTCAATATAATGCACGGGAGACAACTCTTTTCTCTGTTGACTAAGTTGGGAAGAATTTGTGGTCATACAAAAATAAAGACAATAAAATCTCAAAGAATTATACCTCTTTTGATGCTTTCAGTGCTGTGGAAAAAGAGAACAGCTTAGAGTAAAGGTTAGCCTTGCTCTTACCTGAAGCAGTATCAGAAACTGAAGCTTTACAGTGTTCTGTCAATGTACAGGTGCCTTTCAATGCAATAGTGACAGATGTTAGAGAATCATAACACAGAGATACTGGGAAAAAACATCATCTGCAAGTGTTTCTTCCTAACTGGAGCCAGGGGAACAGAAAGATGTGTGTTCTTATTTACTCGATCTATACTAAAAAATATTAATTATTAATAGGTGAGACTTGGGTCTTTCCATCTCATTGGTATGTAACTCCAGCCTGAGCCTTAAAATTGTGGTGAATGTTGATTCATAAAATGTTTTATTTTATTCACACTTAGAACATTTCTTGTGGTATTGCAAACTTTCAGATTTTTAAATTTTGTCATGAGAGCATCACAACCTTGCCTTAATAAGGAGTTGAGTGACTGAATATAATGAGCCATGGCTGACAATACAGTGCAAAGACAGAGTGTGATAAGCCTTGGTATGAGCTATGGGTCAGCGAGCAAGAGGAGAACAAAACCTGAAAGTTCTGAAAAGATGGTTCATGATATCATCATAGACTGATTTTATTGACGGCCTGTGTGTCACCTCCCCAGTAATACAGACTGGAACCAGAAGGGCAGGGGATGGGGGATATTGTGCAGATATCCAATGCTGAGCTGGAGCAAGTGTTGCATTACCCCAGGCTCCACTGTGTCAAGTCACATTTAGGTACAGCTTCAGTAACTAGAACTGTATGTGGGTTGTATGTGTGGGAGTGTGAAGTTTTTCCTGACACAGCTTATCTGCTGCTTTGGTTCAGTTATTAAATTGAACTTTGCAGCATCACACTGTCTGGTACTCTTTCTCCCTGCCCCCTCCCCCTTGACAACTGTCATCATGCTTTTTTTCTTGGCATTAGGAAATACCATATTGTCTTATTTTGACTGGAAATATTCCTTACCAGAATAAATCTTTTTTTTTTTTTCTTCCCCCCCTTTTTTTTTTATGGAAATATATAATGTAAAAACTGTTACATTTTTATAAATCATTTAGACTTAAAGGTGTTAAAGTTGTAATAGATGATACCTTCAACAAAGGGCCATATAAGAAAAAAGTATTTTGAAATATTCTGAACCATGTACTTTTATTTAAAGATCAGAAAAATGCGATTACATCTTTATTAAAAATCCCATCAACTGTATTGGATCTGCTTTCTCCATGCAACCTGTTCTGAAAAGGAAACAATGAATGTATACAACACCAATAAGATCACCATGTGATTTTTATATGATCAACATATAAAAAACATGAGAAGGGTAGACCAAGACTTGTAGCTATATCTAATGAATTGCATAATTTCATTTTTTGTCTCTCACTGTCTTTCACAATATCATGAACTTCTTCCACTTTTCCCTCCTCCCTCCTTCCTTCCTCTATACCTCCCTCTCCCTCCCTTTCACCCTCCCTCTGTCCCTTCCCCTCCCTCCCTTCTGGCTTCCCTCCCTCCCTCTTTCTCTTTCTACTTTCCTGCCTTCCTGCCCTCCCTTCTTCCTGCCTGCTTTCCTTCTTTCCTTCCCTCCTTCCCTCCGTTTTGATTTCCACTTTTTACTGTCTTTCCATACATCCTGTATGGATGTTTTGCCTCTTGGTCACTTAAAGTAGTAACACACTTCAATAATTTTGTGTGTTAATTGTGTGTTACACAGAGAATATGTAACTGAAACCTTAAAAATTAAGCTGTAAAGGCAGAAAATACAGAGAAATCAATAAGGATTACCAGAAATTACAACATATGTTAGCTTCACTGTTTGGGTATGCTGTTCATTCATTTCCTCCTCTCCCTCTCCTCTTTATGGTGTGTTTTCACTGACTCCATCAAACTCATTGAGACTCCAAATGAAATCAGTGGGATTTTTCAAATATATTTCAATAGCAATGATGGTTTATTTGGAGATTTCTGGGCAAGTATTGATCTTCATCACTGTTTGCAACTTGTACACTTAAAAATAAATAGTATTATAAGCAGGTGTTAAATTATTGCATCTCCTTATTATAATTGAACTCTATTACCTTACACCCTTAATAGTACTTAGTAAAAATCCCAATGAGTTCATCTAAATACAAGTGGGTATTTTTATCTCCAACTTAGTGAAGATGAAACCAAGACATAAGTAATTAAAATTACTTGACCTAATCCCATCAAATGCTAAATAATTCAAATCTTCTTTCTATTAAGTCCCACACAGTTTATCAGATATATGTCTGTTTTTATGAGAACTCTCTAATTCTACTGTGACTGTATTCACCTGTTGTGGTTTAACTCTGGTAAGCAGCTCAGCCCCACACAGCTGCTTGCTTACTCTCCCCTGGTGGGATGGGAGAGAGGATCGGAAGTGTAAAAGTAAGAACTCATGGGTTCAGATAAAGACAGTGTAGTAGGTAAAGCAAAAGCCATGCAAAGCAACACAAGGAATTCATCCACTACTTCCCATCAGTGGGAAGGTGTTCAACCATTTCCAGGAAAGCAGGGCTCTATCACACGTAATGGTTATGCAGGAAGACAAAATGCCGCAACTTTGAATGTCCCCCACTTCTTCCTTCTTCCCCCAGCTTTATATGTCGAGCATAATGTCATATGATGTGAGATATCCCTTTGGTCTGTTCGGTCAGCTGTCCCAGCTGTATCCCCTCACAACTTCTTGTGCACCCCCAGCCTACTCGCTGGTAAGCAGTGTGAGGAGCAGAAAAGGCCTTGATGCTGTGTAAGCACTGCTCAGCAGTAACTATAACATCCCTGTGTTATCAACACTGTTTCCAGCACAAATTCAAAACATAGGCCCATACTCCCATACTAGTTACTATGAAGAAAATTAACTCTATCCCTGCCAAAACCAGTACAACCAAGAAGAGGTCTAGCTTCTAAATGTATGTGAGAAACTGGTTAACCTCATCACTCAAAACACAAAAATGTTTCTCAAATTTTCTGAAAATATGACCCATGCTGACATGGAATGAAAGCAGTAATTATTTCTGTTGCAAGGATTTACATTTTCTAGGGAATGGCTAACTTTTATCAGTTAGAGATAGTTGGCATTTCCCTAGGTAAAGACAACACTTTTCAACTAATAATTATAGCTAATCACCACTCCCCTCTCTGGAGATTCTTTATCTTTCTTCATGGTCATGATTGTCTTACCACTTTACGATCCCCTTTATATGTGACCCCACTTTTGTGACACCCAGCCTAGCAGCAAAGAGAAACTATTCTATAGCATAAGAGGAGGGACTCAAAAAATAAAGAGGGAAGAAAAGAAGGAAGGAGAGAAGAAAAACCCTTTTTATTTGAGTGATTCCTTTAAATAATTTCTAATCTTTCAGAATTGCATTTCCAAAAACCTGTTTGAAGATGACTCCTTCTAAATTACTTCAGAAATTGAAACATGTTTCAAAAGAAGAAGGATCAGTTACTTCTCAGAAGGAAATAGCCTTACTTGATTTTGAGATCATTATTACATCGACTAATGTCCTGGTTTGAGGTAAAACAGAACCAATATTCTGTTCTGTAATTGTACTTTGCAGCTAAGCCTCTTCTAACTACTGAAATTAACAGCATATTGTGCAGAAACTCTTCGCTCTCAGAGTGATAAGACCTATGGTTGTAGTTGATGCCAAGGAATGGTGTGCAGAGAGGCTCTTGCTTATACTTATTGCTATAACAGCCAAGGTCAGCTAACTTGGTTATTCGCCCCGTTGGAGGGTCGCAAGCATAAAAGCGTAGAGGGGTCCCACCTGCAAGGAGGAGTGGACAGGACAGGTGACCCAAAATTGACCAACAGGGTGTTCCATCCCATCTGCATCATGCTCAGTATAAAAGCTGAGAGATGCTCAGTCAGTAGAGCATGAAACTCTTAATCTCAGCGTGGGTTGGAGCGTCAATAAATCTGCCATGGTTTGGGCTGGACTGGCCACTCAGGTGGAATGACACATGGTCTCCTCCACCTCTTTCTTCAAGGAGAGGAGGGAGAGAGAGAGTTATGAGTTTAGAAAGAGCTAAACTACTTTAATGAAAATATTAATAATAAAATAAAAAGAAAATAATGAAACATATACAAAACCATATTGAGCTCCCAGGATGACGATCATGTCACTGGCAGGCACTGGGAAAGTCCCAGACTGGACTCAGTGACAGACAGGAACTGAATTCCACATCTGGATTCAGGAACGCATGGATTGGGATCAAACGCAGACAAACAGACAGAGTCCTTCCTTGGCACCAGCCTCTGAAGAAAGAGGGCTGACCCTTTGATCCCTCAGCTTTCTGGTGTGTCAGCAACTCCTCCCAGTTTTGTGTCATCAGCAAACTTGCAGAGGGTGCACTCTGTCCCCTCATCCAGGTCGTCGATGAATATGTTGAGTAAGACTGGCCCCAGTACTGACCCCTGGGAAACACCACTAGTTACAGGCCACCAACTGGACTCTGTGCCGCTGATCACAATCTTCTGAGCTCTGCCATTCATCCAGTTCTCCATCCACCTCACTGTCCACTCATCTAACCCACATTTCCTAAGCTTACCTGTGAGGACATTATGGGAGACAGTGTTGAAAGCCTTGCTGAAGTTTATGTAGACAATGTCCACTGCTTTCCCTTCATCTGCTAGCCAGTCATGCCATCATAGGAGGCTATCAGATTGGTCATATATTTTATCTTCATTTTTAATGCCTAGAATTATTTGTTCAAAATGGTGCCATATTAACATCATACTTAGTGTTAACCTATTTAGCTAATGTTTTACAGTGTTGAACGTGTTGGTGTAATCTGAGTGTCTTCCATATGGAAAACATTACCAAGAGCAAGATGTAGACAATTGTGGGGATATTCCTTGGGGCTTTTCTGTAGGATGAAAATGTTTGGGAAATCTGTCACTTAGATGGTGCTAAAACCAGATTTTGTGAGGATATTCTGTAACACTGCAGTGCCCATGATAAAAGACTGGAATTTCACTCTTATGATTAAATTTAATTTACTTCAGTAATTGCTCAAAAATACTCATGGCACCAAAGATTAGAGTCAGTATCACATAGCTGAATTTTGTTCTCCCCTATATCGGTGTTTTGGAACACGGGAAATTTGTATTTTGACTTTTGAAAGTTGAACCCATAGTTACTAAACTCTCATTTTCTTGACAGAAACTTGACTAAAAATTTTAGTGCTCAATACAAAGTGTAAGATATGCTAGCTGTATATTTAAACTCTTATTCAAAGGGTTCATGTTTGTTTTCAATATTTCTATTTTATTCATAGAACTCCCTCTGGTGGATTATTTAAAATATGAACATACTTGGTTTATCATTTAACCCAAAAAATATCCCTAAAGAATATGAATCTAGAGGCTAATTTTATGACTTTAAGTACTAAAAAGATTTCAGTTAGCATTTTATATATATATTATTTATCTTGATAGTGGTTATATATATTATTTTCCTTAATAGTAATTCTCAGAGTACCTCTGGAGTATTTTGCATATGTGTAATGTTCGTATCCTCTACCATTCAAAAGAGAGTTTATTAAAAAAAAAAAAACAAACACCAAACAAACACCAAAAAACCCCACCCAGTTCTAATGAATTGCGTAGTCTAACTCTAGTAACCTGAAAGTAAACTGAAGTACTCTTGACTATGTTTAATGCTTGATGAAGGATGACCTCATGTTGATGTTAGTGATTTGTTCTAGTCAAGGAAAACAAATGTTATGCTTACCCTTTCTGCCACATTGCTGTTTCTCTCTATCCTTTTCCCATCACACAAGTTTCATCTCCATTCTCGCCTGATTTGGCAAATAGCAGAGCATTAACAGAAAGATAATTTCCATCCATTATATTTTTAAGTGATTCTAAGGTCAATAGAGATCTAAATTCCTTGAGAGAAAGTCCATCTAATTATTCTATGATATTATGATATTACTATATTGGTTTTGGTTCTAGCCAATGTTTTTATCATCTGCAATACAGAAAAAAATTAAAATCACTGCTGATAAAGTCTATGGATTATACAAGATTGGCAGGGCAATAAATAATTATGAGGAACAGCAACCATGGAGAACTGCCTGGATTGACTACTTAATACTAACAAACTAATAATTTTTTAATGTGTCCACAAGTGAGTTATATACCCCAGAGCAGAAAGATGAAGAATGAAGGGTCTGAATTTGAAATGAAATTGTAGGCAAAAAGGACCAAGAGAAGAAAGCCAGAACACAGGAAACTGTAATGGGTAAACTCAAATTGTAGTGCTATGTAATTATTTATGTATTAATATTAAGACAGAACAGCTAACTAGAAAAGCTTTTATTAGTCCATGTGTGAAACTAGATTTTACACAGGTAACAAAAACTTGATTATTGTGCACATCTTCCACAGATGTGAGAGGGTGTGGCCTATTCCTTAAAGAAAGGAAATGAGAAGTACAAGTTGTAAATGGAGTGACAGACAGGGACATGATAAGGGATAGCACATATAAATTAGGTTCTGATAAACTGAAAAGGGAAGAATATTAGAATAGGGATAAGTGTGTGTTAGAGACTACCAGAACTAGATTTTTAAATGGATGTTGTTGTCTGTTAAATTGTAAAAGTGAGAGATATTATTAGGGATTGTCATATATAGGGGCGTGTGTGTACTTGTGTACATATCTACATGTGTATATACATTGCATGTACAAACACATGGAGTTTACTAAAGTGGGATCATGTCAGACTTACCCAATATCTTTCTTTAATAAGAGGACTGAGATTTCTTAGAAAAAGGAAAAAGAATGGAGCTAATCCATTAACATTTCAGTAAGATGTGATGTGTGCTATCTGGACATTTTAGCTGCATAAGATCAATACAGGAATAGATAAAGAACCCTCTTCTGCCCCAGTGTAGTGCTGTGGCAAAAAAANAAAAAAAAAAAAAAAAAAAAAGGCAGGGGGGCTTATCTCTGGATGTGACAGTGGATTTCGGAATACTTTGTGTAGTTCTCATGTTACCATTTCTAAATAGCACTTGACATTTGGAGGGTGTGAAAAAAGAGACGTGCAGGATTACAAGACAAGAAAAAATGTCTTGCAATGAATGTCTTAGAGTGCTCAGGTTATTTCAGCTTATTAAAAAGAAGAGAAGACGATGCACTTGATTACAGTGTATCTCCACAGGGAGAAACTACTGTGAAATAAAGAGCTCCTTAATCTGGTTGAGAAATCTTAGCAAAAGCCAATTCAGTTTAGACAGATTGGAAATAAGGTACATTTTTCCAACAAGAAGAATGCTTAAACACTGGAATAAACTGGAATAGTTACAGCGAAAAGTGTTGAATTCTCCATCTCTAGAAAATGTCATCTCAAGATTGAATGCATGTGATTAAAATTTAGGCAAAGCAGAAGTTATGTTTAGTCCCAGGGTAGTTGGTGAACTGTATGTGCAGAATATATTTGATATACAAGAAATCAGATTAATGATCTATCCAGTCTTCTTGCCTTTAATTCTAAATATCTGTGACATGTTAATCTATTTGTTTCCTTGTTAGTGCTTCATATATCTTATGTCTTGTTAAAAAGATGCAACAGAAAAGCAGGCTGCCTTTTTTGTTAATCACAAATACTGAAAACTCAGTAAAGTGGAATTGTGTGGGAAGAAGGCTAAATTATTCTTAACAGAGGGAATATTTTGGAGTTTACGGTATCATTAGAGAGATTTTACTAAACAAGGAGTCTACAATATCAGAGAGGATAGGAAATTCCTTAGCTGAGTATGAAGCAGATAGTCAGCCAAAACTTAGAGGCAATGGATAAAAGACTTTTTTCTCACGGGAGATACGTAAAAGTTGTTGCAGCACAGGAGTATGTTACAGTTCAGTCAACAGAAGAATAGTTCAATTTGGTGTGTTTACTAAGGGAAATACGCAAGGCATTTAACTCAGTGCTCAATGCATTAACTCAATGTAGTTGATTCTGTAGCCTTTCTTAGCGTATAACCATTCTTTTGAAGATTGCCAAGCTTTCAGCACCACGAAGGTATGACACACACATCTCTTACATAGCCTTAAATGAACTATATATCTTATTTAGTGTAAAGAATACTTTAATATGCGGGATAAAAAAGTTCTGTATGGAAGTACGTAAATTCATATAAATCCACATAAGTATACTAGCTCTCCAGAGAATAAAGGATCGATTTATGTGAACTGGACATCAGTATTTCTAATACTGGAGAACAGAACTTCTTAGATGATACATATTAAAAACCATCCAAGTTTAAATTCAGATGGTTAGTAGTTTACGTGAGATGCAATACTTTTAACTGTTTTCCCTATATCACAGTGATAATAAAGAACTGTTTCTTTTTCACTAAAGAAAGAATTGCAAGGTTCATTTACAGCTAAAATGTTCCTAAGGTATATTTACAAAAGAAAGTGCTACTGGGTGGTTTGCTCTAAGAATGGTCTAAGAACTTCCTTTTTTCATGCATACTTGGGAATTTATATCTCCATCCACCAATACAGAGCCATGTAAAATGTGTACAATATGCAGCATCATTTAAACAGAATGTCAATCCTGCTGCAGAATTCAGATGGTAAATTTAGCTTATTATTATACTAATAGAAACAATGTGTGTTATGCTTTTATTAATGGCTTTTAGTGTATCTGAACTTGAAAACCACTGTAGAAAATGACACATTAGAACAGCAAAATTTACTGATATTTCTAATATATTTAAACAAATGATTTAGCATTTAAAAAATCCATACAGCCTACATCTAATTTTCAGTTTTCATTGCAAACAATTGCCAGTAATGAATAGCTTTCTCCCAATAAAATATTAGGTCATCCATGAATTCATACTTGCACCAGTGCAAACTTCATATTCACCCTTTAAAATTCAGAATATGAATTAAGAGTGAGAGTTTGCTTGCATGACTTAGTCAGAATGTTAGTTGCCTAGTGTAAGCTTGGCGTCCAGCCTTCCTCTGTCATTGGTGGAGAAATAGAAGCTTCTTCAAAGGACATTTAAATGCCTGTTTTGCCAATAGATGGGGTCAACAGAAAGGAGGCAGACACCAAGATAAAAAGATAAGCTTGTTTTACTTTTGTTTAAAGCAGCATAAAGAATAAGCAAGATAATGCACCTAATCATTACTACATAGAGATAACTAGACCGACTAAGAAAGATACATCACCAATTGCCCTGGTACTTTACAATCATTCAGATCAGTGCTTCAGCTGGGGAGCCCCATCACAGCAAAGGATCAGAGAACCGCTCCCAGCAACTGGGAAATCCTACGCAGTAGGTGAGGTCTCCATCTTTGCTGTGAGAGGGTCTTGCTTATATACAGTTTAACAAACAAATCTATATGTCAAAATGCATAGAAACATCTGGTGGATTGACTTGCCTTACTTGGGCACGTCCAGGATCTGGCTAGGTTTCCGGGCACATCTGAGGAGTTCCTGTCTCCTGGATTACGTTTAAAGGTTTCTATTCCTATCTTTTACAGTTTCCAGAGGTTGTTCCCATTGTCATATTTCATGCTGATATGATGCTGGTCGGGAGGTTCACTCAGAATTCAACTTCGGGGTTCATTCAGAAGTCAACTTTGGTTCAAGGCCTATGGTTTAGGCCTTTTTACATCAATGCCATCTGTCTTCAACTTCAGTCTCAGGACAATAGCTACTCAGAGATTAAATATGAAATATTTCTTTTTCGTGTTTAAGAAATAAAGTGCAATTTCTCATTCATTGATTCAGATTTTTAATTAACATTACCCCAAATTCATCTAGGTCTTTCTGTTTTCATATACTAAAGATTTGGATCATTCTGCTAGTCATAATATCTTCCAAGCCAGGTATCTGTCTCATGCACCTTTTTTTTTTCACCCTGGAAACAAGTCAACAAAAAATAGTCCAGGTATTTCTAAGAATAAATATAGGGAATTTCTTCTTGCTGATTTTTTTTTTTAAGATGATTATGCATAAAATAATGTGTTCAAAAATATTATAGTACATAATCAAGTATTCACATGCCAGAATCAATGCTGTGTGTGCAGCCTTTAATTTGGAGTACTTGCACATATACATTATGATGCAATCTTTAATTACAGAATCATATATAATATTTTCTATGAAATCTCTCCTTTTTCTTTCAACACACAAGATGAATAGAAGCAATTTTGTGTAGCAAAGGACTCTAATCACATTCTTAATAAGCAATTTGTAGGTACGTGGTGCTTATAGAAACTGAATATTGCCTTTAGTTAGATACACAACTTTTTAATCACATTTCTTTCTGTGTAATATTAAATAATTTAAACTACAGTTTTCTACAATATATCACTAAAATAATATTTCTTGCTTTATAGTTACCTTGCTTGAGACCTTGGATGAGAAATCATTATATGGAAAATGTAAAAGTGTTTATTTTGGGATACTTGAAGTGTTAGTAGTGCTTTAAGCAATGTAGGCCCAAACTTTTCAAACTGGACTTTTTAGAAAGTTGTAGCCTTTTTTTCCACTGTAAATTCTTAATGCTTCTTTTTCTGATACATACAATTGAGATAATTGAACTACTTAATCTCTAAGAGAAAGTGTGAAGATAAGTAAAAGTTGGTGAAATACTCATACATGGATCGATGCTGTATTGCACCACAGAGAAATTATTAGGTAGCTGATTAATTTTGTTTGTAATACTTGATTAGCTTGGAGTAAATTTTGCTTGGAGAAATGTGTTTCATAATAGGAATAAACAGAATATTAGGCAGGTTGTTGTTTATTGATCATTATCCATACAGAACACCAAATGTGGTTGATTATTTAAGGTTTTGGGGGTTTATTATCAAATGTAATAACAATATATGGCCATATAACCGGAAAATGTCATACATGTCAAGTGAAGAAAACACTGAGTTATCCAATTCATTTAAGTACTGAAGCAAAATGTAATGTTCTGAAATTAATTTTGCATAATTTAAACATTTAAGCAAAAACTTCAAATACTGGGCCACACAGAGTATGTTTGGAATTTTGCTATCATTCTTCAGCTGGCTTGGGTGCAGTCCTAGAATCTGGTAGATGTGGATGAGAAAGCACAATTAACATTGAGTCTCCAAGATCGTCAATGAATACTCTAATGATTATATAAAAGGTGGCTTCCACAGCCTCATTTATGAAGAGAAGTGAGCACATTTGTTCCTTTCAAAGAGTAATGTTCTTGCTAATGGCTCATTCAATTCCCGCATACAGATAATTGATAAAAATACTGAACAGACCTGGTCCTAGAATTGAGCTCTGAAGAACACCTCAGGAAGGAAAGAGTCCAGCATGGCTGAGTCAAGACCTGCTGGTCAAACTAAAGGACAAGGAGGAAATGCACAGGCAGTGGAAGCAGGGACAGGTATCCTAGGAAGAGTATAAGGACACTGCCTGGTTGAGTAGGGAAGGAGTCAGGAAGGCCAAGGCGCAGCTGGAGCTGAACTTGTCAAGGGACGCAAAGCATAATAAGATGGGGTTTTACAGGTATGTAAGCAAGAAAAGGAAGATCAAAGAAAGCTTATCCCCCCTGATAAGCAAGACTGGCAAATTGGTGACAACCAATTTTTTTCCCTCAGTTTTCACTGGCAACTTCTCTCCCCACATCTCTCGAGTGGATGGACCACAAGGCAGGGACTGGAGGAACAAAGTCCCTCCCACTGTAAGAGAAAATCAGGTTCATGACCACCTGAGGAACCTGAACATATAGATATCTGCAGGACCTGACGAGATGCATCCCAGAGTCCTGAGGGGAACTGGCTAATGTAGTTGCCAAGCCATTCTCCATGATATTTGAAAAGTCATGGCAGTCAGGTGAAGTCCCCGGTGACTGGAAAAAGGGAAACAGTGCACCCACTTTTAAAAAGAAAGGAGGACCCTGGGAACTACCTCTAGCCTCACCTCTGTGCTTGGGAAGATCATGGAACAGATCCTCCTAGAAGCTATGCTAAGGCATATGGAGGACAGGGGGTTGATTTGAGACTGCCAGCATGGCTTCTCCAAGGTCCTGCCTGACCAACCTAGTGGCCTTCAATGATGGAGTGACTACATCAGTGGACAAGGGAAGAGCTATAGATGCTGTAGAGCTATAGATCCAGACTTTTGTAAGTTCTTTGACGTGGTCCCTCACAACATCTTTCTCTCTAAATTGGAGAGATATGGATTTGATGGGTGGACTGTTTGGTGGATAAGGAATTGTTTGGATGGTCGCATCTAGGGGGTGGTGGTCAATTACTCAATGTCCAGATGAGATCAGTGACAAGTGGTGTCCCTCAGGGGTCTGTATTGGGACCAGTACTGTTCAATATCTTAATTAACGACACAGGCAGCAAGGCAGGGACCTGTTCCAAAGAGAATGGCAGATACTCTTTTCCATTTGTGAAATTAAGGTGCATATGGCCCTTTTATATATCACTTCCTATTGCAATTAAGGAGTTGATGGGCAATTTCTGTTTATGTTAGTTAATTTAGAGAAGAAATCAAAGTAATGTGAATTAGCAGAATGTATTTGTTCCGATCTGCAGTTTCACAAAATCAAATTGTGTCAGTGCTGATGATGGATTAGTATAGCCTAGTGCAAAGTCTTCAATAGGTCTAGACCTGTCAGGTTTTTTTATCATTGTAAGAACAATGTTTTGTGCTTGACAGCAATATAATTGTTCAGAAGGTGAAGTGCTGTGCACTGCTAACATTAATAAAAGAAATATCCCACCCTTCAACCCCTTTCAGCAGAGTTATGTCTAGTGAGTGTAGCTGCTGAGTTAAACAAAGCAGAGCAAAGCCTTATGATGCTGCTATCACAGTCAGATGGGTAAGGAAATTGCTGTCCCCAAAATACAAAGATTAAAGAGAATTAATAGTTTCAATTGTGTTTCATTAAAGATTTCCCTACAGGTAGTATAGTCCAGTCCCCTTTTCCTGTATCCTACCAAGAATTAGGTTTTTAAGGCTTTTAGTTAAATGTTTAAACCAGCAGAATCCATTGCAGTAGGGTACATTCAATTGTTTACATATCTATATTTAATATTTATTAATGTACAAAAAACATTGGGGGCTGCTTCCCAGGTTGTATGCAATCTTACCAAAAGTGGCTGTGTATTAGTTGCTGATATTGACCTTTTTACAAGTATGCCTTTCTGAAAGTATTCTAACTCCACTGCTAAAGTTAGTTACAGTAGTTAGTTACTTGTAGTTAGTTACTACAAACATCAGTAAATGATTGGAATATATATTAACTTATCACGATGAGCTCCATAAGCTCTCTTTACCCAGCACATCAGAATTTCCTTAAAAGGAGTGAGGGAATAATGAAAAAGAAAATGAAAGAAAATTGTAAAGGCGTTGTCAATGGCAAGCCATGTTTAAACAGCCCTATGCATGCTTTAGGTTAGGGTGGCTCTGAGATCACTCTAATGGACCAGTGTTAATTTGGCATCTGAGACCTGCTAGGTATGGTTTCTTTAACTTTGCTCATTTTGAAGGAAGGTTATTCTTTTAAAGATTTTGATGCTTCTTTACTTATGTGAATGTGAAGATTGAAGATGTTAGATATCAAAATAGAACAAAAAATTAATTACAAGAACAAAAATTAACTACACAAGAAACTCTTCCTTATAATTTTTGCTGTTTCATCTGAAATCTACTATTTTATATTTTGTTTTAAAGATATTTCTTTTCATGTAGACAGCAGAAAAGCCAAAAGACAACTTAGTGATGATGTTCACATTACCGAAATAGAATAAAAGGGAAAATAAGATAGAAGAATATTGTATGGTATAAGTAAATTAATAATTGCAATGCCTTAATCTTGGATTCGTTTAATTTCTTTCTGCATACACAGACATGCATTTATATAAATATGTGAGATATATATAAACTCTCAAGTTATTCAGACAATTATATCTTTTTAATTTTAGCATCTAATAAACTTTCAGTATGTGACAAGAAGGTGCTGATGCATCACTACCCCCCCTAAATAGTTAATTCACACAGCGGGGCTGTTAATTTGCATGCAGTAATGTTATAGTTTACTATGAATAAATTCAAGCTGAGTTGAGGCTGTTTTTCTTTTATCTTTTTATCTCAGGTATTTTTATCTTGGTTTTGTTGTTGTTGTTCTGGGTTTTTGATTTGTTTGGGTGGGGGAGGTGGTTGGTTTTTTTTGTTTGGTTTGGTTTGGTTTGGTTTTTTAACCTAGGGTGCTCTGCATTTTAAGGAATACTTCTAAAGATTAATCAGTGTTTCCAGTTGCCATGTTGGTAAAACATACCAGAATTTCTTTTGGGGTTTTATCTTAATCTATTACATGAACTATTTTCCTATAACTTTTTATTTACCATAAAGATATTAGACAGATCTTTATCATAGAATCATAAAATCTTAGAATCGTCTAGGTTGGAAGGGACCTTGAAGATCAAGTCCAACTATTAACCTAACACTACCAAAACCACCACTAAACCATGTCCCTAAGCACCACGTCTACCCATCTTTTAAAGGGATTTTGATTCAACCACTTCCCTGGGCAGCCTGTTCCAATGTTTGATAACCGTTTTGGTGAAGAAATTTTTCCTAATATCCATCCTAAACCTACCCTGGTGCAACTTGAGGCCATTTCCTCTTGTCCTATCACTTGCTACTTGGGAAAAGAGACAGACCCCCACCTTGCTACAACCTCCTTTCAGGTAATTGTAGAGAGTGATAAGGTCTCCCCTCAGCCTCCTTTTCTCCAGACTAAACAACCCCAGTTTCCTCAGCCACTCCTCATGAGACTTGTGCTCTAGATCCCTCACCAGCTTCGTTGCCCTTCTATGGACACGCTCCAGCACAGCAGAATCTCTGTGCTTGGAAATATTCAAAGCTAGACTCAACAAGGCCCTGAGCACAGAATCACAGAATCACAGAATCTCCTAGATTGGAAAAGACCTGTTAGATCATCTTGTCCAGTCATTAACCTAACACTGACAAGCCCACCACTAAACCAGGTCCCTAAGCACTACATCTACACGACCCTTAAATACCTACAGAGATGGGGACTCCACCACTGCCCTGGGTAATGCGTTCCAATTCCTGATGACCCTTTCAGTGAAGAAATTTTTCCTAATATCCAATCTAAACTTCCCTTGGCGCAACTTGAAGCCATTTTCTCTTGTTCTATCACCTGTTACTTGACAGAAAAGGTCAACTCCCACCTCTTTGCAACCTCCTTTCAGATAGTTGTAAAGAGCAATAAGATCTCCCCTCAGTCTCCTTTTCTCCAGGCTAAACAACCCCAGTTCCCTCAGCTGCTCCTCGCAAAACATGTGCTCCAGACCCATCACCAGTTTCGTTGCCCTGATCTATGTATTTCGTTCACACCCTGACCTATGTTTGAAATTAACCCTGATTTGAGCAAGGGTTGGACTAGATGACCTCCAGAGGTTTCTTTCTATCTAAATTATTTTATGATTCTGTGTTGTAAGTCAACCGTATGCATTAAGTCTAAATTTACTAGATTTCATTGCTGTCCAGTCAAGGGAAAATGTAATAGTCACAAAATAATCAGATGTAATTCTTTGTGACATTCCGTAATTTTCAATTTTCAGTAGAATTTATCCCATCAGTAATTCGGGTTTTTCTTTGTTGTTTATTTTCTTGAGATTAGAGCTGTGATTCAGATAATATTCAAAACCCTATGGTGAAATGTCTTCAGTGGGGGTACATATGTGTAAGTATATACATTTACATACACATACATACATGCACTTGCATATTTATATGTACATTTGTGGTCTTACTGTCCAAGCTCCCATTACAAAAAACACAGTTTAATCAATAATATCCACAATTTTGGACATGCTATTCATCTAATTGAAATTAAGATATTTTCAAAGAAGTGCAGTAATTCTAGTAAATTATGATGAAATAATAGCCACTAGAAAAGTGACTTTTAAGACTCAGCGTGTTCCACAAGTGAATTTATATTCTGGTTAAAAAGTCAAAGCTCTCAACATAGGAGTGTTACCGTAAATTTTACTGCATTACTATAGTGCAGTTCTATAATGGGTGAACTGTGCAGTTAATAAGTACTGAAGAACACGCAAATTAAACTACATATTTAGAAGATAACAACTTGTACATATAATTTCTCCACATAAAGAAAAGCTGTCAAAACTGTGGAAATCACTACCTATTATGAAATATTTATTTCTACTCTGAATAGGACCTCTGACAAGATTGTATCCAAAACTAATTAATCTTCCATCAGTCTAGTGCTTTTCATAAACACTGAACACATTGATCATTTTGATCCTAAAGACATGAGCCATGTATTGACACACAGATCAAGCACTAAAAATAATGATAAACTGCTACCCTACTGTTCTGAGTATCAGTATTTTAGAGACATCCAAACTTTTTCTTTAATCCAATTTAATTCAGCTGTAAAACCTACCGAAGTTCATTCTGGTGGTTGTTATTGCTTTGTTTAAGTTTAGACAAAATCTGAGATAGAGTTGTGAAATTGCTAGGGGTGGCTAAAACTTTATATTCATTATGTTTTATTATCATTTTCAAGAGGTATGTTTTACGAAGTTATTCAGAGGTACACCTGGTTGTTTTCCTGTTTGCTGTAAATCTTATTCCTGTAAAGTTTCTTGCCATGACTTTCTCATAAAAGTTGGTATCACAATGTGCTTCCACAGAAAGAATTTTCAAGCAAGTTTTTAAACACTTGTGTTTTTCTTATTACAAATTTCAAACATATCAGCATAGATTAAATTTTGTACAATAAATTCACAAATTAACATCCACTGGTTGGGGTTCTTTTGGTAGTTAAATTGTGTTTGACTAACATATGTTAAAATAATTAATCTGTTATATCCATCAGAACCTGCTGAGATGTATTACAACTGACATAATGGGGAAAAAACTCTTCCTTTATAGAAGTGTTCGGACATATCTGGAATATATTTTGGGAATGTGTTACCTAATTCAGTACTTCTTAAAGATTTTTGTAAAATACCTGCCAGAAAAAGTAAATATATGAAAAAATAGATAATTTGATTCTTTTCCATTCAGGATGTTCATAGAATGGTTTGGGTTGGAAGGGACCTTAAAGGTCATCTTGTTCCAACCTTCCTGCCATGGGCAGGGACACCTCCCACTAGACCAGGTACCTCAAAGCCCCATCCAGCCTGGCCTTAAACACCTCCAGGGATGGAGCTTCCACAACTTCTCTGGGCAACCTTATCCTTATATTTATCCTTATCCTTATCCTTATCCTTATCCTTATCTTTTTCTTCTCCTATTTCTACTCGTACTATATTTCTTTTGTAAATGAAGCAGTGCACAGAAAGAACCAACATAGGGTATGTTGCAGTGCATGTTTCGTCCTAGCCTGAGCCTTGCGTCCTGGCACAGAGAGATTTTTTTTCTTGGTGTTCGCAGGATAAAAAGGTACAGTTAGGTTATACTGTGTGTTTATCCTGTGTTCTTGTGCTGAGACAAATTCGCAAATTTAAGTCGAAATGCAAATACCCCAAAGTTATTTGGAGGAGGGATTAGTCTGCGATGCAAAAACAGGGAAGCACAGAACTCAGAGCCATATAGTGCAAGTGCATCACATTTGTTTCATTGAGTGGACCCAGTTTAGTCCACTTACTGCTCTGTTCTGCACTGTCTATGCCACTATCTTCTGTCCATACAGAATTAAAGCAGTTAAACCTTTTTTGATCTTCGCGCCCCAACTTTATAAGTCTGGAATGATGATTAGGAATTCCTCCTAAGAAACTGTATACCAAAGAAGTAACATTAGATAGGCTTCTAAATCTTATTAAGATAACAGATTTAAGATTTGGAAATTTTAATATCCCATCAATTGTCTCGATTGAATAGTCAGTCCAATATCTATGGCAAAAATATTGATGCACGGAAATATGTTAAAATCAGCTTTAGTGGGAGTGCACTGAATAAGGTCTTGTTCATGAACAATTAGAATATTTTCTTGGGAGCTGATGAAATTGATTCATTCAGAGTGAGGCTTGTCTTATGCCCTAAAATTTCTCAGATACGTATTTGAATTATCAAACTATTTGAAACAGACATCACACTACTCGTACCACGTATTTTGTGGCGATTTTGTGGCTTGCCTTCCAGAGAGAATTTGTACTCCATAATCTGAGTGTCTTCACTGCAGAAAGGAAGTGGGATTAAAAAAATGTAACTAGACACCGTGTTTCGTTTGGGCATGTTCATAGTAGCATCCTCTAAAGAATCCTGTACAGGATTTTGGCTTCCTGTTAATGACTGACTTTGCTCATGTGCTACATAGGGAGCCTTAAAAACCAGTTTGCCTTTTGCATTCTATTCTTCTCAAAAACATTAAAAAGAAAAATCTTGACGGGCTATTTCGAAGGCTGAGATATAACAGATTTAATAGGAATGTTCAAGGTAGATAAGGCAAGAAACAGAAATTTAAATAAGTTTTTTACATTCATATTTGCTACAAAGGGTCTTAGACCATAAATTAACTTTTTTTTTTTTTTTTAAATAGATAAGTCAGAATAATTACCTCAAAATCATATGAATGCTGACAGATCACTAAGAACATTTGGTATTGACCCAAGTATTCTGAAGGAAGTGTTGGTTGTGATATGTAACCTAACATCTAAGTTGTCCTTGGTAAGGAAAAACGGAAGCTGATAAATGTGACAGCCTTGAGCATTAGCGTATCAGGAGATCCAATCCTAAAAATTTAGCAAATCCCCACATTGTTTGAAATTCTTTATCTTAAAGAATGTTTATAACTCTGTTCTGCTTTAAAGTTAGCTGTGTTATCCAGTATAATTTAAGGTGTAAATCTCTCCTAGTAGTGTTCTGTTTATTTCCAGAAGAAATTATCTGTTTATTTGTGTTGATAAATAAAAAAGACAAGAAAGAAATTAGAAGATTTTAGATGAGTGATAATTAGTCCAGAAATCCTTTTTTTTTTTTTTTTTATATTTTATAGGTAAGGTTTAATTATGTAAGGAACCACTGGTTTTTGTAGTAAATAGCTTGGGAATTTGAATTTGGATGGAGTTTGCTCAGATTGTCTCTTTAAAAAGTACAGATGATTTTTAAGTGGTGGATTTTACAAAGAGTAGAATGATAATGAATTATGTAAGAACTTGAACACAAGCTAATAAAAAACCCAACTAAACAACCAACAGCAAGGCACAGCTATAAAGTTCTTTTCACATCCTCCCCCTTCCCAATAAAGAACTAACGTTAAGAAATTACTGTATATTGTAGTTAGTTGACAGCATGAGATTATTTGATGGTAACATGCAGTCTTTGAGAGAGTGAAACGTAATGTCTGTTCCTTCCAAATTTGCAATTTCCAAAGCACAAATAAAACAAGAGTAACTGTCAGTTTAATCAATATTATGTGCAGGATGACAAATGTTTTACAATTTCACTTCAGTATGAAATTTGTCTTCTGGGATTCACGCAGTAAGTTAATATATTTTCAGCATTCATTTAACAGGGTTTTTAAGTGTTCTATCAAAGGCAACAACTTAATGTGACAAGTTTTCAGAAGCCTTGTATCTTGACAAACCACTTAAGATCTAAACACAGTGGTTATTTTACATTCTAATATAAACAATTATTTTGTTGGAATGAGTATGGAAATCATCATTGTTAATGATCAGACATCTTTGTGTGAATTATTCTGTTTTCTGAAATAGTGTGGAGTACAAAAAGTTTCTGTTATCTATGGGAGGGGTATGTGTGTCTATTTTAATTAACTTTGTACCATAACACTGCCTTTAGAATTAATCTGTATTTAATGATGTGCTTGAAGGCTTTAAGTGCTGTCAGAAAGTAATTACCATATGACTTTCTTCAAACCTGCTCATGGATTGGAAGTCTTTGGAAGTCCCCTTTACATAGAGAACTGGTTCTCTCTCAGGATTCTTTTCGTGTTCCAATGTTTTTCTAATTTGGAATATATCCTCTTATTTCATACTAATTAAGACTCTCAGGAATGCTTCAAATTTTGCTGGATATTAGTTGAAAGGTAGATTAGGGTCTGACAATGAAAAACAAAGTGTTTGAGAGAATGATTCAGGCACATAATTCAGGCATTTACTGATTTTTATATTTGCTGTATGATGGGCTATTTGTTTTCTAGAATGCTCTTGGAAGGTATATACATTTTCAATACAGTGATTTGCTGTAAATTAATCAGAAATGCTAGAGTTTTCGTGTCTCTACTGTATTTTTTTAAATATTTGATTTCAGTCAAAATGACTACTGAATCTGAAATATTAACAAAACTACCATTTTTAAACATGTCACTCCTCAAACAAAGCTGTTACTAAAACATTCTCCAGCAACAGTATATGTCACATGTGACACAGAACATACATGCTTTGAGATAGGTAATGAAGACAGAAGAAACACTGTTGTTGCGAATCTTTAGAGTGTGGAAAGGAGAGTAAAAGAACAAGACATTTTTCTGCTATGATCATGCAATTCCCCATGGTTCGTTAGATGCATTTTCATTTTAATGGCTACTTATTTTTAATTCAAGTTTGGAGTACAGGAATATGAGAAAAGATTTCACTCTAATGCTCTGACTGAGGTTTCAATTGCCTTTTGGAATATTATCTTAATTACAGTATTTATTAATCATTTATGAAAGTTGAAGCTTTTTTTTATAGACGTGATCTTGCATATGCCTTCAGCCTTTGCCTTGTGCTGTATTTCATCACATTTCATAGGCTAGGGTCAGAATAGGTCAGTGAATGATTATGAGATTACCAGTGAATTTGTAGGTGCTACCACAAGAAACAGTGTTAATCATCAAGTGTCTTGTTTTCACTCCTGAATATTACGACATGGTGTTACAGGACACAGTACTGTGAATGAATTGTAAAAACAAGGCCATAACCACTCAACTCCTTCAAGCTGTTAAAGACTCAAGAGCATATTTTGAGGTTTTTAAGTTTTGGTGCTAATGGGCTTATTAATCAGGGTGAGAAATTCATAATAACTGGTATGTATGAGTGGAAGACAAACGAGTTTAAATGGGAAATTAGACACATGTTTTTAATGTTGAGAATGATTACTTCTGAAAGCTACTGCAAAAGTGGCAAATTATCCATCTGCAGATGTCTTTGAGATGATGCTGCATCCAGTTCTGGGCTCCCCAGTTCAAGAAAGACACGGATCTGCTGGAGAGGGTCCAGCAAAGGGCTACGAAGATGATTAGGGGATTAGAACATCTCTCATATGAGGAAAGGCTTAGAGACTTGGGTCTCTTTAGTCTAGAGAAAAGAAGATTGAGGGGGGATCTTATTAACGCTTATAGATACTTAAAGGGAGGATGCCAGGGGGATGGGAGCAGTCTTTTTTCAGTGGTGCCCATTGATAGGACAAGGGGTAATGGGCACAGGCTTGAACATAGGAAGTTCCATCTTAACATGAGGAGAAACTTCTTTACCTTGAGGGTAGTGGAGCACTGGAACAGGCTGCCCAAGAGGTTGTGGAGTCTCCCACTCTGGGGACATTCAAAACCCACCTGGACGCCGTCCTGTGCAACCTGTTGTAGGTGACCCTGCTCTGGTGGGGGAAGTTGGACTAGATGATCTCCAGAGGTCCCTTC
>VUYV01000110.1:2324041-2357844 GCA_008711295.1 Anarhynchus alexandrinus | reverse complement strand
TTAAATCTTGAGAAAGACTTGTCAGCTTTTCTGAGCAAACCAATGCCTAACAGTGCTGCTTCTGAGACTTCTCTAACACTCATTTTGTCTTTACTCGTCTTGCTTAAGATGCCATCAGCTGCAATTCCAACTCTTGGCCGCACTCATGAGTGCTCCAATACGGTGCGCTACCAAAACTGATTTGATAAATATGGGCTAGTACTTGTTGCACCTGCTACAGAATGTGTATGCATGTACGTTCCCATCCTGAGGGAGTTTTAATCTATCCATGGATAGAGTGTTCCAGCAATGGCCAGAAGCTGTGCAGAGTGTTGATGGGGCTCTTAATGGGAGACGTCCCTCTTCCCTAAGCTCAGTATTTTACCCTGGTATTATCCTGCCCTGCAAGACGTTGTAAGTGATGGTCATTATGTCCTCCTATCCTACAAAATGGTTCTCTTCCTCATCCTGTGGGGGTACCAGTTATGGAGTGGTTTATCTCCAGTGTTTGCTCCGATGGTTGCTTGAGCATTTTTCATATATGGAAAGGCTGAGACAGCTGGGACTCTTCAGCCAGGAGAAGAGAAAACTCAAAGGGAATCTTGTCAATGTGTATAAATGCCTGATGGAAGGGATTGAAGATGAGGGGGGCAGACTCTTCTCAGTAGACAAAATCATGAAATACGTACAAAACTGTGCCAAGATCTCAGGGTGACGATCACGTCACCGGCAGGCACTGGGAAAGTCATGGCACCCAATGCGAACCCACAGACCTGGGATTAAGAGTGCCATGCTGTGGGACTGAAGAAATTATTCTCAGATACTTCCTTACAACTGATAAATTCTGATTAGTGAAATCAATGACATAAACATCAATGAGAACTAACTTTTGCAAGATAATTTGATTCCATGTGAAATAATGATCGTTACAAGTCTTGATCTAAAAATAAAATCAAATTCATTTGTATTGATAACATCACTATAAGGATATATTTAGTAGAATTTATTTTTATTAAATTCAATTTGGTAATAGTTTAATTTCATTAGAGCATTTATGTTCCAATGATGCACAGTTAGACTCAGATACTCAGGTGCTTGCTTATGTACCTTTAAATACAGATATGTTTTGTTTACATGACCCACTGTTCTAATACTTTATGGTCATTTAATTCTAATCCTATGTGCTGCTGAAAAGGTTTAAAAGTTAAATAGCTTTGCCGTGGAAATGCTATGACCCCACAGCAATGGTTATTGTATGATCATTTTGAGAAAGTAAAAGGGCAACCAAGTGAGACATAGCTTTCTCGAAGTGGGTTCAGAGACTTTGATACTTTCTACTGTGTTACCTTTTCTAATTTAAAAGCAAAAATCTACTACTCAACTTAATTAAAACACTACAATTCTTGCTGAAGAGAAAGGCTAGGTGAATGACCCATGTAGGAGAGGCATTAGTCACAGCCCAGTTGATATTATGAGACTTATGAGACAGTGAAGACCAGATCTACAAAGCTTCTTAAGTATCAGAATCAAAAGTTACAGGTCCTGAAAACTCATACACCTCTGTCACATAGCGCTGGACGTGCTTAACAGCTGAGTACCCCTTTTCTCAAAATTAAGGTTTCCCAGCCCATGAGGACCTAAGCACTTCACTAGGATGAGAGTGAGTAGCTCAATTCCTTTCACCTTAATTTCAGAAGAATTCAAAATTTTTTTCATTTATCCTGAAAATTTTAACCAGTAGAGAGCAGACATTTTTTGTATCCTGTTCCCTAAAGTGCAAAACTGAAGACCAGTTATATTTTAAAAGGCAGATTTATTCAACAATAAGCGTATAATAAATTATTTCTGTTATGATAAACACAAACACAAAAAGGGAGCCTACAGAGGGTGGAAGCAAGGGCAGGTAGCCTGGGAGGAATTATAGAAACATAGAATGGCTTAGGTTGGAAGGGACCTTGGAGATCATCGAGTTCCAACACCCCTGCCATAGGCAGGGACACCTCCCACTAGAACAGGCTGCCCAAGGCCACGTCCAGCCTGGCCTTAAACACCTCCAGGGATGGGGCTTCCACAACTTCTCTGGCAACCTGTTCCAGTGCCTTACCACCCTCAGAGTGAAAAATTTCTTCCCAATATCTAATCTAAATCTACCTTCTTCCAGTTTGAAGCCATAATCCCTTCTCCTATCACTACATGCCCTCGTAAAAAATCTGTCCCCATCTTTCCTGTATGCCCCCTTTAGGTACTGGAAGGCAGCTATAAGGTCTCCCTGGAGCCTTCTCTTCTCCAGGCTGAACAATCCCAACTCTCTCAGCCTCTCCTCATAGGAGAGGTGCTCCAGCCTTCTGATCATCTTTGTGGCCCTCCTCTGGACCGGCTCCAACAAGTCCACGACTTTCCTAAATACAGAATACAGAGAAATTGTTCAAGTACCCTGTGCTCAGGTTAGGAAAACTAAAGCCCAGAAGCCCAGATAGAACTAATTCTGGCCAGGGCCCACTATAGGAGAAGATCAGGTTCAAGACCATCCAAGGAACCTGAAGGTGCACAAATCCATGGGACCTGATGAGACACATCTGTGGGTCCTGAGGGAACTGGCAGATGAAGTTGCTAAGCCACTATCCATCATTGTTGAGAAGTTGTGGCGTCCAGTGAAGTTCCCACTGACTGGAAAAAGGGAAACAAAACCCCCATTTGTAAAAAGGGGAAAAAAGGAAGAGCCGGGGAACTACTGGCCAGTCAGTCTTACCTCTCTGCCGGGTAACACCATGGAGCAGATCCTCCTAGAAACTATGCTAAGACACATGGAAAATAAGGAGTTGATTGGCAATGTGCACTCACAGCCCAGAAAACCAACCATATCCTGGGCTGCAGCAAAATAAATGTGGCCAGCAGGTCGAGGGAGGTGATTCTGGCCCTCTCGTGAGACCCCACCTCGAGTTCTTTGTCCAGCTCTGGAGGCCCTAATACAGGAAGGACATGAACCTGTTGGACTGAGTCCAGAGAAAGGCCATGAAGATGATCAGAGTGTTAGAGCACCTCTCCTATGAAGACAGGCTGAGAGAGTTGGTGTTGTTCAGCCTGGAGAAGAGAAGGCCCTGGGGAGACTTTATAGCAGCCTTCCAGTACTTCCGAGGGGCCTACAGGAAAGATGGGGAGGGACTCTTTATCAGGGAGTGTAGTGATAGGATGAGGGGTAATGGTTTTAAACTGAAAGAGGGTACATTTACATTAGATACTAGGAATAAATTCTTTACTGTGAGGATGGTGAGACACTGGAAGAGGTTGCCCAGAGAAGTTGTGAATGCCTGTTCCTTGGAGGTGTTCAAGGCCAGGTTGGATGAGGTTTTAGTAACCTGGTCATTCCTGCCCATGGCAGGGGGAGTGGAATTAGATGATCTTCAAGATCCCTTGCAGCTGAAACCTTTCTATGATTCTGTGATAAAAGAGCAAGCCCTTGAAATATGCTTTGCTGCTCCAAATGAAATGAATCTCAAGCAATTAAAATGTGATCTAGGAAGTTCTAAACTTTCAATAGTCAGTTTAGGAAATGCTAAGTACTTAAGGAGAAAGTTTTTAGCTCTAAAGATTAAGAATTTGGATTTTATTACTGTCTTATATATATATAAAATATATATAACATGGAACTAATGTAAGTCTAGACGTTTAGAAGAACAGATTTCAGCTTGTAGGTTTTGTCTGAAAACTTTGTTAGATTCTACTTTCAGTCAATGCTAAATCAGTACAGAGTCTGGAATAAGTTTTCCTTAAGCATATATCCAAATGAAAAGACAATTAAAAATGATGAAAAATCTTAATCAAACCTAAAATTATTATTCTGAATTTAAAGCCCCTGCTCTGGGTTTTATTCAAAATTAATTAAGTTCTAGGAGTTCATAAAATGTATTCCACCATCACAGTGCTTCTCAATAATATTAGGTCTTTGGATTAATATGCTATTGCAAAGTTTGATGTTGGTTCCTATTAAGAAGTGGAGTTATATTTTTTTCATAATGGGATTTAATGTCAGTTTAACCAGCCTTAATTAAACTTTGGCTTAGAAATAATTTTAGTGAGAAATGCAATGAAATTATCTGAGATTTATAGCTTTTTAATTAAAATGAATTAAGCCAACTTGTGGTTAAGTGCCTACAAACCAGTTCCCTTACATTTCCAAGCTATAGATTTTCTAGTCACACAATTTAAACTTTATCAGGGGTCAACAGATTAAAGCTTTAGGCCATAAAAATCTAGTTTTTTAGGTACCTGTTGACATTTAATAAAGCAATTTTATAAAAGAACTGAGTCGTGTTGATCTAATCATCAGGTATGTAAAGATAACTTAACAGCACTGTTAATACAGGCCATGACCATATATATATACCTTTGATTCTTGTGTCAACATCCCATTTTGGGTGTATATGTACAGTTAAAAATTTACTAATTGGAAGTTAAGTTTTGCATGTAAAAGTGTTCATATTCATATTAGTAAGCATCACTTTCAGGTTTAGCTAATTTATTCTATTTGCACATATGTATTTGATGTGTAATTACATTACACATTTTTATTAACTTCTGTGTGTCATGATTTTGTCATGTCTATGTCTGTATTATTCATCTTTGCTACCTTATATAAAATAACATGCAGTTAGTTTTAAATAGGTTCTTTTAAGCAGTAACTTTAAAAAATATGATGCTGGAGAACTAAAATAATAATTTCCTTGTATTGCATAGGGTAGAGGGAGGACAACATGTGACTTACTAAGGCCAGAGTATAATTCTGATCTTTTAAGTCTTGTACCAATTTTTTTCTGTATTAATTGCTTTGTCTCGGTAATACTGTGTTATTTCTATTTCAGTTATTGTTGACCAATTAGTCTTTCCCCTGGCCCAGGCTCAAACAAGCAATTATAGACAACATTAATTTGAATTTTGATATGCTAAGAATTGAATTGAGTGGGTGTAGCAGTGAAATTATCCACTTCCCTCAGTTTTGATGTTCTTACACTTAAGTCCTTGACTAATGTTTTGTCATTCTTTCCCTGCTTCTTACCTTAGTCTCACAAAATCTATCCAAAATATCACTATGAAATTCATTATTATCTTTTATCTATCCAATATTGTAACTTACTTTTCCCTCCAATACTTTTTACACTTTTGTTTTATGTCAAAAATCAGATTTTTTTCCAAGAGGAGGGTCTTGTGCCTCCAGTCTATACCTACTTCACTTTCTTCTTACAATTTTCTATGAATCAAGAATATGAGAACACATCTGCAGTTTCTCCACAGAGATCAAGCACCCTAAAAGAAATATTTGGAGAAAGATAACCTGCAGAACTGTGCTTCTGTTGTGTCCTGTTAATGTAGGGTTGGTAGTTCAGAGAGCGCTTAATTCTGTTCTTAGGATTCAGTCAACTAAATGAATCATTGATGTTTAGTGCATATAGTTTTTTTTCTATATGTTTCTATATCGTTTATATAGATTGTTTTTAGTTTTTACAGTTATTTCTATATGTACTGTAAATGTCAATACTGTGAGATTTTAATTGGTTTTGCATGTTAGCTGGATGCTAATAATCTGCTTGAAACAAGTTCAGGAAATAATGCTACATTCATGATGTTGATCGTTCTCTCAGCCTTGTCATGTATAGACAGCCATCATCTGGATATTAATAATTTAACTGTATATGGCTGACAAGTTATTTAAGAAATAGATCAGATAGTGAAAAAATACAGGAAAATATAGTATGTGCATGTGAAGATTTACAATATATTGAATGTGCTCGATTACAACTGAGTTTATAAAAATTTCAAACAATATGCAGACCTGCCCTAGCCTTTACTAATTCTGACTATTTTTAATTACAGTATTACCATATAATCTTCATATTGTTTTTATATTCATATATAAATTACAGCTATAGCTGGTTAATTCTAACCCTCTTTGGTTTGTTTTTCTCATGAGATATAAGAAGGATGGGTATTGACTAATCCTGTAGGTTTATTATTTTTAACAGCTGCTTTTATTTTCTTCCAGTATTACTGAACCTGAAATGCTTTCTTCTTCTCAGGAGAACATAATGGAAGTTATAAGAAATCAAGAATTTTTACTTCTACCAGCTGAAGAACTGCACAAACTTCTTGCTAGTGATGATGTGAATGTTCCTGATGAAGAGACAATTTTCCATGCCTTAATGATGTGGGTGAAGTATGATATGCAGAGGCGATGCAATGACCTAAGTATGCTACTTGCTTACATCAGATTACCACTGCTTCCACCACAGGTATTTTCATAATTTAATGATAATTTAATAATAATAGTAATAATAATAATGATGTCACTGTTACTGTGAAATCTCTCATCAGTTTATATTCTTCAACTGCTGAATACTCTGGGTGTTTAAAAGCAAAAATTTTCAGAATTAGAAAAAATGAATGGCAGCCCTTCATCCAGAGTGACCTCAATAAACTTGAGGATTGGGCCAATAGATACCCAAGCAGTGCAGAGTCGTGAAACTGAAGAGGAGTAACCCCAGATAACATAACATGCTGAGGACAGACAGAATGGTAAATATTGTCAGAAAAAAACCCTGGGGATTATGACAGATATCGAGCTGAGTATGAGCCAATAGCATGAATGAGGAAGGCTGCATGTTGGTCTACCTCAGGAAGAATTCTGTCAGCAGGCCATGTGAAGTTATTATTCCCATAATACCTGGTGCTGCTAAGGCTGCACCTGGAATATTGTTTCCAGTTTTGCGCTCCACAATTCAAAAGGCATAGGAAGTAACTGGAGAAGGTCCAGTGATGGGCTACTNGGGATTATGACAGATATCGAGCTGAGTATGAGCCAATAGCATGAATGAGGAAGGCTGCATGTTGGTCTACATCAGGCAAAATTCTGTCAGCAGGCCATGTGAAGTTATTATTCCCATAATACCTGGTGCTGCTAAGGCTGCACCTGGAATATCGTTTCCAGTTTTGCACTCCACAATTCAAAAGGCATAGGAGGAAACTGGAGAAGGTCCAGTGATGGGCTACCGAGATGGTATTTCAGCTAGGAGAGGAGAGAATGAGGAAGTGGGCTTATTTAGCGTGGTGAAGAGGAGGCTAAGCGATGACCCAATAGCAATTTAAGACTTCTTGAAGGGAAGGTCATGGAATGAATTTCTTCTTGGGAGCACCACAAAATGTAAGGAGGGGCAGACACCCCAAGGTGTAGCATAGACATTTCAGGTTGGAGATTGGCTGGGGGGAGAATCTCTTGGAAAGCAGTGAACCACTTCGGCAAGTTTTTCAGAAGCTAAGCAATCTTCTTCATTGAAGGATTTCCTGAATTAGCTAGACCAGGTGATCACCAAATCCAGTGTTGGCGTTATCCCTGATTTGATTGAGAGGTTGAACTAGTTGACCGCTGGAGGACCTTTGGAGCTCCGTTTCTATGAATGCTTGTATGATTCTGTGATTCAGGCTTTAATCCATTTTTTTTTCCTAGATAAGTAAATAGTAATTTTCTTCTGTTTAGTACCTCCAGATAATTCTCCTTTCATCGAGTGCACTGAGTCTGGCTGGGATGGAGTTAACTTTCTTCATGGCAGCCTGTATGGTGCTGTGCTTTGCACTTGTGGCTAACACAGTGTTGGTAACACACTGATGTTTTGGCTATTGCTGAGCAGTGCTTCCACAGCATCAAGGCTTTCTCTCTTCCCTACCCCGCTACCCTTCCAAAAAGCCAGTGGGTGAGCAGTGGGCAAGAGGTTAGGAGGAGATACAGCCGAGACAGCTGACCCCAACTGACCAAAGGGATATTCCATACTGTATGACATTGTGCTTGGCAATAAAAAGCTCAGGGAAAGGAGGAGGAAGGGGGAGGATGATTGTGATTATGGCATTTGTCTTCCCAAGCAACTGTTACACGTACTGAGGCCTTGTTTACCAGGACATGGCTGGACATCTGGCTGGCATTGGAAAGCAGTGAATTAATTCCTTTTTTTGATTTGCTTGTGCACACAGCTTTTGTTTTCCCTATTTAACTGTCAATATATCGATCCATGAGTCTTCTTACCTTCCTTTTATCCCCATCCCACAGGAGAGGGGACTGAGTGAGATGCAGGGAGGGTGTTTGGCTGCTGGCCAGGGTCAGCCCATCACAGCCCTTTCTGCCGCCCAATGTTGGGCACCAAATAGGACTGTTTATGGGGAAGGTCACAACACTGAGAATTGGGCAGTGATGAATAAGGTCAGAATCAGCTTCCACTTCAGTCTTTTTTTTGATGGTAAGTTTCAGATAATTCCATAATTGTACCAGCAATAATATCAGGTCATATTAATGCCTACAGGAGCTATTTCTATGTAGGAAGCCAGATACAATGTTCTCACATATCTAAATCTCTTTATGTTCATTTGAGCATACTTACTGTTCCTTAGGGAATTCTCAAATCCTGAGATGAGGGTCCAATGAATAAACAAAGGAGTCACTGATACAGCAAAAGATAACATCGAGCTGTTTGTTTTCTGTCTGAGACTGCAGAACATATTTCCTTTAGACCATGAAAGAAAAAAAAAAGACAAAAATAATATGAAAATGGTATATACTTTTGGTTGTGAATCCCAGTTGCTATTCTGGATATTAACCTTCAAGAATGACTTGCTTGTCCAAAGTCAAGAGAGAAATTCAAGTTCAAATCTGCTTGAAAATCAAATAAACATTAATACTGGAATCCTCATATGACACCCTGAGGTTCCTTCATTTTGGGCACATGACACTGCAACATAAAAGAAAAACAGGGAGACACCTCAGACACGAGATCTTGGACACCCTTACTGTTCATTTGTTAACTCAGTCCCTGGCTCTGGTTTGAACCACTCCAGTTAGCTCTCTGGCAGACAAGTATGCTGTAGGGGATTGTAACGCTTGCCCAATTGGTGCTATTCAGTCATTTCTTGCCATGTTTCCTTTAACAGTGTAAGCATAACATATGATTCTCCAACACACATAAGTAGTTATTCTGTTTCAGCTAATATTTTGAAGAGTATGGGAAGAAAGATGAAGGTAGGCTAAGAGTGGCAGTTCACTACATGACCAGATACCGGTATTGTAATGTCTATGATAGACAAAAAATATACCCATTCTGAAAGGGATCAAGAAAAGAATGCCAGGAAGGAGATGGTTAAAACAAGCCCTATCATAAACCATGGTGCTAAGATTTACAGGCACTTTGTGTCACACTGAGATACCAGAGCGTTGAGCGGGTTTTTTTGTTTTACTTTCCAATGTAAAATGTGCTACAAAGGAAACAGTCATATATGACAAAGTTAAAGGGTTTTTTTTTGTCAGAAATGTGAGCTTTTTATTTTTCAATGGCTATGGCAATTGAGAAGCTAACACACAATACTGTGCATTACTGCAGTCTTTAAAGTGTTTTTTTTAAATCTGCCAAGCACTTACAAAAGGTAACTTAAACTGTTTACACACCAGCCTCACCTCTAGCTCTTATTGTGCAGAAAGAGATCATGAAGACTTTGTTGGTTACTGGTCTTTGCCCTAGTTCTTAGTAACAGTTTTCTTTATAATTAATATCTGCAAGTTCTACCACTACAGAGTTAAATGAAGCTATTGATATAAGTCAGATGAACAGAATACAACTTTTTTTGTTGTTGTTGTTCTGTGAATTGCTGAAAAGGTTGAAAAATAGACATAAGATTTAAAATATTACTTTCCTTTTCAAATAGCCTTAAGTAAAATATCAGCTAATGTATGTATGTGTGTAAGGTATGTAATGGTCACATTCTCATTTAGACTCCCTTTCCCATGAAAGGTGGGACCAGGTCTTTCCAAGTTACTTCCAACCTTTGCTGTTCTATGATTCTATGGTTCTATGGTTCTATGATTCTACAGTATATAAAGTATCAGTTGAAATAATTGAGAGGCAAGATTTCAAACTACTTTCAGAAGCTTCTAATCCTGCTACAAATTCTACATTTACAAATTCTAAATGTAAAGCTCATAAATTTATCTGTGTTTCTCCAGTCAATAGGGATTTTACTTCATCTAGCCATCACATACATTGCTTACTCCTGCACTGCTAATTGCATGCAAACCGTTGATCCCCACATTTCCAAGCTGAGTGTTGTAGCTCTTTATCCATAGTGTTAAAGGCAATTCCCTCTATAGTTAAGTAGCTTCTGGGTTTCCTCTGGTGTCTCTGTGGCCCTTACACATAAGGATACCCTGAGAGCCACCAGCTTTAATGACCCTCATTTATGCAACTGAATTGTGTCTACTTTGTTATATGTCATCCTCATGAGAATATCCTGGATACTTTAAGTTATCTACATATCACTATGTTTAGCAACTGAATTAATCATAGATTTCCACTGCCTATCACAGATAAGCATCACAAATGTAAACATGTATCATGGGTATCTCACATCATAGGCACCCATCTATAAACTCCTAAAACAGTTGTGTTAACCTCAAACTTAATTCGATTGTGTATCTTTTATAAAGTTTCTCATAAAACTTCTTTCTTCAGATACAATTTCAACTATTAGAGAGCACACGTTTCTTTCTGAAGGAAAAGAGGCAGGTGACCAGTGAGTAGGGTACATAAAATAATAACAGTTTCAAAACTGTTCGCAAGGAATTTCAAAAAGACTTATTTTAGAGTTATATAATGCTGGCAGTTTTCTGTATTTTTTGTTCAATTTAATCTGAAAATTAATGCTTGTGCACTGGTGCTTGAGTAGTGTATCATATAAATGCATAAATGCATAAATTTTAGCATAATAATGCTAAAAAAGTACCTTAAAATTATTTCCAAATTAAAATTAAGATATAACAAAGTTTCAACAGAAAATTATTGAGAGTTGGAGGTGAAAATTTACTCTTTTTTACCAAAAGGTGAAATTTTTCCTACTATGTTTTACACTTACGTATAAATAAAATAAAATACTCTGTCATTTTCATTGCACTGAAAATTAACTGAAGAGCTCTCTGGAGAAAAGCCAGGTCAAAATTAAAACCTAATCATTGGACCTTTGAGAAAAAAACATTTGGGTTCTTTACTTTTAAATTCACTTAAAAAGATGAAGTCATAGACTGCAAAGATTATGAACATATTGGAAAGATTGTACTGATATCCTCTTAAAATGAAGGCTTAAATTTATAGCCTGAGTTTTTTGTTATACCTCATTTCCCTTTCAAGGTGCAGTAATTATATTGGCAATGTAGTCAGACTTGAGTAATAGGATATCAAACAATGTAATTCAAAATTCAATAGAAGAATTTAGGAGAAGCCAATCTGTATTAACATATTAAAAGAAAAGTATCTTGAAGCTGAAAATGAAATAATAGAACCTGCAATGTTGCCATAGAACTTTAGTTTAATTTTGCTCCTTTGATTATGAAACCATCTGCTAAACTTAAACAGTTCGGATTTCTTCATTCATGTCAAGCTAGAAAGATTGGTGGCTTGACCAATGTAAGAAATTACTTCATGTTATAATAGGTAAGATTCAGTTGCCTCCTTTCAATAGGTGCTCCAAATATTTTGTGTTGATCTTATGGAAAACGTGTCTTAATTTATGTTCATTTTCACTCTTAAAAGATTCAGGGAGAGTAAAAATTTGGTGGGAGCCTTAAACTGTGTAATGCTGAAGTAGTTTAGATTATTTACTTGAATTGTTCATTTACAAACTTATCATAAATATTTTTCCTCTGATTTTTAATAGCATTCTTCACTGAAACTAAGTTAACAAAGAAACAAATTAAGAAACAAACAAACAAAAAATCCTTAAATTGACATTTTATTTTGTCAGATGTTCAAAAACTCTAAGAAGCTACTTTTTGTGGCTAAGAGGTACCACAGTTGCCCTCAATTTTCAGCAGTATTTTTGAATGAAAATGGAATAAAATTATTTGAATCTTTTAAAAATGAAACAAAATTAGTACATGTAAAACAAAGCAAAACTACTAAACATATACATAATCAGAAAATCATAGAATGGCTGAGGTTGGAAGGGACCTCTAGAGGTCGTCTGGTCTGACACCTCTGCTCAAGCAGGGACACCAAGATCCAGTTGCCCAGGACCATGTCCAAATGGCATTTGAATACTTCCAAGGACTGTGCCAGGGCCCAGTCACACAGTATAAAAGTATTTCCTGATGTTCAGACAGAACCTCCCATGTTTCAGTTTCTGCCCAGTGCCTCTGTCCTTTCATTGGGCACCACTGAAAAGGAGAACCCTGGGAACTACCAACCTGTCAGCTTCACCTCTGTGCATGGGAAGATCATGGAACAGATTTTCCTAGAAGGTATGGTAAGGCACATGGAGGACAGGGAGGTGATTCGAGACAGCCAGCATAGCTACTCCAAGGGCAAGTCCTGCCTGACCAGCATAGTGGCCTTCTATGGTGGAGTGACTACATCGGTGGACAAGGGAAGAACTATGGATGTTGTCTACCTGGACTTGTGTAAGGCCTTTGACACAGTCCCCCAAAACATACTTCTCTCTAAATTGGAGAGACAGTAATTTGATGGGTGGACTGTTTGGTGGGTGGATGAGGAATTGGTTGAATGGTTGCATCCAGAGGGTAGCGGTCAATGGCTCAATGTCCAGATGGAGATCGGTAACAAGTGGTGTCCCTCAGGGGTCTGTATTGGGACCAGTGCTGTTCAATATCTTAATTAATGACACAGACAGTGGGATTGAGGGCACCCTCAGCAAGTTTGCAGAGGACACCAAGCTGAGTGGTGCAGCTGGCATGCCTGAGGGATGGGATGACATCCAGAGGGACTTGGACAAGCTCAAAAAGTTGGCCCGTATGAACCTCATGAGGGTCAACAAGGCCAAATATAAGGTCCTATAGTATCAATACAGGCTGGGGAATGAAGAGTTTGAGAGTAGCTCTGCCGAGAAGGACTTGGGGGCGCTGGTGGATGAAAGGCTGGACATGAGCCATTAATGTACACTCACAGCCTAGAAAGTCAACCATATCTTGGGCTGCAACAAAAGAAGCGTGGCCAGTAGGTCATGGGAGGTGATTCTGCCACTCTGCTCTTGTGAGACCCCACCTGGAGTACTGCGTCCAGCTCTGGAATTCTCAGCATAGGAAATACATGGACCTGTTGGAGTGGGTCCAGAGGAGGACCTCAAAGATGATCAAAGGGCTGGAGCACATCTCCTGTAAGGACAGGCTGAGTTGGGGTTGTTGAGCCTGGAGAAAACAAGGCTCTGANAGGGCTGGAGCACATCTCCTGTAAGGACAGCCTGGAGAAAACAAGGCTCCAGGGAGACCTTATTGCAGCATTTCAGTACTTAAAGGAGCCTACAGGAAAGATGGGGACAAACTTTTTAGCAGGGCCTGTTGAGATAGGACAAGGAGTAATGGTTTCAAACTAAAAGAGGGCAGATTTAGACTAGATAGAAGGAAGAATTTTTTTCAGTAAGGGTGGTGAAATACTGGCACAGGTTTCCTGGAGAGGTGGTAGACGTGCCATCCCTGCAAGCATTCAAGGTCAGGTTGGATGGGGATCTGAGTAAGCTGATTTAGTTGAAAATGTCCCTTCCCATTGCAGGGGAGGTTGGACTAGACAACCTTTAAAGATCCCTTCCAACCCAAACCCTTCTATGATTCTATGATACTATGAAAAGAGCCTGGGTCCACCCTGTGTGCACTCTCCCTTCAGTAAGATACCCCCTGAGCCTTCTCTTCCCCAGGATGAACTGTCACAGCTCTCTCAGCCTTTCCTCATAGGAGAGATGGTCCAGCCCGTTCATCAGCTTCATGACCTTTCATGGAATTCTCTGCAGTATGTCCATGTCTTTCTTGTACTGAAGAACCGAGAAGTGGACACAGCAATCCAGGTTTGGCCTCACTAGTGCTGAGTAGAGGGGAAGGACCACTTCCCTTTGGCAATATTTTGTCTATGTATGTGCTCAGAACACTGCTATCCTTCTTTGCAGCAAGAGCACAGTGGTGGCTCCTGTTCTGTCAAGCTGCTTTCCAGCTGGGTGGCCCCAGCATATATTGGTGCACGGACATACATACACATGCACATGTACACAGACATATACATTTATTTCATTCTTATATAGTATAATGTCCTTGTGAACTTTTTAGTTAGAGGTGAAAATCTATAATTGTGGAAAGATACACCCATTAAGGTCTGGCTAGAATAGCTAAAGGTGTTTTCACCTGGTTCCCTGATTTCACCTGGTTTCCTGACCCATCATCTAGTGATTACCTTCCTCATGACGCCTGATGTAGCGATTATCCACCCCATAGCTAAGGGAGCAAAACCGTCTGTCTGAATCCTCACTAATTCTATACAGGCAACAATGTAACCTTGTCTGCAGTGGAATCGACAACATTAACTTCTGGCCCTGAAGGTAAATGCTATAGAAGAGTTTATATCACTGAATTCTCCTTATCTTTCTCTCCTCCTTTGTTAAATCAGAAATTTTTTTTCTATGCTTCTCCCATTCCCTTACTCAGGCTGTACCTGCAAACATCCAGTGCAATTCAACAGCGTGTTTAAGCCTCTTCCTAGCCCTATTTTGATTACTAGTGATGTAGTCACATTTACTAAGATGAAAAGCTTGGGTTTTGCTGTTTGTCTGTACACAGTATAATATATCTGCTAACATTGAGGCTACAGCATAAGCCAAGAATGTGTGTAGCTTCTGTTGGGCAAAATATTACTTTTATGGTGTTTCTTAAGAGTGTAAGGTGTTGTTAATGACAGTCGGGCTGTTGAAGGAATTAACAAGCAAGAGTTAGGAGTTCACACTGCCTAGAATAGCATGACTAGTAAAGAATGAGGATGTTATCCTTATGTTCTAATGTTTCTCAGCAAAGATGTGCATGATAAGAGCACAAATATTTACTTGCAGAAATGGTTAAGTTGAAGATAACTTACGCTCCACCAGTGTACTGTGTTTATCATGCATGTTTTTGCAACTGCTTGTAATAGTAGATCATTGGTTAACTATGAAAGCTAAAAAAATAGCATAGGGTAAAGCATAGATATTATTGCCTTTCTCTCTGCAACATTTTTAATAATATCACTTTCAGAGGCTTGCAAATAACATCAGCAGGATAATGCATAGTCTTTGAGTATTCAACACACTGTGCCTCAGATCCAGTGAAACTAATATAGGCATCTAAATTGGATTTCTTGTCCAGGGGCAGAAACAATCCAGTCCTTATAAAGTGAAGTACTTAAATACCCTGTAAGTCACTGGAGAGAAAATGAACTGATCCACCTGGGTTCTGTTCTTATTTATACAGAGATGTTGTAGGGAACCTGTAGGAAATACTAAGCCTCTAAATCCCTTCAGAATGCACACATAACTTCTGGCTGTACATGATTTTAAAAGTGTATAAGAATTTGCATATAATAATCGAGTAGAAACCCTTTAAATCCTAGCTTGGATAATTTATGTTGTGAGGCAAACTTGTAAATTCCTTCCACAGCTCAGCTGGCATTTGGCAAAGAGGTATTTCTCTGTACTGCTAAAAAAACAATTAATAAGACAGTCATCAGGCTGAGATTCATCGAGTTCTGACCTTTTCAATATATATTGGGATAGATGAAACAACTGAAGGATCCTTTGCTTAGCAAAAAATGGAGGGTATCGCTGTCTGTCAGTCAATCAATCTCTAACTTTCCCCTTCAGAGCAGTGTGATTGATGATATGAAGTGATAGCCTTTTTCAGGTGTCCAGCCACCTCTAGTATCACTGAAGAAGTGCAGCTGATATGAGTTCACACCTGACCAGAGTTTTAGGTTGTTTAGAGTGGTTTTCACCTAATGGTCTGGGGTAAATGTGAAGTATGTGTGCATATTCAGTCATCCTCTGCAACATTTGGTGAATTCTTTCAATTATTTCTAAATTAATTGGATGCCAGCAGTTATAACTTGCATCTGAAAGGACTGAAGGTATGATTCAGTTTCTTATTCACCTATGTGCGTAGGCTTCTCCACATCAGCTAGATTCCTGACCTCCCACTGTAGGTGATAAAGATCTAGTGCAGTTCCCAACACATAGGAAAAAAACTTTGTGCTGATCTGAGAGGTACCATAGGTTCTTATGCTGCCTGGCTCCCAGCTGATTTTCTGGAAGCATTCCCTCATAAATCCAGTGCCATATTTACTGGCCCTGTGTGGATTCTTAGATACCATGTGACATCTCAAATGGTGCTAAATGCTTGGTTTTATGCACGTGAATTAAGCAATCACTTGATTTCAGCGTAAACTTGTGTGTGTTAGAATAATATAAATTTGTGAATGTGAGGAAGTTTGATGATATTTTTAATGTAATTTTTATGTAACTTCAAGTAAATAAAAATAAACTAATAACATTAAGAATGAATAACTTCCCAGTCCATAAAAAAGGAGGTTTCAGGCAAGCTTCTAGGATGATCTCCTTACTCCTCTATTAGCTTATCAACGTAAGACAACTTTGGGCCTGAAATTCCACTTGCCTGTGAAATGGCAATTAGCTGATTATAGTCAGTACAGGCAGAACATGCTCACATTTCTCTACTTTTCTTATATAGATCGTTCAGTAAAGCTAACTTTTTTCATAACAACTTCTCTGGCTGTGGAGGTATCTTGTCAGCTGATATTTTATCTGAAGAAAGATGTGATAGTTCAATGCACTGTGCAGATACAATCTCCAAAGGGATGTTTTTTGGCTTTTAGCTAGTTCTAAAATTGTCCAAAAGTCCTGTCAATATGTCTCGAATTTCTTGTGTAGGTAAGTGACAGTGTGAAAACTTGTAAACAGGGAAAATGATAACCATTCAACACAGTTATGTGAGACATTCATTTCCAAATAGGGTTTTCTATCAGTTTAGCACATACCAGTAAATATCAGTTAAGTATCAGTAAATGCTTTGCCACTGTCATGAGATGCTGTTCAAATAAAAAGTTGTTTCAACATAATGCTATAATAGTATTTCTTTATCCTACCTACAGGCAACTTACCTGACTTTTTATTCAGTGTCTCATATATACTGAGCATATTATTTGCTATTAAATGTGTTGGAGTACATTTATTTAGTGGAAGACTGGATTTTCACTAAGTAAATCACTTTTGCACATGGCCGTAAAATTATTGGGTAATGACAGTGATGAATAGAAAATGCAAACCTTGCCTCTCTTTATCTTAATTCTACATTGCCAAACATTCAGAACAAGGTTTTGATAAAAATATTCTACTTGTGTAGCTCATTCTATGCAGTGCATTCTGTGTGAAACATTTATTCTCATAAATGTCCTCATTAGAATATATAGAGTGTGTCCATGTGAAAACACATATTTATTGATACATTAGATTATATCAACTGTCCAAATCAATTATAACCTCTGCTCATATAAATAACAGCATATCTTTCCTTGACCTTCAAAACAGCACCNTACATTGCCAAACATTCAGAACAAGGTTTTTTCAGGGCATACTTAAATTTTCAGGGCATACTTAAATGTGTAATACAGGTTTTTTTGCATAAAATGAAGTCTTCAGTTTTGAGAAGACGCTTTGCCTGTTTTTTTATGTTTTTACAAGGTCATATTATTTATAGTCATTATTTGACACCTTTCTATATTTTTCTATCTTAGTGACTGTCAGATTGTTGCAGAAATTGCTCGATGTGTGTGTGGCTATTCAGTCATCCTCTTTGACAACATATTTTTAAGTTCTTTCAATAAATTTTACCTGATTAGGATGCCAGGATATTATAACTGACATCTGAAAATCCTGTATGTTTAATGAAACTAGTAAAAGTAAATGCAATGGGAGTGGATCAAATAACAAGGGTGTACCCCATGTAATTTTCCAGTTCAAACTCTGATCTTTTCAATCAGACAAATAAACTGCATCATAATAGCTTACATGGATCTCAGCAATGAAAATTAGCATAACTTTCAGCAAATCTTTACTGTCATTTTGGCATCTACTTGATAGGCTGAGACTTGCCAACATGCTTAACACCCAGCTGTTCATAGCAATTTTAATGAAAATGGATAGGTACTTTTAGAAGTCTACCAGTGTAGTTGACGTTCCTAAACAGAGCTGCAAGTTGCTGACCACTTTTAGAAATCTTGTTTTGAATACTTTTTCAGATACCTGTTTCCCTTAGTCCTGTCCTGGCTCTGTTTTCATCCATGACCATGCAACATGACAATTACAATCAGGTTCAAACTGCACCGTATCTAATGGACATTGTTGTTTCATTCTCCAGTAATACATTTTACCCATGAGTGGCAACAATAGCAAAAATCCAGTGCTACTGGATTTTTAAATGATTTTGTGGAGTTTATCATGTGGTAATGGGCTCTCTTTTGATTAATGAGGGCAACAAAGAAATTGGCGAGAGAAGCTTTATCATTGGAGAAAAACAAGCTTTCTGCAGACTTCACAGGTCTGTTGGGATCTAAACAAGGTAGCAAGACCTTTCAGTGTGGGGCACAAATACCCCCAAACCAGAAAGGCATTAAAAGCTGTTAGTGGAGTAGATCCAGCCTGTCTGCTCAGGAGTAATATTGTAGCTACCTGGAGAACTGCACACTGTATGGTTCCTGGAAGGCACACCTAATTACCTTGAAACCTTGACTGTCTGTGTGAGTAAAACCCAGATGTTTAAGTTTACCTTGTATAACACTTCTATATAATGCAAGCTGTACTTATTTTGTACTTATAATTACAGAATGGTTGAGGTAGGAGTGGACCTGGGAGTGGTAGGAGGTCATCTGGTCCCACCCCTATGCTTAAGCAGGGCCATCCAGAGCCAGTTGCTCAGGACCATGTCCAGACAGCTTTTGAATATCTCTAAGGATAGAGACTCCACATCTCTGGGCCAAACTGTGCCAGTGTTCAGTGACCCTCACAGTAAAAATGTGTTTCTTGATGTTCAGATGGAACCTCTTTGCTTCAGTTTGTGCTTATTGCCTCTGGTCCTGTCACTGGGCATCAATGAGAAGAGCCAGACAGTTCTCTACGCTGAACTGTCCCAGCTCTGTCAGGCTTTCCTCATAAAAGCGAGATGCTCCAATCCCTTAACCATCTAAGCAACCCTTCGCTGGACTCTATTCTCACTTGTTTCCCTTATCTCTTTTATGCTGTGGAGCCCAAGCCTGGACACAGAACTCCAGGTGTGGTCCCACCAGACCTTAGTAGAGGGGAAAGATCACCTCCTTCGATGTGTTGGCAATTCAGCAGCCCAGGAGACCATTAACCTTCTTTATGGCAAAGGCACATTGCTTGCTCCTGTTTAACTTAATGTCCACCAGGACCCCAGGACCCTCTCCGCCTTCTGCGGCTCCGCTTTCCAGCTGGGTGGCCCCCAACATATACTGGTGTTTGAGGTTGTTCCTCCCTAGGTGCAGGACTTCTCATTTGTCCTTGTTGAACTTCAAGAGGTTCCGGTCTGCCCCTTTCTCCAGCCTGTTGAGGTTCCTCTGGATGGCAGTACAACCCTTCCAGTCACTGTCAGCCACTCCTCCCAGTTTTGTGTCATCAGCAAACTTGCTGAGGGTATACTCTGCCCCATCATCCAGATCAATAATGATTTCCGTAATTTAGTGTAGCGGCATCTAAGCTAGTTTTAGAGTAACTAGCTTATCAGGATAGTAACAGGGTGAGAGTTGACCCTAAAAAAGATTAAACTACCATTCTACATGGAGGTTTTGCTGCCAGCTGTTGGTGTTCCATAGATCATGCCTCCAGAGGTCATGCAAACATAACTCATTGAAAGTAGTGAAGGCAAAGATCGATCACTGCTCTCAACAATTGTTAACAACAGGTGGTTTTAAAAGCAGAAATATTTATTGCTCTTGACATCATTTGAAATCTGTCACTTTTAACTAAAGAAGGAAGGAAAATGCTTTTACTGGTACAATGGGGTATCTTGAATGGTCTTCCTGGAAAAAGGGTAGTGAGAGGTCTAAGAGGTGAGTTGGGCTTCCCTTCCAAGCTATAAGTCCCTATTTTTGCAGTGTAGTGCTGTTTTCTGTGTGCTTCCTTCTCCCTTAAACTGATTCTGCATAATAGAAAAACACCTAATCATAAACATTTTCTTCTCTAGTCTAGTTGAGCCATCAACATTTCAGAATTTATGTATATACTAGAAGAATTCTTCATATTAGAAATGTGTAACATTTATCTTTGAAATATATTATATGGAAAAGGTTTTTAAATAGACAGTTCCCTTTCTATGTGAGGTGTTCTTATTCATCCTTTTACCTACCTTTTTACCTTTTTACCCTTTTTTTTTGCTTCTAGTGTTGGGGTATTTTTTTCATTTTCTCTTTTCTTTTTAGTATGATTTTTTGTTTGACTTCCTTATGAATGCACTTTGACCTCTAGAACTTTTCTTTTTTCTTATATAGTATTTTAACACTATTGCAAAATAGACATGAGTGTCAGAATTACGATATTACTTTTTTTCCTTAAGGATTAGAGAAAAAAAATAAGAAGTACTCTAAGAGAGATTCATCTCACCTAACTTCAGATATCTAGAAAGTAAATATCTAACACGTGAGATACGTGTTCATTTTAAGAAGGGATTTAATCTTGAAATAAAGATTTTTTTTTCTTCATTTACTGGAGAGAGAGTCTAGTCTGATGAGTTTAAATGTAGATCTCTGCATCAGTATAATTAAGTGTGTAGAACGCTTACATCTTGCACTCCTTATTTCGACCACTATGTAAAATACATGGATTGATAAAACCATTGTGAAAAGACATCACTAGAGGTGGAAGCTGGGTGGGAGGGCAGTAAAACAATCACCGTTTTCCTAAACTGACTTACATTTGAATCAGTAACATGTCAGGGTGACAAGTAAATTGATCAAATTAGTACCAGTTTCAAAGATAGACCCAGTAGTATTAGTAGTCCAACATAAGTCAGTGTGCGTGCCAAAAAAAAATGTTGGCATAGTTACAAATTAAGTTAAAATGAAAGTTTGAACAGTGTGATAAAAGGTAACAAGGGACCACTTATAGAAAATAATATTGAAGATTTTAATAAATGGGCTCATTAATTCATAAGCTTTGGGGAAGTGTTGATGTGAAAGTGGTTTCAACACCACAGTTTAATTAGTTACCACAGATGCTACCAATGAATATTCCCGTCCCATTACTTGGTTTATTCAAGAGAGTGGGGAAAAAAAATCAGTTTCTTCATTTTTATATCAAACATAAAGCCTTAGAGAATGTGTGTGTATATGATTGTTTGCTTATCTAATATATTAATTTTGGTAACCTAATGATAGGTTAAGGAAAACAAACTTCAACTATGCTGTATTCTTTTTGTTTTGGTTTTCTTTTTGTACCCTGATGTGGGGGAGGGACAGGGAGGACTCAGGATTATATATGAAGGGTAGAAAGAGAGTTTAAAATTTCTTCTGAATATGAAATTATTCTTAATGTGTGGGGAAAAAGTTGGAATTACAAGTCAATTAAACACTGAACACATTTCCTCTGCCAGTGACTGTGATCACCAAAAATACCAGCTCAGTAGATGACAGAGTTCAATTGTTGGGCAGAAAACACGATTAGATTTCTTTCCAAAATTCCAGTCCAAGACTGTTCAGTATTATTGCTGTGTGGTTGATCTCTTTGCAATATATTATCACCTGCACACATACACAGATCACAGACTTACAGACAGATTAATGAAAGTCCGTTGTGCCTAAGCAGTAAATCTTAATGTAGATTATTTGTAATAAAATGATTAGCCATGCATTTCAAGAAAGAACTGGTCTAAAGTTTCTTAAAGAACCTTAAGTCTGCTGCATCTGATCGCTGAGAAGTAAATAACCTTTCTCTGAGAGTATAGAGATCTGAGGGCTTTGGTATAGTCTTTTTCTTTGTGAGTTGGTTGAGCAGCTGGCTTGACTAACTCACACATTATGAATAATTTAGTCTATGAGCAACACAAATATTGAATTTCATGTACTGAATATTTGTGTTACTACAGAAAAATCCCTGGAAATCATCTCTGAGCTGAAACAGGTTTACTGAAATAATTAATTAAACATGAATAAGAAGGAAAGATTTCCAAACAGATCCAGAACGTTCAGTGAGCTGAAAGAACATGGTAGAAAAGAAAATAAAATGAGACATGCAAAATTAGAGAAATTATTAACTGCAAATACATTTCATTATTTTATTTCTAAGACAATATGTTGAAATAGTTGTTCTAAAGCCAAGTAAAAACTCAAAAAGATAAGTTAGTTGTAAGCTTTTTTTTAAAATTTGAATTTAAGGTCCCTAATTACAAAACAGTCGAGTGAGTAAAGCAATTGATTATGTTGGATTTAGCTCAGTTCATTCAATTTCTAGCAAAAGAAAAAGGTCTTTAAGTAATATTGCTAAGGCTCAGTTGCATAAAATGAGATTTAGAAATGGAGTTTAAAACTTCAGCTCCATACATGATCAATTTGTGACTTTGTGATCTCTACATTTAGGAGGCCAGAAAAGATAACAACTTTTGTATTTTTTAAAAGACTGAAAGGAGAGAGTGAGGGAATATTTAAGTGCTTTAATCTACTTTAGTTAAAATTTACTTGCAAATCAGGATCTGGATAAAGAATGACACTGTTGGTAATAGTTTAGGATATTCTCAAAGAACAAAAACTGAGGGAAAATAATTTTATGAGTGCGATACATTTTTATTTTCCTTTCAAAATACAGTAATCTGAAAGTAAGAGTTAAAAGATGTGGTAAAATATATTTGTAGTAAATACACAACTACATGATTCCTGAAGCTGTATCTTCTGCTAGGCAAAATTGAATGAATTGTCTATGTAAAAAACTGGCCCAATTTTCAGATTAATATGTCATTACTGATGTCTTTCTCTAAGCACTATTTTAAATTCTAATCTAAATTTTAACTTTTTTTTTACTATATTGTTGTTCTCTGAATGTAATTCTTAAGCATGTTAATAATGCATGCTTAATCAATAGCCAAAAATACTTTCAGTTTCTCATGTAAACAGTGCAAATACGCCGCTGTTCTCATTCCTGTTGGTTTAGTATTTTGTTCATGAATAATTAATGTGGTATGTATAAAAATAAAATTTGTTGTGTATTTTTCCTTCGAAAATATTACTGATGACTGAAATATTTTACTCATTTTACTTGAGAGTAGTTAATAATATTATTAGTGGAAACCATTTAAAGCTCTAATGAATACTTTGCATTTTCAAGAGAGTCATAATTCTCTCTTATTCTAGATCTGTTCTTTTCAAGTATAGATTTTAAGCAGGAAATTCACTTAATGTTGCGAGAGCAAAAATTAAAGTGAGATTGAAAGAGGCAGGCCATATTTTAATTCCATTCCCCGGTAGCTTTCTGTAATTAATTTCATATTTATCTTTCCTTTTTACCTTGGACAAAGGAAGAAAGTTATTTTAGAACTAACCCGCAGTATTGGAGAATTCTTGATTCTGAGATGCTTTTATCCACTTTTTCAAGCATGTAAGCACTTCCATACAAAAGCTATGCATTAAGGATGTTTAAGATTGGAGAAGCTGGTCAGAAAATGGTCTAAATTTTTGACTGAAACAGGAGAAGTAAGAAAAATTATAAAGAATTGGCATATATTATCTGCAGAAAAAAAAACCAACGTTTTGTAAAAAGTTTTGAATTCTGAAGATATCAGTCAAAAACTCAAAAAACATTAATTTGAAATTCTGTTTTTTCGTGGAAAATGCTGTCTGTCTTGAAGAAGAAAAAAAAATCCACTATTCTCTTTCTTTTTTGTAATATATGGAGTATTATGTGTGAGTTTTCAGGCCTGTGTGGTTTGTCTATGAAAGAGATCGTAAAAAAATGGAAAATAACATATTTTATTTTGACATACAAGGGAAAACAGGCAGGCAGAGTTTGATAATTTTTGATGTTGTGTCTCTTGTCATTGAAAGTCTACTCGTGCATCTTTTTGATCCCCACAAAGAGTGTTTGCATGTACACTTTTGTTCCTAGGTGTATGCCAGGAAGTCAAATAATTAAATTGAATCTCTTTGTAATGCCTGATAGATAATCAGCATAAATTTGAAAAAAACTTGTATGGCTTCTTAAAAAATGCCTTTTTATGAAGACTAATTGGTAATAGGTTACCTCAAAATTACTTGTATCATACTTTCTATTAGTAAGTGCTAAGTCTGAGTTTTCTCTGTTTATGTTATATTAGTTTTCAGAATTTTCAGTATGATTTTCCTACTGTACTTTGTGACACTAAGTAGATAAAATAATTTAGGATAAAAATTAATACAGTGAGGTTTGGGAATCATCTGGAATGTGTTAATCTAGATTAAAAATTAGGACTCTACATCAGAAAATCAAATTGATTTGAGTAAAGCCTATCATGCCTTAAAGAAAAAAGGCAACATCTTTGGTATGCTGTTTAATTTTTCAACCTTATTGAACTTTTAGTAAAAAAAAAATTAAATAAACTTCCATCACTTCTAGAAAAGAAAGTTGAAGTGCTTTGTCACCTAGATCATGAAAAGCAGCATTCATTCTCTTCTAGCTAGTTTTTAACAAGACTTATAATAATATAAAATCACAATTTATGTGAAACCCTATATTCGTCATGTAAAACTTCTCAGTGAGATTAGCATTTAAATTATCTGCCATCAATTTTATTTAAGTCTAATAATGGCTGATGTCTATTCAATAACTGTAGGCTAAATCACAGATCTTGTTCATATCAACCATAATTTTAATCCCAGAGAAGAAATGGATATATTCGTTCAGGCGGAATCCTGAATTAATTGATGCATGACCAAATGTATTCATACACAAGCAGATCCATTTGGTATGCTATTAATAATATTAGCTCAGTATACTGTTGTTTCTACCTATAAACTGAAGTTTAACTGGAAATAAGTAAGTTTGACATCAGGCTATTCTTGGAAAAAGAAATAACAACAGTATTTATGATCATTACAGAGTTGTCCTGAAAAACATACTGTCTCCAAGATCAATTTACCTATGGAAAATGTAAATGAAAATTGCTGATCAATTACCAGTTGCAGAACCTATGTTCAATGCTCTCAAGGAACTCTGCATAATTTTTTTTGAAAATAGAGCATCTCAACAAACTCTTAAGATGAAAGAAAAAAAGAAAATTAATTAACTCACTATTTTGTTTATCTCATAGGTTCAAAAGTTTTAAAATAAGGATATGAAGTTTATTCATTATTAAACAATTAGTCTTTATAACAAGAGGTTTTGTATCCAACAGAAGTAGCTCAGAGATGATTGGTTTTGTAAAAAAGAAGTAGCACTTTGTGAGGGACTTTTTTTTTTATCTTCATGTTTGCAGTGGGGCATGAATAGCCTAAATGATATTTCTTAAAATGAGTATATACAGTTTTAATCATAATAACAATGAATTAAGTTAAAATTTGCAATTATGATAGTTGCAGTTGTCTTGTAGATGGAAAATACAATGTATATTTAATTGAAATACTTCCATTCATATACTAATACAATGATGTAGGAATAATTACTTCTTTTTCTACCACCTTTAGATAGATAAAAAATTCTTCTAATCAGAGTTTTCTCCAAAGATGCGTAGTGTTTCCTAATAGTTAGAGCAGCATAAGCATGGTAAGACTTTGAAAGTATACCAAGAACTTTTTCTAAGGAAAGTTTTAAAACAGTATTTTTATACTTTCCAGGAATTCATTCAAACCCTTTATTTGCTTTTCATTTTAATCTGTACATAGAACAAACATAACCTTACATTTCAGCACTCTCTATTCTTTCCTGGTACCTGCATTACTATGATCATCAACAATAACCAGCCATAACAAATCTGTCCATGGAAGAAGACATATAAAAGGACAATGATGGCTAATCAAATATCCCTCTTGAAAACCATTCAATATGCAGACTTTAGGTCATTCCTTCTTCAGATTTTTGTTTCATATGGTAATGTGTTTCTCTGACTCAATGTTGTCAAGTGACTTCAGATACATTTTGGATCAAGAGAGAGACTCATGGGCTTTGTTACAAAAAAAAGTGACATAAAAATCCACATTTCATTTTCTCATAGTTCATTTAAAGGATTTTAAGCTTCATGTTCTTCTGTTATGATTATTAATACTATTAAGATAAGGCTAATCCTGTGTTCCGCATAACATTGCCTTCTAAGTTTCTGAGGGCACAGCAGTCGTTAGGATTTTTAGAGGGAGAATGCATCTAGATACTGAGATAATTTTTAGAGAACTGGAAGTTGCTTTCTGCCTACCATAAAATTAACATTTTTGGGTATGAAATTTAATACTATTCAGGGTAGAAAATAATTATGTGTTGTTAAGGACTATTCAAGATTCTAAATAAATAGACATGGGCAGCCAGAGACCACATAAAGTATAATTTTGAATGATGCTGTGCCCCTTTTGGCAGCAACTAACACTTGGAAAAAAAGAACATAAAAAGCTTTGCATATGCTTAGTGTCTTACTTTGGCATGCAGGGAACTCTTTCTCACTTTGTTCAGATTTATAGCCCTGACACCTGTCCTGGAGGAAATATCCAAGTCTTTCTTTTTAATGGTAGGAATCCTATGGTGTTTCTGTATCTTCCCTTTTGGGTAGTTACTATATCTGAGGCACATACCAAGGTGGTGGAATTTGAGGTTTAGTTCACCCTGAATGATGAATATTGTCACATCCCGCACTTTTCACAAGGTAGGAAGCTCTACCTAAATCACCGGGGCATGTTCTGTGCCTCTTCTGAAGGATGAGGATGCTATCAGTTTTGGTGAGGCATTTCTCTGGCTCTTCCATTGTCTTGTAATCTTTTCCAAGAGTGGGGTACCGGAGAGAGTAGGGTGATTGTTTCCTTTCCAGGCAGGTGGCACCCTCTTTTTCCCCAGTAGTGGATGAATTTCATCCTAGATGCCGCACATTCAACCATCTCTCAGATGATCATTTATGTAGAATATGTGAGTTTTAACTTCCTATCATTCAAATCAGCTAATCAAATCACTAATACTCTCACCTGGATCATAGCTGAAAATCAATGGGATGAAAGAGGGGCTGGGGGAGATCTGTCAGGGAGCAGCAAAAGTAGAGCTGCTCCCCAAAGAAGGAAGGTGGGATCCAAGGGTAACAGCAAGGCAGACAGCAATAAGGGCACAGTGCTATGGTGTGCCCAATGTTAGTCACTGCACCGGTACCAAACTCCTCCTTTTGTGCTCTTTAGACTTGACTTTCCTTTTTGCAGTACTGGACTCAAATTGAATGTGCCTCACTGAGATGAAGCATGCCTGCTCTCTGCAGCACTGTGTTAAAATTAATTTAGAAGTACAGCTGAGAAAGGTCTTGGTGGGGTTTTAACTGGGGAAAAATGAGAAGCGTGATGACACAAAGTTACTAAAAATTCTCGGGATATTGCTATTATGAGAAGTTCTAGCTATGCTAGAAGTAACTATGCTGAAGTAGCGCTGACATAGGTCTTCTGAGAAGTGACAGCTCTGAGTTTCCATGTGTCACAAACCCCAGAAAACTTCATTTAATGTTAGATACAATGCCCTCTTAATGAAGTATGTCATGGCCATCAAATAGCAAGCTGAACATAATATGGTTTCCAGGGAAACATCCTTATTAACTGAATTTCCTGATCAAGTGCATCCTGATTTAATAAAAATATATTGATTATTTTGATGTAATAAAGAAAGATAACTATGGAGTAGAAAGACGTTGAAGCAGATTATTGAAAGTTATAGAACATGAAACCGTTAGCTTTATATGACTTTTGGTTTCTAAACAGTAGCTTTAATTTCAACCTTTTTTTCTTTCCCCTCACTCACAGGGTTTAGCCATTAGGACAGTCAGAAATCCAGTGTTTATTACAAGTCAGCCCACATGCTAAAATAAATGGGTAGGAGGGAGGAATTAATATTTTTCTCAAAATTATTTTTCCCATATCTTCACAATTAGGAAAAGGCCTAATTTTTAGCCCATAGGATTTTTTGCTTTTACTTTTACTGTTACTTTTTTAGTTAGCTAATTTTTATTGTTGTTATTGATAAAACAAGTAGTTCATGATTTGGTCATTGAGTAAACCTTTTTTTTTTTTTTTAGGGAAAGAAACACAGGTTTCTCCCTGCTTTTAAAGTTTTATTTAGGATTTTTTTTTTTCCATTTCTAGGATGAATTTCTACTCAGAAAGATGAAGAGGTTAAGCCTTTATTTGTGGTTGGTGTATGAAATCTCAGAATTTTAGGACAGGATGGTGTTCACTGATTATCACTTCTTTATTTGGAACACCTGGCAACTCAAAAGATCTCATAGTTATAAATATTTGCTTTAAGAGCCTAAGACCAGATAGGAACATCAGAATAAAGAAGTAGCTGTCTGATAGGAAGTCACTAAATATGATTGTTGGAATTTGATCCTTACTGATATAATAAGGTTGCCATAAAAAACATTGTCATCAATTCCATTAATTCCATTAAGCATTAGAAAATATAGGTAACTTAATATATTACCTCAAATTTCTGCAGGGGAAACTGATAATTTGATTTCTCAGCTTTGTTGTGCCTGTGTTCTGTTAAATTAATTGTTTACAGAGTACACTGTTTGGTTCAGAAGTCCTCAATGTATGTTAAATCATTTTGCAAGAGAAGACGTCATCCTGCCTAACCTCTGAGCATGATCTGTCTTCAGATCTTTGATTTTTAATCTACTGAGTAGTGTGCTGAGAACTTCAAAGGGAAAAAAAAAAAATCACAAAAAGGATATTTTAAAAATCTTAATATTATGAAATATAAATTAACTTAGTGTTATGAAATATACTTACTACTGCTGTTTATTAGCACACTTTAATATTCTTATTTAGTAACATTAATTGCTTAATAACATACACCAGAACATGCACACACACACATACAAACACAAAATACTTGCTTTTAATTTCTTCATAATCTGAAATTCCTGAATCCTTCCATTGGTATCGTGGATGTCAAGATTCTAAGGATACACTCTTTAGAAAGTTATTAAAAATAATAGCTGAAATACCTTCCTAAGAATTGTTTTTTCCTCTACCCACTAGGAAAGGTAAATATGTTTGAAAATAAATTGAACTCTAACCATAGATTCAGTTTTCTTGTTGCTCAACTAGTGATTATTCTACTGTTCTTGTACTGACTCAATAATATTAAACATAAAAAAATATCAAAATGCTGTATTTTGCATAATACGATTACAGTCAATGTGAAAACACCAGCTATGAGGGAAGAGAATAGAATCTTGATATTTAAATTTGTGAGGTTAGATGTGAAGGCCGTATATGTTAGATCATAATACAGTTCAACAAATATGTCAGACTGGTATACATTTTAATGCACTTCCTGATAAAATTTTAAGGGAATGCCATTTTGATTGAAAATAACAGACATTGGGAGCTGGCTATTTTCCTTTGAAAAAAGAAGGCAATATCAAAGTTTAAGAATATTTTCAAGTATACTTTATTTCACATGCGACTTATCTGCAAACATTTATATCAAGCTATTAACCTCAACCATGTATAGTGACCCCTTTTAAAAATACAAGGAATACAAATGTCTCTGCTGTTTTCTGCACGTGTCTATTTCTTTTTGGCTTGTGCCTCATAATATTTTGATAGGACTCCTGACAACCCAGCATCTTGAGCCTTCAGCCCCAAAGCGCTTATATTATAGATGTAAGTATACATTGGCTCAAGCTGGCCGTAAACATGCCTGTTTAGTGAACTTGTTTTTCCAAAAGAGGCTTTTTCTTGTTAAAATTGTCTGAAATCTAGACACAGGCAAGTGTTTCTGAGGAGTAAACTTTCAATATAAGACAATTATGTATATGATATTGTCCCCCTCTTACTGAATTTCTGTGGCTTTGTAGTACATAGATCAGCAGAAACTAATTAGTTTAAAAGATACATATAGGCTAGGGATATGCCAGGCTGGGAGTTTGTAACAAATTTAAAAGAGTAGCAGGTTTCATATCAAATCTTTTCTGTTTTGTTTCTCTGAGATTGAATTCATATTAGCCAATCTCAATATTTTTCTTGGTTTTCCAGTCAGTTTTTCATTTTTCTACTGCTGGTGTTTCAGATATTTTATTAGTTTCTTAATACAATAATCACGCACATTTACAAAGATTAATATGATATATACTGGTGTTTTATTAGAAAATAATGGCAAATATAGTTTTGGAAAAAAAAAATATATGGAGGGATTTCTATGCCTTATTTTCCACCAAATATGAGAAAAGTCCTTGTCCCACCATGCATGGAAAGTTGATATGACAGTATTTGAAAACCTCATGTGCCTAAATGAAGGAAAGCATATCAGCCATTCATTACTGATTTTAAGAAAAAATTTCAGAGCTCATCCATTCACTTAATACAAGAATCCAGATTTGACACACTGACAGAGACTTGGCCTGATGGGTTTGGCCTCAGCGCGCTTCAGATCATAGAATCATAGAATGGTTTAGGTTGGAAAGGACCTTGAAGATCATCGAGTTCCAACCCCCCTGCCATGGGCAGGGACACCTCCCACTAGACCAGGTTGCCCAAGGCCACATCCAGCCTGGCCTTGAACACCTCCAGGGATGAGGCCTCTTTCAGGGATCCTGAAAGATATTTGAAGTCCCCAAAATATATCAGTACATACAATTTCATCCCCTTTGTATCTTATCTGTCTTTTCATTTCATACATTTATTTTTATGTTCATGATTGTGGGACTATTTGTGGTTGATGCATAATCTGTTTGCAAACATTTATATAAAGCTATTAACCTGCGTGACCTTGAGTGACAGTTTCTGAAAACATTATCATCAAAGAACATAGCTGTCGTTGCTTTCACATTTTCATTCCTTTAACTTTCTTCTATCTTAAGTGGTAAAACAACACCATTGTGTTTGGTTAATAGGTTTAGTGACCAAAATAGGTATTTTATGTTTAGTTTAGCCTTCTTAATTGTATATTTGCGATATAGCATATATTAATTATAGCATTTACTTTCACATCCCGATAAGGAGAACACATGATTATTAGGATTGTGACATTTAAAATACTGTAAATTTATTATTTATGCAGTCCTTGTGCAAGCTAATAAATCCCAAGGTTTCCTTTGTATTACTTCCTAGTAATTAGCTTCCTGGGGGCTTTGTGTGTATTACTAGCTTCCTATGCTAAGTTATCACACTTTTAGTCTTATTCCTTCTCCCTGAACTCAGCTAAATTACTTTGTGGTAAAGGCTCTTTGTACCTTTCTGTATGTCCTTCTACATTCTCTTTCCGTCTTCCATTATTTTTTATTCCCCGCCTGTTTTTCTCTTTCAATTTATCAATATATGGATATTTTATGATAAGATATCCAGGAAGATGGGCAGAGACAAACATGATATGTACTGTCATCTGAAATGTGCCAGAGGTTTTCAGTGTACAACAGACAGCTTAACAATATCAATTTTGCTTACTAGAAGGTAATGTTTTAATAATACATACTGGATTTCTTCCATTTTTGCCTAGACCTTCACTTAACATCTGTGTGACTCAAAATATCTACAAGTTTTCTTGTTCATGGTTAGCCCATGGAGAACACCTCATATCCTTGCTAGTTCAGGTACCTAGCTTTAATTAAATAAAAATAAGAATTTGCCACATAGCTTTTGAGCATGTATGGAAGATGATACTTTAATTTTCAGTCTACAAGATGTGAGTAGCATTTAACCCACTGAAAATTCCTAACTGAATTTCTATAATTATAATGTATAATACACCTGGTGAACAAACAATAATAGTAAATAAATAAGCAAATAATAATAAAAAAAAGTCAACCCGTAACTTCAAATTTAAAATCTAGGGTTTGGGTTGGCCACTTCCATTCAGGAGTGAAATTTTGGGCCTATGAAATATGAACTTCTGGAAAAATCAGCTTGAAACTCTGTCAAAAAGACAAAATCAAAATTTACAAGTTATTAGGAAAGAAAAAGATAACAAAGCAGAACACATCCTTATACCACCATAGAAGTTCATGGTTTGACAGTATCTTGAATACTGTGTGCAGTTCTGCTCCCTTCACAAAAAAAAAATAAAATATATCTAACAGAACTGAAAGGTCCAGAAAAAGCCAACCAGGGAGATAAAAGATATTAATCTTCTTTCATATAAGCAATTATTAACTAAGCTAAGACTCCACAGTCTAGAAGACAGTCAGCTAGTGGAGAACATGACTGAAGTCTAGTACATTATAAGGAACTTGGTATGGTAGGGCTCAATTATTCATTTTCTCTTTCAATAGAAGAATTACGGGGTGCTGAATGAAAGAAATAAATGAAACAAATTGAGTGAAAGCAAATGAAGCAGCAGGAGCCAGGTTCAAAACAGAGGGAGGTAAACCTTTATATACAGCTAGTGATAGGCCAAATTTGTTGGGAAAAAGTATGCAACAAAGTTCAAAGTGAGTTCAAAGGAAATTCATGGAAGATAAGGTCCCTGAGAATTACAAAATGAATGGAAAAGACATCCACCTCAGAATGTCCCTGATCTGAAAGTAGGATGCTGGGGGTATATTAAGGGAAATTACTATATATTTGAAAACAGTCTTATGGCTTTCTCCGTAGGCATTGACTTATGGCCACAGCTGGAGACATATTTTGTCAGGCTAGATGAACCTTCTTCTTTGCTTCTTTTACTAAGCAGGTCTGCTGTCTGTTAGGTCATCAGCCATGCAAAATAAGAGTTCTGGATCACCAGTTGAGATACTGCAGTGTTTAATGCCTTTCTTTGAACCTGAATAGACTCATTTCATGACTGACATCTAAAATCAGAAGCAGGAGTCTGCTGTCTACATGTACAAGCTATTAATATTTTAGATGTCACAGAACACGTGTTATCTGCAAAAGGCTGACAGATTGACAAAGGACATTCATGCATTCTTCAGCAGCCATTGAAGTCCAGATGAAATGGTTGAGAGTCCTTAAAAGGAATCTAGCTGCCTGTTTAGGCAACTGCAAAGTAGTTTGCATATATGTGTCTGTAAGGGATATATCTCCTCACAGACTCTGGGAACTAAATTCTCCTGCTTCCTGGCCTTCAGTCACTTCTCTGAAAATGATTTGGTCTCCCAGACAGGTGTTCTATGAGATCTAGAAATCTACCAGACTGTACAGATGTGCTGCCATATGCAATTAAAACTAGTTCTAATTTGATATTCCACAAATATAGGGATCAGCATTAAGAGACAATAATTGTGTAAACATAAACAGTGAGAGTTTGATCGACTTCAGATGCCTTAGGGTATCTGAGATATCTATGTAGATATGGCACAAAATCTGCATAAGCATTGCATTCTTCTGACCTGACATCAGCGAGATCACAGAATCATTCAGGTGGGAGTATATCTCAGGAGGTCTCTAGACCAACCTCCTGCTCCAAGCTGGGTCAGCTATGAGGTTAGACCAAGTTGAAAACTTATAGGGTGATTTACAGCATCTCAAGAGCCAGTAGATACGTACATACAGGCAAGTGAATCAAACACTTAGCATTTACAACTTGTAGCCTCCTTCCTTGGAAACATAATAGAATATTCTTTCAGCTGTAGGTACTGAGCACCTGTTTTGTTAACTACTGATTATAGGCTTTATGCTAATTGTAAAGGTAGTTACATTGTCTGCATTATTACCTGATGAGATACATCCGCGGGTCCTGAGGGAACCGGCAGATGAAGTCGCTAAGCCACTAGCCATCATATTTGAGAAGTCGTGGCAGTCTGGCGAGGTTCCTGATGACTGGAAAAGGGGAAACAT